>OZ010582.1:2554584-2572084 GCA_963932145.1 Acanthosepion lycidas
TTAAGTTTCTAAAAGTCAGTGGAAATTAAAACTGCTTCATCTCTTAACTTCAAAAAACAAGGGATTCAACATTCATTTATGGTCTTTGATATATTTCATTGTTATCGATGACATCGACTCGCTCTGCTCTTTTTCTAACAATTTCCTTAACTGACTGGAAGTTTGATGTTTCAAACAGAATCAAGATAATAGAAAAAGACCGAGAAAGAATAATAATGTTGCAGAAGCTTCGGTTGGGTTAATTTAAAGCACTGAATTTTATCCTCAGTAAATATTTTGTATTTATATACTTTCCCCATCTATGGAAACAAACAACCCGACTCCAAATGGCGCGAATGTGCAGTCTAATTTGAAAGGAAATGAAAATGGAGGCCTTCCTTCAATTGTCTAGCTCAGATTGATCGGTACACATTATAGACTCCATGGTGGGCGGAACGAATCTGCAAAAATTAGTCTCTTTTGTCGATATGAAAAAAAAAAAAAACCCTGCATATTCAGTGTTGAAACTCAGTGGTGCGGCTATTACACAGCCAACAAATTCAAGCCTCGCCTCTTAGAAAGAAAGCACATGTCCCACATTTAAAAATATACATAGGTAGTATATAATTTATTAAATAGCAGAGGTGTAGTGGAAAGGCATTAATGTAATTTACATAAAATATAAAAGAACTTGACTTAATATTCATGAATTTGTCTAACAATCTGAGAACAAGAAATATTTATATAAAATATGCGTAAAAGAATCTTGTTAACTTGTATCTATATTTCTTTAGTAGGATTTCTATTGTTGAAATATGCTGAACTGGTCTAAATATTCTTGTCAATACTACGAATGTGCTTGTCTGTTGCCAAACCTAGGCAACCAGCTCGGCATTGGTGTCAAATTTAGATATTTTTGAAGAACATCAGATTGCCAGATTAGGCTCCACATCACTCTTTATGCACTTCTTTTGTAAAGACTTGTCGCACATTTGCTTGTTATGCGTGTACCTGAGGTACACTTATTAGACTGGGTATAAGGATGTTTTGAATATTTCTACGACAGTGTCACTTGTATGGCGGGATGATCTCTCACTAGGCCAGAACAATAGCGACATCATCAGCATCATCGACAGAAACAATAATAATAATAATGATAATGATAATAGTAGTAGTAGTACAACTGAGAAATAAGATAAAAATTATGAGAATTTGACTTTTTCAGGTTGCCAAAATAGTTCAATGGAGATATAATATTCAATAAATTAAGAGAACTTCAAATGACTTATCCGTAATTTAAAAGTGTCCATATGAAACTGTAAAGCTCAGAAAGCAGTAACATCAGAGTAGTTTTATTTATATTTTATATTCGGTTTGTTTTGAACATATTACATTGATTACTGTATTTATAGCGCCTCTGTTTGCTTTTATTAAACAACAACAACAACAGCAGCAGCAGCAGCAGCAACAACAACAACAACAACAACACACACATATAATGTGGCCACTGAAAGACTGAATGATATAACACAAAAATAACTTCTACAAAATTTTTTTTTTAAATTTTTAATTATTTTATTTGGAAATATAATTAATTGATTTCAGAATCTTCCGAGGCCATGTTCTAGCGAGGCTTAGTTGATCAGAGCGACGAAGGGTAGAAACTGATGGATCCTCAAGGAGAATCTGTCGTAGAACTTCCACCGCTGCGTCAGTGCGCACAGTGTCCTTAGGACCTCTTCCCGGAAGATTGCCTGCTGGTCCAGTTCTTTCAAATCGGGTGATAATACACCAAAAACAAATCGCTACACAATTGCATTCGTGTTTCAATCCGTATCAATGCATCTCATCAGGCGACTGCAAATTACTTGGAAGTGAAGAATTTATGTAGATTTAAAAGCAAAATATAAGCCCTTTTTACGAAAAAAAGGGGGAAGTTATAAATTTCGTGGGATTTACTCTGGTCAACCAATCAAATATGACCTACTTTAAATTTAAACTAAGCGAAGAAGCAAAAATTATTCTTTTATAAATGGGACATGACCCATAGATTGGCAGCTAACGGTAGCCAGACAAACTATAACGAATACATATGGTTACATAAATTATACAAGCCAGATAACGTAGTTTCCTAAGAAATAAAAGTGGGGTGGAGAGGTAATTTAATAAAATGCTAAGCAAGTTATATGCTTTGTGAATTTCCTACATAATTTTTTGTAGTTGATAAATACGTAGCTTCTTTAATAAACTACTAAATAATTTAAACATATAAAATTATTTGGTCAATTAAAATGCAACTTTTAAATAAAGATCCTTTATATATAATGTCAAGCGCACTAACCAATCAATGTAAAATGTCAAAAATAGCAACCAAATACCAATACATCTGGACAAAATGTTACCAATACTACTAGGAAATAAATACAAAATTATATTAAATCCAAATTAATATTACAAATAGAAAGGTAAGACATATATTGTGCAACGCAGTACAACTAAAATATAAGAAAATTATTATCAAATTCAAAAGTCTAACTAAATTGTAAGGTAAAATGTAAACTGTGCTTACAATTTACTTTAAATTAACTTCTTTGATTTAACAATCAATTTTTGTTAAAAAATCTGATGATTTCGAGTTTTTAATGTAAACAGAGAAAACAGGGTTCATATAAAGATCTACATATACTTGCCACTTTTTAAATTTTCCATTTCACCTTAGGGGTTTTATTATCATCTTTTAAACTCCAAAATATTTAGAAAGTTTTGTATTATTTCAGTAAGTACTATTTGTAAAGGAGAAGGTATGCTGATACCACTTAGGCTTAACAAAATTCATAATAATACCAATATAGAATTTTTCAACAGTCGGATTCTCTATTGTATAGATAAACCGCAAATTTATTTAAACATTTGTTCAACAATAGACATTAGTCTGAATTCCTACAATTACATTTACCAATATCATTAATAATATTTATCTTGGATCGTGTATCATGATCCAGATTATTAAATTGGTTTAAAATTCCATTATTGTGTAACTTTATAATCTTCTCAAGATTATTGGTGAAGCTATAACTTAGTTTAAATGTGTTTCTGTTAAATATTTTACTAAGAGTGTTATTTTTAGGAAAATGTTTATAAATCAAATGGAGGAATTTATGGCCTAGCTTAGCACTGAAGAATTGATTAAATGGGGGTGAGTAATACTGCACTATTCTGTATTGA
Source organism: Acanthosepion lycidas (assembly GCA_963932145.1). NCBI lineage: Eukaryota > Metazoa > Mollusca > Cephalopoda > Sepiida > Sepiidae > Acanthosepion > Acanthosepion lycidas. Next base: position 2,557,789 of record OZ010582.1, read on the forward strand.
GCCTCTTTTAAATCAAATGTTGCGAACGATGGAATTGTACTATATTCGTTCTTAACGTACCTGTATATTCAGTGAGGTCTTTTTGTGGATCAATTTTAATGCTTTATATGACTAGGATCCACTTGGATTATATACCAACGAATTTGTTTCATTTTATATATATATATATATATATATATATATATATATATATATATATATATATATATATATATATATATATATCTTTTGAACAATAAAAAATATTTAAAAAAATTAAAATATTCAAAAATTAACATTTTCAGACAGACTGGGTTGTATATTAATATTTTTGTTTTATTATTTCAGTTAGGTTCCTCGACTCGTTTCGAACAGAATAGCCATCATCAGGAGAAACAATTCTTCTTGTTAGTAGCAGGATTAAATGACTGTTTCTGAATGTCTGTGAGAAAAATAGCATCATAACGCAATTCTCTCCGACAGAAATTTGGAAAAAGCATGCTGTACTGACTGGCATTCGCGGTGGAAATTCCAATAGGAACATTTCGTAGAGTTCGGGCGTCAGTGCAGAGAATTCGGAAAGAGTTGGATGAGTCTAATCGTGATTATGAAGTTTTTGGGACTGATCACTAGTGATGTCGATATTATGCCTCCATTCATCTACCCATAGGGCCGTAGAATCAATACGAAGGCCTAAATCAAGTGCCTTGAGGAGTTAATGATGCCATCACTCAAGAGGGTGGTTACTGGAAGACTTTTTGTCTAGAAATTGAATTCTGCAACATGCTACACAAACAGGAGAACACAGTCATGGCTCTCAGATAATTTTGCGACCACATCACCCCTTACATTGTGTCATCTAACTCTCCAGACTGCATCACTTTGATTATTATGTGTGGGGCGCAACTGAGAGAGAGAGAGAGAGAGAGAGAGAGAGAGAGAGAGAGAGAGAGAGAGGGAGAGAGAGAGAGAGAGAGACCAAGAATACTTTTTATAACACCAAATATGAACTAAATGCAATTATTATGGCAGCATTCATCAACTTGAAGGAGACTGTCCAGAAGAGTTTCAAGAGATTTCGAGGTCGCTTGGAGGCCGTGATAATGCCGATTTTATTGAATAAATTTAATCTTCAGTCTTTCAAGATATTTTAGAGTAATTTTGGTAAATATATATTAAGATGAGATGTCAGTTTTTTATTTTTGCCTAATTTAGACGACAATTTATGCATCGCAACCTATGTGTGTTTATATATATATATATATATATATATATATATATATATATATATATATATATATATATATATATATATTCGTATGTCAATGTGTAAAAAGTTCTCGTGCGGTGTGTTTCGTCCTTTAGAACTTAATAGAACGAAAGTGATTTTTCCATTAATGCGTCGACACATGCACACGAGGTTTAGAGGGGTTGAGAATTTTAAATTTGAATAAATTATTTATTTATATATATGTTTTTGGTCATATAGTCCAATCAATTTAATTTATTTTCTATTTGTTTTGTTTTTATCAGTTTTGTTGTTAAATATCGTCCATTGTTATAACAGACGATCGGCCAAGAAAGATGAAATGATGTAAGGACCCGGATGTAAATGTGGATGATCTAGTAATTAAATCACTTCCTATACGTTTTAATCTTAGTACATTGCTTTCTCTTTTAATTAGAATAGCATTTTTTAAATCAAACTAATGGTCAGACTCATTACGGTCAGCGTCTAATAATTTTAGTGTGTTGTTTTGTAAAACTCACTTTTAAGGTTTTTAAAGGAGGCACGGTGAAGTAATGGATAGCAGTTCGGATTGAGGGACCGGAGACCCAAGTTCGAATTCCAGTCGAATCCATTACATTCACTTACGTGCTAATACCCTTGAAAAAGGTATAAATCGTATTCTCCCACTCCCAGGGCAGTGTTCTATAGCATTTGATGGCAACTGATCTACCCCAGAAATAAGTGGTAACTGCCTGATCAGTCATAATCGCCTGAGTGTGTATCACGTATGCTACATAACTGACTGATTTAAATTCCTTACGGTTTCTCTTATGCATTCCATGTTGAATTATTGCAAGTGATAGAGTAAATTCCTCCTTCAGATTGAATTGTATTTTGAATTAATCCCTTCTTGCGCATGTGCAGTCGTATTAACGCAATTACTTTAGTCCTGTAAAGTCCGAAACGATAAAACACTTCAGACGAAGTCTTTTTACACTCTCTCGTGAACTGCCCGGAAATTGTTCTTGAAATATAAAAACTTACATATAATTGTATCATATTTATATGTACCGATAGATATTTGCACGTATATATTTATAAACAGATACTTCTATGTATATCAGTAAAGCAGATATATATTTATAATATTTGTATATGTCCTTTCAGAAATCTCCTATACCAGTCGTAAAAATGAAGTAAAACATTGATTAGCAAAGTTGCATAATACATTTTAGATGCATCAAGGGTGGTCTTCAGTGATGCACTGTCCTCATCGCCGATTTCAGTTTTGCATCATATCGGTTCAAACAGTAACCTCGACCTGACTTCAGAAGAATCAGGCTGCCTCCTTTATAGCAGCGTGTTATGCACCTCAACATTACGAAGAAAAATTCTGATGTGGCTTGTAGTCCGACCGTTCTCATTGACATATGTCAGCCAATGAAATAAAGTCTTTTCACGCTCCCCCTTCCTATATACATTGTCTTTTTACCTCATCCGGTTTAGATTCGAGCTACTTCCCCGAATTCTTAACTAGGTAAGCCTTGCATAGTTTAATCCAATGTTTTATACGTTTTAAATGCTAATCCCCGAATAATACTAACTCTTTAACTAAACCTGCACGGGCACCCAACCCAAATCTATTCTATACTAGCAATGATGCTTCCCCATAATTATTAATTATATTTAAACAGATAATTATATCAATGAGTCCGTCTGTGTGTGAATGATGAACTTAATTAAAGCCGATATACGTCTTTGTGTTCTCAGAATAAATAAATAAAAATAAAATATAAAAAATAACCAAATCAAGACAAAAAATTTAGGGTTGAATTCAATTCAAAATCACCAACTAACCGCGTCCCGTCTTTCGTTTATTCTCGATTTTGTTACTTTTCCTCATTTTACACGCCATCTCAGATCAGGTGAAATGTCACGACTCGCAAACACACATCCGTCTTTGTCTGTTCGAAATCCACAGCTGGTCACATCAACTCGCTGTCTTTGACCCATTGTCTATTGTTTTGTGACATTTTTTTTCTTTTCTTCTCCATCTGAGCCAAATTTACTCCATTTAGTCATAGAAAGCCGTTCCAGATTAAAACACATTTGTGTGGTTAGAACCTGAAGTGCAAGAGATAATCCCCTGACCACTGCTCCTCGTAATTAACCTCGTAAATCCCCCGCCAGCCACCGTAACGCACATTACTCCTCGACAGTGATATCAGTGACAATACTTTGACCTCAGGGTCACTTGCTTATTCGAGCGGCTCTGTTGCCGATTTTAGAAAGGTCAGTTTACTTTAATTCCCCTGTACAAACATACGCGCGTACCTGCCTACGTACACACTCACACACACATTATATATATATATATATATATATATATATATATATATATATATATATATATATATATATATATAATGTGTGTGTGTAATCCATAAGTGTAATGAAACATATTCATAATCATTTAAGTCATCCCTGTGTCTCATTAAACGACAGTTCATGCAACAATGGGATGGTTTTATATGTACACATGTATGTGTTTGTATCTGTGTGTGCGTGTTTACTTTTTTTACAAGGTCGTGTCTGAGCTTTTGATTCGATGTAATTAGGTCTTTTTATTCATGTGTGTGGGTTTTTGTTAAATATTTACGTATTTGTTTTCTTCAGAATGAATGTTTGTTTTTAATTTGTGTGTAACGCACACATTAAACAAGGAATAGCCTTTATGTGTATTTAAAGTTTCGAGCCACGTTTTCATTTTCATCTACTTCATCCGAAAAGGCGATGTTCCTGCCTCTTAAGTTCATCTTTCATTTAATTTGTATATTTCTGGTTCAGCTTCCATACACATATTTCTTTCTTTCTTCTTTGTAAATTTCTTTTTTAGACTGATTTTCTTCGCTCATTTCCTGTTTTCTAAAACTTTCTTAATTGTTTCTTCATTGATTCATTCATAATTTTCTTTACTTTTCATTTATTACTCTCTCTCTCCCTCTCTCTCTCTCCCTCCCTCTCTTTCTCCCTCCCTCTCTCTCTCTCTCCCTCTATCTCTCTCTCTCTCCCTCTCTCTCCCCCTCTCTCTCTCCCCCTCTCTCTCCCCCTCTCTCTCCCCCTCTCTCTCCCTCTCTCCCTCTCTCTCTCTCCCTCTCTCTCTCCCCCCCCCTCTCTCTCTTTGTTATTATATTTTTTATTTCTGATTTCTTTTTATTCTTTCTTGATTTTCTTTCTTGATTTTCTTTCTTGATTTTTCTCCTTTTTACTGTCTACTAACGACCTCTTTACGTAGATAGTTTTCATTCTGTTTTCTATATTAAAAGGGGAATATGTCATATCACTTGATACATAAAAAGTCTCAGTCACTTTTGTGTCGCTGTTCCTTTCTTACAATGAATTAATGTACGTCACTTTTCAACACAACCATAAATGGGATATGAAATCTTAAATGCTAAAGGAGCCGATATATATTAACCAAAATTTAAATTCACTAAGATTAATTTATGTATCACTTATACAATCTAAGTGTAAGATTAGTTGCTAGGACCGCATCAGTTTCCTCTAACTTGAATGAGGGTTATTGCATACGAAGGTCGGCATCTGACGTAAAGCCAAGCAAGACGAACAATCTGGTCCAAAAAGAAAGAATATAAAACAATAATTTATCATTTAAAAAAACAAATAATAAAAGTGAAATTACATTTAAATAAACTGAAGACATATAGAGAGGAACAGTATCGCTCCCTAATGAGAATTATTCATCCAAAATATTTGGCAAAAGATATTTTACAAATCTTCGTTTGTAATATTCAAGGATTAGTACATACTGTTATTGCTAAACAAGTGGATACTCAGTGAAAATAGACATGACTACAATAATAATAATCTGAGTTATTTCTTTATTGGCTATTCTTCACTGAGGAATGACAAATAGGTAATTATTAAATAGTTAATTATTAAATAACTAATTATTAAATAGCTAATTATTAAATAGGTAATTATTCTAATTTCTGCCGATAAAATAAATAAAAGCGGAGACTAGACTCACCAAACTACGTCACAATAGAGTGTAGATTCTTAGCGATCATTGCCAGGTTCACTGTCTTTTAATAAGATTAGTTTGACACAAGAACAATAAAACGGAGCACAGAATGAGAAATAAATTCGCAGAAATATTAATGATTTGACATATTAGCGTCAATGCAAATACCTCATAAAGAGCCTTCGCCAAGCTTTATCAACTCTGCAAGACCACAGCTATGTGTAATCTTGTCATATTGTGGAACATATTTCATCTGCACTGGTTTGCGAGAATCGATTGTTAGGCACAATGATGTTATTATTCCAGGGCAACTTCTCCAACATGTTTTGTTTTTCAATTATTTGGAATCAACGAATATTTCAACAACAGTCGTTCGGCGTGCGATAATAATGGCTACCAAATTCTTGTCTGTTTGGTAATTACTTCTGAGTAGTGAGTTCAATAATTATGGCCTTGTGCCAAAGTTAATAAGCACTAGCAAACACATTTTTAAATAATAAATCTGCAGAAGATGCCATTTGCGGAGAATAATGAATTTTAGTTAAAAGAAATCCAATTAGAATGTTGTGTTATATTCGTCTTCTTTGTCTATGAGTTTTGTCTTTTGTGCTATGTCACTTTCAAATATCGGAAATTTACGTGACAGTTCGCATTATTGCGTTTTGCTTTTTCCCAAAAAATACATTTAATGTTTTTCTTATATTTTGCAAATATTTTATGGATTGTTATTTACGTTTAATGCTTCTTGTAGTTGTATAACTTTTTAGATTTTTTGATACAATGTTTTTGTAATTGATAAAGTTATGTCTGGTTTCTTGTGTTTTATATGATGATATGCGATTTAATTAAACGCTTATCATGTATTGGCTTTCTAATCAACTTATCTGTCATTTGAATTATTATTATTATTATTATTATTATTATTATTATTAGGGGAACTGTCCTGAAGATAATTTATAGACGACATTGGTTTGTGGAATTTTCATGTATTTATGCTGTATCATTCGTAGTGACCAAGATAGACGGTCATAGTTTTTGTAATAAGTGATGAGTTTAATTTTTATTGTTGTTAGGTAATATATATCTACATATTTGTTTTCATATAAATTTTCGTTTACCTTGTGGTTACTATGTTTTTTTTTTCCAGTATAATAGATAGTATTATTTTCATTATTACTATTTTATGTTTTCTTTAATTTATTTATCAATTACATGGTTAGGGAAGAAAATGTTCATCAGTATTTGCATAATGCTTTTAAATTTGTTCAAAATATTTTGGGTATAGACAATATTATTTATTCCGTATTTAGTTATTTTCGGTGGCTATTTTGTTTCGGCGTGAGCATTTCTTCTTTTAGTCGAGTAGGCATATCATTATATTGCTCATTTTAATTTATAATCTATTGCGCTAAAGTAAAGTATTCATTATTCAAATCAAGTAGTACGCCTGAAATTGCTTATTTTATGTGCCGGACCAAGGGTTTCCGACTACATCACGTTGAAACACCGCTCACTATACGATCACCGAAGTTAAGCAACATCAAACCTGACCAGTAACTTGTGAGTGACCGATTGGGAGTAACAGGTGCTATAAGCTTCAATGTTCGGTTGATGTCTTGGAAAATGGCTCGAATTATTAATTGAAGAGCCGAGTTCCAATTCCAGTTGTGTTCGTTATATACATGTTACTCACAAATACCCTTGGGTATGGTATGGATGCACTTCTCCGGCAGCTTAATTAGTAAGACTTGTATCACTAAAACGTTATTAGCTCCACAAAACGGTTACAATCGAAACATATTTCCTAGCTTTAAATAAGATGTAAAGGGTTGATAAGCCGTAAAATACGGATCAACCAATAATATGTGAAATTAAGGGTGGACTTATTCGAATATTGTCATTAGATTTTGATTCATCATTATTGTTAGTTAATATAAATATGCCGTCAACGTCGTGAATGTAAATTTTTGGTTTAGGGTATTTTATAAAAAGTTCGTTTTCTCTGGTTGACCACACATCCATCCGCGATTCTATGCTCAACCGTAACAAATATATCTCGTTTTTTGAAGAAGATTGTCAAAAAATGATTTGGCTTGAACAATGTGGTGCAAAAAATGTCTAGAGAAAAATGAATGAACCTCTTCAGTAACTTAAAGTTGAAACAAAATCCATTTTGAGAATTTAACTCAATCCATTAGATTCGATATAATTTAGCCTATAATAGTGAACTCTGATTTTTCTGTCATGAAAGAAACTCGGGTGACCGGATTCATTAAATCCAGAAGGCCTTTCCTATCTTTACTGCACTGGGATGAATAGGCATGTAAATATAGGCTACCAGTAGGAAACTGATCTCTATAATGTCCAAATTTATCAATTTTCGCCGAAGATATTAAATCTTGTAACATTCTACAGCAGGATAACTGCTTCCTGTTCAACACTTCACCTTCTTTTGATTGCAAAGATTTGTGCCAACTTTTCCAACTTACAACAAAACTATGCATTGATGGTCTGATCGAATCGGCTTACTGGATTATATATTTACTGCTCCATCAGACAGTCACCAACATATTTTTGGTGCAAATAATTTACTATAAACTCCTAGAAGACGAGGAGCATTCTTCCATTAATGTTTTTTTCTTTGAAGCTTGTCTGTGACTGGAAAATAACGACTTTCCAAAATCCTATTTTTAAGTTTCTAGTTTTAGTACGATCAAGAAACATACAGGAAATTAGAAGCAATAGCCTGACCACGAGATTCATTAATAATATTTCCTCTAAAAAACATTTAACATATTTTGTTTACATTTATTGTTGCGGTTTCGTCTCTATGTGCCTTGTCCCTTCAGGGCGTAGGTGATCACAGCTCTCCATAGCGTCCTGTCTCTTGTATCTCTTAATAAATATTGTCTTTGTGTTATTTCTCCTTAGCCCTGTTCCGCCATCCATTTACTGAAGTTCATTAAGTATGTTATGCATTGTTGCCCTATATCAGTTCTGTGAGTATCAGCTTTTTCTTCATTATATGCCCTAGAAGCCTCAACTAACTGAGGTTAAGTATTACGTTTCTTTTCATTTTCTCTACAAATTCGTCGTTACATGTTCGGTGCACAGTATCCTCAGCATCTTTCTGTAGAACCACATTTCTATTGCTTCAAGTCTCCTCTTCAACTTTGAGCAGATCGTCATGCACTCATTGCCATATAGAAAGAGAAATATCACATAGCAGTTTAGTACTCTTTCTCTTGTTTCCAGCGAAATTGTCTCGATTTCAAAAAATGTACTTATTTAAAGCATTTCTGGTGATCATTTTCAAATAGCATACGTTTAAATAATTATAAAATTAAAATCTCGGATTTTGAGTGAGGTTTAAATCTTTGACGTTGACTTGCTTTTCAGTAAGTTCATTCATTCATTCATAAATTATTCGAAAAACATCTTCATTTTTGTTGATTTCAGCAGAACAGCAGTTGTCATCGAAGCAATTATAAATAAGAAGAAAGGAAAACCTAAAATATTTCCTGAAACAAATCTACATCCTCTACACATATAGGTGCATATTTGTAAAGAAAGAAAGAAAATGTAGAGCGATCAAACAAATTTAGACATATCTTTTATTATTGCATTAAGTTGTCATTTTTCTTTCATTTCTTTTCTTGAATTCTGTTTTGTTATTCGGGTATTTTCAATGATTGACAGCTTCTATTATTTGCCGAACAAACAAAATACAGACGTCGGTTCAAAAAGGCAAGTTACAAAAACGCTAAGCAGTGTGGAGAGGATCGGCAATTTTGCGCAGTTTTCTTTTGACGAATATCATTTCGCTGTTGTTTTTTTCCTTCTTTTCTTAGTTTTCATTGGGCTAAAGCCAAAAATGATGCAAGTATTAATGCACTCGCCAAGATGCGCGTGAACGCAAACATACACACACACGCATGCATGCACACATGCACTCACATATACAATTATTAAATTAAGGAAGAAAAATGAATAAAAGAAAAAGTTATTCATAGTTTATTCGCTTTTATATATTCAGATCTGAATACAATGAATATTCTATTAGTGGGATAGAGTAATTATTAGTAAATGGCTTTACATCCATTTACTACTGTAGTGAGTTGAGATTTCCACTAAGTTCTTTGCTTATAATTGTGCTATATTTAGCTAAATATATTTTCTAAGACTCACACAGTAGATCAATGTTTAATAAGAGTCTTGCAGAGAGTAACTGCTGTAGTGAGACCGACCCATGATGGATAAATAGCACACGTTGTGCCATACATGTGTACGATTGAGAAAAATATAAGGAAACTTCAGCTAATAAATGTTGTCAATTTTGATATGATGAGTTAAAGTGAATTAAATCATTTGTATTATTTGAATATTAGATGTAATTCTCCACCAAAATATATTTTTCTCATCAAATTTCATCTTCATAGAGTTTTAAATCATGATTAAATTTCAATAATTATAAGATTTTCTTGTAAATTTCTGCATGAAAAGAAAACATTGGAAATTTATAAAGGAAATATGAACGAAGAATAATGGCGCTAAACAAATCAACCTGAAAAAAGAAAAGTAAACATATTAATTTTTCGGTTGAAAATAATGCAGTAGAACAGTAGAAGCTAATAACTTTAGAATTTTAGATTAAGCCCATTGTAGAGACCCGTGTTTGCATGAATATATAAATGTGTGTTTATTTAGGTATATATATATATATATATATATATATATATATATATATATATATATATATATATATATGTGTGTGTGTGTGTGCGTGTGTGCGTGTGTATTTTCTCTGTCTTTATTAAAATAGTACTTTTACAGATTTTAGTTATATCTGAAAATTTACACAAAAACCCACTTGCACACACACACACACACACACACACACACACACACACACACACACACACATATATATATATATATATATATATATATATATATATAATGGCGGTTGAATTGGTTAATCAATATGACCATCACCGACAAGTTTGATTCAGGCTTTTAATGGTCTGTAAAACGACAATTGCTTTTGAAGCATTTCTGTGAATTGCAGTGTTTATTGTAGACACGGAAAGTTATTCTGTACAGAGACTAGCCTGTTTTGTAAAATCTTTTCACGTTGCTCGTGGGTTTTCACGTGACGGGTGAAACCGAAGTAGTTTCTGCAGGTTTTCAAACACACCCAGCATGTTATTCCCAGTGTAGTATTGATCACAATTTGTCAAATGCCTACCAATATGATTCTTCGTGTGGCTAACGAGGTCTCTATTGGAGGGACAAATATCTCCACATTCATCATCTGTGAAATGATAGATTGCGGGATAAATGTTTTATCCTATCCTATGTGCATGGCTTTATATTTACCAGATTCATTGCATATTCATGGAAGATCTTAGTCCTTTATGAATTTTACGATTCCACTTATATCGGTCACAAGTTTCCGATTCAGATTCTTTTAACCAGTCCTTCAAACGCTAGCTTGTTTTATTCTGGAGTCCACTGTCAGAGCAATTCTCACCATATAGCATTTGCTTGGGCATTCTGCTATTTTTAAGGTGAATCTCATTGCTTGCGAAGCTTGTGGCAATAAATGTGCGTTTCCTTTCTGATTGCATCATATAAACACACACACACACACACACACACACACATATATGTATATATATATATATATATATATATATATAAAAAAAGGGTGTTATATTGAGGCGGATTATATATGAAGGGTGTTTCATTAAGGCGGATCAAGGTCAACAGTACATAAATCAGTGTTATTGGTGAAATATATTTATTTCTCTATTGAATCATGTTATTTTAGTCATGGAAATTATGTGTAAAAAAAATCACCCAAATGTCCGCCGAATCTGAAAGAGAAAGAAAAAAATCATTAGACGCTTAAAATTAATTCACATTTAACATTGGTCCCAGTTATTGGGACACCCTTTATATTTGTACAAAAAAGTGGAAAAAAAAGGTTCGTGCGACTTGACCGGGCATATTTTTGTATAATGCCGTCTCTTTAAATTTACACGAAAACTTTTTGCACTTTGTTATATATCTTTTCTTCAAAATTTTTCTTGATATATAAAAAATTATATATCATTATCCCATATATGTTCAGACGTTCAAGTCATCTAAAGATCGCGTGAGCGTGACTCTCGGGTTACGATTAGGGCCAATCTTTCACAGAATTTAACTTGGTTAAGCGTTTTTCCTCTGTCTAAGACATCTAGGTTGAGAGCACTTTACTGAGTCGATAGGTTTGACTTTTTTTCTTTTTGTTTTTCAGTATTGTCTTTTTTGTTCGTGGATAAGAGTTTCAGGTTTAGGCAAGTTGTGCGTTGGTTCCATCAATGTTTTAGTTTTTCTTTTCGCAACATGCATTCAATAATTTAAAATATTTGTATTTTGTATTAAAAATTGTACGCCCCCCCCACACACACGCATTTCCCCCAACTTGTTTAATTTAGAATATCCTTGCCCACTCTTATTTATTAATGCTGAAATATTAACTTCTATCAACCTGACTTTTTAGTAGTAGACACCAAAACTTATACATTATTTAATATGAATTTTATTTCATTTTTTACAGGTTAACGTGAATAGATAGGCTCAGCTATCGTCCAGTCTGCACTGTTTCTACTGAACAAGAGTCGAGGTTAATCCTTTCTTTCCTGTTCAGGATATGGTTTACTGGTTCTCTTTCTATCTTTCTCTTACCACAGCCGCAATGATTTAACTGTCTTAACTTTTTGGTGATCAGACTAACCAGTGTCTGTGACTTTTCATTATGAGGGTACCGGGTTGGCAGTTTGCTGGTTGCTGTTCCCGACTAATCGTTAGGAGCCAGAACACATTGATAGCGCTTACAGAGACACTTCTGATCACAGTCGTCGCATAATACCGGGGGGGGGGGTATCTTAAGCGTCATGATGCTTATGGTTAAGTGTCCCTGCATGTATTTCCGGTGTTTGATACTTGTGTTTAGTTGTATGTAAGAACACTTTTTTTTTGTTGATGATGTCGTTAAACCAGTTGTTTTTTTTATTAATAGGCTCCTATTATACATAATTTGTATGAATATTTTTTATTACTTGCTGAAACGAATTTAGATTTTAGCCAAGGGCTTCCTTTTTATTCAATTAGAATAAGACCTTTTTCATATGCTCTGTCCGATTGTCCTTGACAAAACACATCACTGGCCTGTCAATATTTTAGAGCCATTTAGAATCGGTGACTGTAGACAGGATTAAATCACATTCCTATAACTAACTTACAGGTTCGAGCTTCAGTATTTGTAATATTTGACACATGGATTCAAATCTGGGGTCCAATCAAATAATAAAGTTCGGGTAATCATTGTATATGCGGTTAAGTCATGAACACATAAATGAAAAAATTGGGTCAACATAATCTGTTAATATTGCCAGATATTTTGTGAGTCTTTAATCTGACAGACAAGTTGTCAGCACACTCAGGGAGACATGAATGTCTTTCTTAGAAAGGACGTATATTTTGACGTGTAAAGATTGCTAGGATAACAAATGAGAAACAGGTATATGAAGAGATGTAAGAATATAACTTTAAAAATAGGGTAAGTTGAAAAAAAAAAGGTGGTACAATCATGAGTCCTTATTTAAGCTAGAAAGAAATTCTACTAAACTATTCAACCATGCGTGGAAATTAAAGGGGAAAAATAGAAATAAGATTCAATTGTAAACTGAAATTTTTTTTAAAAAGGTAAGCCTTACAACAGTCATAGCAACATCTACAATCTTTGTTAAGAACAAAAATGAGCTATAATAACATTTCCAGACCAAAAAACCTTTTAAACTAAAGTTCGGATATTACGTCCCGTTGTATCCATACTAAAAAATTCATTTTGAGTTCATTTGAAGCGGGATAAAAAGAACGTATATTTCCAATACACCTGATTTTCTCCCTCGCAGAAATTGTCTGATAGCCATAATTGGCTTCTCCTGCTTGTATGACATGGTGCAGAGTCCTGTTTCCAGACATGGGGCCTTCCAGCAGTCAAACTCTTGATCCACAGCAGCATAATCACTTCAAGTAGGCCTATGCGTTGAGTCTAATGCCCTGGGGGAAGATGAATAGAGGCATAACATCGCCATCACTAGTGATCACTCCAAACACCCTGATGTTGACTGGATATATCATCCAACTCTTTCCAAATCATCTGTACTGTTCTCGGATTAATACCCAACTCTCTGAAATGTTGGCACTGGAGTTTCCGGTGCGAATAACAAGCAGCACAGAATGCAATTTATAAATTTCTGGTGGGGAGAATTGCTTCTGTTGCTCAGTTGTATTCCAGAGACGGTGCCCAACTGACCTTACGATACTGAGCAGTCGACAAAATCAAAAACAAACCACGCGCATGCGCGAAATAAAAAATAAAAAATAACAATCATTTACCCACCGATCGTACCTTATATATATATATATATATATATATATATATATATATATATATATATATATATATATATATATATACAAGTATATAATTGGTGTATATGGAATGAATTCCAAAAACCAACAATTACTATTCTTAAAAGAGTGCTCAATACAAAGTAGAGCAGATATAATTGTTTATTTAAAAAAAAAAATTAAAACATAAATATGTTATAAAATCACTACAAAAATAGCCATTTTGTTTCAACGCCCTCGGTGTCTTATCAAGTGATGATGTTGAATGTAAAATAAATGGTTTTAAAAGCTTCAAATTAATTAACAATCCTTTGCAAGGGGAAAACGTTGTTACAAAAGCTAGAATGACCAATCAAAATACAAGTATCGGAAAATTCAAAAAGCTTGATAACGAAGTCATGTTATAATATCTATTCAGATGTTTAAAATATGGGTAGTATTAAAAAAGAATTTATTCTAACCAATAATTACTAAATTATATGATAAAATTTAATATTAAAATTTAAAACTGCTAATTACAAAATCAAAATTTAATCGCTATTAAGTTTACAACTATAAAATTACTGAGGAGAAAA
>OZ010582.1:2577084-2592084 GCA_963932145.1 Acanthosepion lycidas
CATCGAAGTGAAACAGGTTAGATTGAAATCTATTTTCTATTTGTTCTTTATTTTATCATCCTGTCAGATTCCGATCTATATTTGATCAGCATTTGATCTTTAACTCGTTTATGAAAGGTGAAAATAATAGAAAAGGTGTAAGAATTGAAAAGAGATGTGTGTTAGCGCGAGAAAGGCTTTGAACTTGAATCTTAATAATAAGTTTTAACTGAAAATATAAGCACTTCAATAAAGATTATCACCAGCAACTTAATCTATCTGACTGCAGTTTAAATAACAGGTTCGCCTATTGTCTGCATGAAAGAAATTCAGGAAAGAAAGAAAACGTCCAATCCGATTGTAGCATCCACTTTCACACGAGTGAATCTCCCGAGTCCGTAATGAATGTGACCTTAGCATCAATTATTTTCTCCCTTATTTTCTTTCTTTCCTGTATTTTCATAGTTTGTTATGATCTAAATTTATCTTTTCTTCATTTCTTCACTGATTGCGCCATCATTGCATATTCATTCTCCCTTCCAACATATCTTATCTTAGACATCGTAAGCTTTCTTGTCAAAATCGAAAACTTTATTAACTAATCCATGGATTTTTTTTCCTGAATGAAAAAAAATCTAGAGATGATTTAATTCCTTGATTCTTTTTCTGTACAATCACAAATTAATCCTCCTGTTCATCTGTCTGTCCTTCAGACAAGTCAATCAACGAATACCAATCAAGATGCTAGTTGTGGTTGCAATTCTTTTCTAATTTTCTTTCCTCTACAATAAATCAAAAGAAACAAAGTAAAACAACACAAAAACAAAATAAATAAAATAAAATAACAGAAAAAAAAACAGGAAAAAGAAAACTTCATCAATAACGAGCAGGGAATATTGCAGATGAGAAAAAAAATAAATGGTGAGCGAGTGAAATTATTCATTTAAACGTGAGGTGATTATCTTTGATGTGCTGATGATCGGTGTTAAAGAATAGGTAGACAGTGACTTTTGAAACTTTAGTGCAATAAACATCCAACACCAATTGCCCTCGAACTGAACAAAGATAACATATATATATATATATATATATATATATATATATATATATATATATATATATAACGTATATATATGCACAACGTTTAAAAGCTGGACGATACTTCGCAGATACATCTCGCGAGTAAGCCCCCCGCCTAGAGGAGAACATGACTAAAGACTGTGTGTACACCAACCGTGCCGCTTCGGAAAGAAATATAAAGTGGCTTCATGAATACCAAAAAGCTGTAACACGAGGGGAAGTAGAAAAATCAGGCGTGGCTGACCATATATGGAGAGAAAAAGAAAATCACTGCCCTCTGTGGGATCAGGTTGAAATCAAAGGCATACAAGATTATTGGGAAATTTATAAACTTAAGGAATCAGCACATATGCTAGGCCACAAAAATCTCCTGAGTCGACCAAGCATAGAAATGATTACAATATGGAACCCAGTAATAAACAGTGACAGAGAAAAGCAATAATAACAACGAAAATTGCAATATGAGCTCTGGTTAAAAAACATGCAAACATTGTAATATGAGCAGTCGTAAAAATGGTTTCTGAAGACATTATGTTTAGAATACCCAGAAAGTCCTCAAGGAAATATGGAACAGTTAATAAAGGCGTTATTTCGATCCAGTGACAGGACCCAAAGAGTTCAATACCTAGTTATGGCAGTGGAGAATTTTCAGAGGAAAATTAACAGGAGATAACTGATAACTGACACCCATTAGACATGCCACGTGGAACTTGAACAGTCTACACCAGCGAGCGAAATAAAGGGTTCAGTTCGACATTGCAAACACCTGAAGAAGGCCAAAGCGTAAAACGGCCGAAACGTTGAGATAAATATGGCAAAAATATGAGGCTGATATTCCGAACAATGTAAATAGTATATATATATATATATATATATATATATATATATATATATATATATATATATATATATATATATATATATAAGGAAGGGAATAGAAAAATGAATACGGTAGAACAGTTATAAATACACTGTTCTAGAACATGAAAACTTCAAAAACACAAACAGCATTTTTAGGCATAAAAATGGTATCTTAAATGTTTTATTGGCTCTAAATTATATACTGCTATACTAATATTATATGAATATTACATCAAAAATTTTGTCCATGCTAGATTAATTATTATTCTCTTAATGACATTATTATATATAATTCTTCTTCTAATAGACAAATTATTATTCTGCTTTCCACTCAAGATTTTCGCACGTTTAGAACTTCCGAAACGTAAACAGAAATGTTAAGTGATCGTCACAAGCATCTAGTCCCATTCTTCTTTATGGAAGGTAATTTAGTTTATTGCAATATTATCATTTGTCGTATGCAATCATTGACTATTAGCTCCAAACTAGAGAAATGGAGGATGTTCATTGATTCCTCGAAGCTGTCTTGTAACGTAATGCAATGCAACGGTAATGTTTTACCTTCAATCCCAGTTGCTCATACAATTCACATGAAAGAAACTTATGACAATATGAAACAAAGACGGAGATGAATCAACTATGATCAACATAAATGGCAAATTTGTGACGATCTGAAAGTTGTTGTTCTTTTACTGGGACTGTTGTTTTCTTTGGGTATGGGACAGCCGAGATAGATTTTCTTCTTACATCAAGACAAACTGGCCACTACAACAATCACTGGAGCTCAACATCGGCCACTTGAGTGGAAGAAAATTTTGTTGTTACTGTTTCAAGCCTGGTCACATGAAAAAATTCTGATAGTTATAGACAAAACAAAGGCAGTATTCAAGTATATGCAGAATAAATTTCTCAGGATAAGGGAATCAAATATAAAGGAAGATACTTTTCTTGGTCCCCAGATTCGTAAACTTCTTTTGGATAAATATTCTAACAGAGTATGAGGTGAGGTAAAACTGCATGGAAAACTTTTAAGTCAAACAAAATAAATAGAAAATTACTAGTGGAAGAACTTATACGACTAAGACATTACAGCAAGGGAAGAGGTACCAGAGTAAATGGAGTCCATCAATGATTATTTTTAGATAATGACAAGAGATGATCTTTCTTCAGTTTTAAAAAAACAATCTAAGAAGCGACGTGTGGTTTCTGAATAACTAGGCATGTTTAGAATTCTGAAGAGAGTTTCCCTGTTGTTGTTTTTAATTTATTTAATAAATACATATATTGCCATCTTGTCCGTTTGTCTATCGATAGAAAAAGGACAAAACATCAAAGCAGATTTTTGCAAAGTAATATTGTTTTTCTTGCAGACATTCATTACATTCATATGTATGACATAACTGAATAAATATTTCTAGATTTAAAGATAACTAATTTGAAGGTCATTGGCACATTTCATTTCTGAATTTGTCAAAAATTGTAAACAAGTGAGATTGATATTTATGGTGTGTCTATTTACACTATTTTTCTTAAAAATATACCAGTAATTTCTTATGAGACTAAAAAGCAGTTCATATTTTAACCTGTGTGTGGTTGTCTCCACACAAACACCCCACCCACACACATTATATATATATATATATATATATATATATATGCTACTTCAAACGAATCGTTATAACACGTCTAGATGCTTAGCAATATTTGTCACTTTAAATTAGTCTATAATAACTTTAGTTACAAAGTATTAAATTAATATTATAAAATAAAAATAAAAAAGTTTCGCCAGTTTTCGCAAGTTAGAGAATGAACTTGATTTGAAAACCAACTTATAGCTCTGCTCGAAAACCGACGTATAATTATAGAAACACTATATCTTACCAATCTCTTAAAATTGTTTCGCAAACACTAAGCTGAACGTCTTCTTTTACAGGGGTCAAGTTGTTGAGCCGCATTGAATACACATTAATTCATTTTCAGTTTTTCTACAAGATGAGGTTGCTTATATGAGCTTACTGCATTTACACTCACACGCAGAAGCATACACACACATGTATGTGTGAATGTCTATCGTTAAATATATATATATATATATATATATATATATATATATATGCATAGTGTTTATCTTTGTACGTGTTTGTAAATTTGTGTGCGTGTGTATGAAATATCACGTAGGTAGGTTATAAAAATGAAATAAAGTAATAACTTTATACAGAGGCCTTTTTTTTGCTTTTGATGGACGTCTTATTTTTCAAAGACTATACACCTGCCGTGTTTCTTCGTCCAAAAACATCAAATAAAATTGGAATTTTTGCCAGATAAAGAAATCTCTTTACAAACAATGAGATTACTTTCAAATTAGTAGTGAAATTACATTGACATTATTTAAAGTAAAAATGCCAGTGCAAAATATAGAAGATGTGAGAATAATTCTTGCTGGAAAATAGAGACGTAAATTCAAATCTAACGCACCTCACTCGTAAATTTGCCACTGCTGCGAAGACAAGAAAGGAGCGTAAAATGCACAAAAGGAAAATGGCGTTATCCTTAATGGCCTTTCTCTTCACTAACACCTCAGATCAGAAAGCATTTTGTTATCAAAACTCGCCAACAGCTGCTGTCTATTTTTATCAGCTTTTGACCGGAACACGGCTCTTTCGTAAACAAAGTGTTTAGTCATGTCTGAAAATTCTCATTAGAAGTAAAACAAGGATATAGAAAAGGAAGAAGAAAATAGAGGAAAGGATAAAGACGCACGGCAGACCAATGGGGAGCAAGGAGAAAGGGTAGAGATCTAATGGTGGCTAAAACCTCTCACGGATTAGTTCATCTTTAAATCCAAAGAAGAGGTGTTTTGAGAGGATAACCATCAAGACAAGTGCAGTGTCTACTTCCTTACTCGCTGGTCCACGCTCGCCCTAACCCTGCACTAGGCGGCGATATCGGGATGGATCCGTATGGAAATTCTTTCTCGAGTCGAGGCTATCAGCGTCCATCTGCAGAACAGAGTTGCGGTCATTCGATTTGCCATTTCCTTTCTGTTACTCTTTTATTGGTCACCAACCATTTGCAATGGCTGAATAATACGAGCAAAATGCTTGCTGACCTATGAGAACGCTTACGCTCATTTATCTGGATTAGTGATACCATTGTTTTAATTATTTTTGGCAATGAACATAAAACAAATAGAGGAGAAAAGTCGCAAGAAAGCAAATAGAAGAACAAAAACAAATAAAAGGTCGAGAGTTTTCAAACAGATTTGGTGGTCAGATTTAAACAAACAAATGCAAGATGAAACTAAAAGTTTGATAAACAGCTTTTCGTAAAAGTATATTTAAGCAAACATAATTAATCTATATATATTGCTTTGTTCCGTTTTGGTTGGTTATATACATGAATAAGTTGGGTTTATCCAAAGAGGAATATGCAATATTATCTGTCCTGACTTGGCATCTCAGCTTCAGTCACTTTCTCATAATGTAGATTCTTTGTGACAAAACCAGAAGAATAATGATGCACATTTTCAAAAATATGTGATTCGACATAAATATAAAAAATACCTAACAGAAGAAGATTTTCTAGATATCAGATTCAACATAAGAAAAGGTACATAGCAATCATATAGAAAATTCAATGACAAATCATTTTGCATACACATATCTTGCCGCCAACAATAATGAAGCAGATCTCTCAATCAATAACTGCATATTATCAGACAATTCTTCCAATGAGACAATCAACGAAACCAAAAAAGATTATGAAACAGCCGTAATATATAGTAGATTTTCGGCAACAATCACATACACAAAACACCGCAGAAAAAGATAACAGAATAAGTAACATAATATGGTTTAAACCATCGGACAACAAAAACGTAAAAACAGACGTCGGAACAATCATTCATTACACTCATGCACAAATACTCGAGCACTTGTCACAAGGTATTCAGTAGAAATATTAAAATTCTCAGTTGCACCGAAAGCATGAGACAAATAATAAAAAGTAAAATAGAAAAATAACCCCAAAACAAGCCGCACAAACCAAACCCACCTTTAACTGCAGAGAAATTGAAGATTATCCCTTAAATGGGTGTTGATTGCAAAACAATGGAATGTACCAAGCTATTGTAAAATCAGCAGATAAGGAATAAAAATATACATAGGAGCAACTGAAGTATCCTGGAAACAAAGATATATATATATATATATATATATATATATATATATATATATATATTGTCATATTGTCATCCACAGACGGACCGTTTCTGTGCATCACAGCTCTTCAGGGTGGCTAGACCTCTGGTTGCTTAAAAATGAATAGCAAAATGAATAACGCACTGATGGTCTTAACGTCTTCTTCATTGAAATAGAAAACCTTGTTAATTATGAATCTTTTCAGTTTGTACCTTCTTACAGGAAATAAATACTTGCGGCGTTGATTTTGTAATATTTTGCTAATGTTCAATGCCCAATACTTAACTAGGCATTAAGGAAATTTACAAATGTATTTTATAATCGTGGAACTGACAATGAGATCATTCAATCATTAATTTAAGAATTAAGTATCAAATTTACAATTCAAATAGGAAAATCATGAAACTTTCATATCTATTGCTAGTATTTCTGAAAAGCATAAACAAATAAAAAATAAGAAGTGAAAGGGAAAATGTCTTTAGGAAAACGACGACAAAATAAATATCACGATAATAGAAGAAAGATTGAAATCTCGAATTTTCAGTTTTCTATTTCCTCAATATATTTCCATGTTTCTAATAAAGAGGCGTGTCATTGGTGTCCTGGATGAACACGAATCTCAATACAGTTAAAAATAAAATTAATTAAAATGTCATTGTGCCATATTCTTTGTTATATGCTAGTTTTCAATGAATAGCTTACCTCCAACCCGTCATTCAAATTTATATAAGTCTTGCCTTAGACAAAATATGTTGAAAGAAAAAAATCACATACATTAAACAAAATAAAACAAGTCTGGATAAGGATCGTCCAGAAATATTGGCTGACTAGGCGGAAGGAAGACTTTAGAATATACTGAAGCGGATGCGTTTAATGCTACGCAGAATGCAGGCCCATGTCGCCTTTTCAAAAATGTTGATTTTATTAAAAGCAACCAATACATATTGTTGGCATGTGTAAGAGTTTCTAGTGTGGAAGTTGAATGACCAAAAGTGATTATAGAAAGAAGTTTTATTGGACGACAGCTAACAAGAATATAGATTCGAAGATCATGACTAATTTAATAAGTTCGATTAAACAGTCAAAGCAAACTGACTTTGACAGCAATTGTTGGCTGTCTCATTTTGAAATTGTTGTTTAATCGGTTATGCCAATCCTGGGTCGAGACAAAGCTAAATACAGTACATCACTAAGAGTTTGTCTATAATGCTGAGATGAGGCATTGTAACTACATTTTTTTAGTGTTGTCTCCAAGAACACATGGTACAGTGACTTGATCCAAAGACTTGCGAGTTCAATACCTGGCCACAGCAGAGGTGAACACTATTTGAAGAGTTAAGTTACTAAACAGAAATAACTGAAACAGAGATATCCAGAAAAGGCATGGCACGTGGAACGAGAACATTCTACCACAGTGGAAAAAATAAAGGGTTCGGTTCGAAGAAGGTCAGATCATATAACTGCCGAAACGTTGTAAATATAACAACGAAGATGAGGACAACTGTCCGAACAATGGAAACAGTGTAAATGACTAAGTGTTGCCCATTAGATAGGAATGGTCAGTAGGCTAGCCACGAGAGCTAATGCACTTGTGGGATGTGTCTGAACTACATTGGATAGTTTCAAAATATAGCCATTCGCTAGACTCAACCTCAAATATTTTTCTTTTAAGAAAAAATATTTTACGTTGACAGTAATATGAAAAAAATAACAATAGGTAATATTCTTTTTTTTTCTTTGCTTTTCTGTCGCTGTATTTCTTTCCTCCATTTTTTATTATGATACCTTTTTAGCTTTTTTCCATTTTTCTTGTCTTACGAGTTGTCTGTGGACCAACGTGGCTCAGCTGGAGAATTCCATATTGCAATTGCCTTCTTGGAAAACACATTTGTTTTACATCTGATAATGTGTGACAACTATCCAATAACGTTTGTTATCTCTGTGCAGGTAAGAAATATATACATACATACATATATATATATATATATATATATATATATATATATATATATATATATATATATATATATATATATATATATATATTGCCTGCATGCATGTGAAAGGCTTCTCTCTCTCACACTCTTGTACATACACATATACAAAGGAGGGCGTGTTTAATAGTTCTCTGACCAAATAACGGTGAACGAGATTCTTGGGTTAGCAGAGAACCTTCTCGTATAAAAACATTTTCGATAACTCAAAAACTCTATATAACTTGTTTGAACATTTTTTAAAGAATAATATCTGCGCAATGATACCTACACATTAAAAAAATGCAGTTGCTGTTCCCAATAAACTCATTAATATGTGAGAAAGGTCACACATTTTTGTGAAAGAGAAGCCGTATCGATTGCTATAAATGAAAATAAATATCTAACTCCCATTGATAGGGCAGACATATTAAAATAGTAATAAAAATTTCAAAGCGAAATATTGTGTATATAGATATATATTTTGTTTTATCATCTGGGATCAAAAATCTTTTTACTGTGTCTTTAATTTTTTATGTCTATTAAATATGTCCATTAAGAATGGCAGGCATTTATAAATATTTTGGAGAATCTTTCCCAACAGAATTATTTACTTTTCTTTGTATTTTCTTTTTTTTTAATTAATGAAATAGATTTTTCCCTTAATTCATTGAAATCGAAAATCGATTCAAGATTACAAACCGTGGGTGAGAACAGATCTCTTATCAAAAAAAGCGTTACATTCTATCTTAATTGAAGATTACTTGATATAAACGACATCTGTGTGGATATCGTATTTCCTTCTTTCATACTTAGCACTGAATTAGTGATTTACTCTGTAGCTTCGTCTCGCCCAAAATGACAATTACAACAACGTCTTGCGAAATTTACTTGAGAACTATCGTTTTACAGCAATGACTAACTGATCCATGTAACATCTGAGATAAAGTTGATTTGCAGTTTAGTCTGATGACAGACCACGTTATAGTTTAGCCTAAACGACTATATGCAGTAAACATTTTACAAAACAATTTCATATTGATCTTTCCTAAGTATAGCTTCATCTTATAAAAGTTTCGTATGCAGGAGGCTTTTTAAATTAATATCAAGGTTGTTTTGAAGGCTTGTTCACAACTTTATCCGAGTTGAGTTTTTTTTTTTTTTTAGAAAAATTTTTACAATTTCTCAAGTTAAGAAAACTATTATATATTTGATGTAACCTTATCTTTTGAAATATTTGCAAGTTCAATTTTAAATGTTTTCCCTGGTGGCAAAAATCTGAAGCTTTTTGAAAGTAATTTCCAAGATTAAATCTCGAATAACTGTCATAGAGCAGTCAGCACGTTGTTTGTCTATTCTAGACCAACTAATTTTGTCTTTTCTTATATTTGATTTAGTATATAACATTAGAAATCGTGTCATAAGCTTTCGGTCTTCACTAGGGATACAATTAATATAGGTTTATTGTCAATTGAGTAACTTCGGCACAAAGACAAACATGGATAATTGAAGAAGAGAATATTCTCTTGAAAACCATCATTAAATTTCCAGTTATTTTATTTATAATGGAAAACTACAATTATCCTGGCCACAACAAAACCTAAGGTATTTTAATTACTGATTACAATTAACAAATGTAATTTAGGCATGGTTGCTTTGAGATTTATATGATAAGAAGTTTCTTTTCTTAAATATTTAATTCTTGAAAGAAAATACCGATTTTTAAATATCGAAATAAATGATTTAAAATGCAAGTTTATAACGCAAAGAAAAGCTATTGAATATTTCATTTTGGAATCTGTTCATAGATAATTGGCTGAAATGCCTTGAGGCCTAATTAATCTAGGTTTCGTAAAGGAACACATAATTACCTGTGGCCTTTTCCAGATGCTGAGCTGTCTTTGATCTCATTTAACAGCGATCCACGTGTTTATTTTTATCGAAAGAAGTCAACAGCATGAAGAACAATATCCTGCGTTAATAACAGACACATCATTGAAGTGTTTATTTTAAAGACTACGAAATCCGGACTGATAAGATACGAGAGGCCAATTGTAGGGGCGGCGAGAAAAGTTTTTTAAGTACAAAAAAGCAAACATACACACACAGACACGCACACATCGCTGTAGAATGATTTTAAAATATACACCTGCAAAATAAATAGGACAACTACCAATTTAAGACCATTGTAAAAAATAAAAAAAAGCTCATAGAAGGCAGAAGGAGACAAACTGGAGACGTACGCAGGGGAAGATACTTTTCGAAAATTAGTTTGAAAAAAAGATGAAAAGAAGAAAGGATTTCTGGTGTACACACATTTCCTTCCGGTTCCCAACCAGAGACCTAATATTAGAAATGGCTTTGTGACATTTTCCACTTCTTATTCTTGTAAAAAAAAAACAAACCCTAAGATCACACATTTACACAGGTAAAGCTCTTCGTAATGTGTGAACTGTTCTTGTGAATCCAATTTTTTTGTATTTCTTTAATGGATTGGCTACCAGGAATCCGTTCAATGAGTCTATTGGAACATTTTCCAATCAACCCGAGGGTCCCAATTACAACTGGGTTTGTTAATGCCCTCATGCATCACATTTTTGAGATTTCGATTTCAAAGGCCTGGTATTTTGATAGTTTTTTTTTTGTAGATCTTCAAAGACACATTGCAGTCTGCAAGGACTGACATGTCAATAAGGAGGCACACATTTTGTCTTTGCGGTCTCTAATCACGAGAAAACAGAAAAAAATATATCTGTCATAAATGCAGGCGACAAATATTTGATAGGAAATGTTGACTGTACTCTCAATGTCTCTCGGCATCATGTAGCAGATTACAGATGGCATCAATCAAAAATATGCCGTAAAATAATCAATGTGGAAAAGCAAATATTCAAAAGCTTTAACATACAAGGGAATTTAAAATCAAAATCTTATCTCTTTATATTTCATTTTTGGCCATTAAATTGAGAAGGACAACTATGACAATCAATATCCATTATATCTTTGCAGATTTGAAACTAACACTTTTATTTCGAAAGGACAAGTAGACATTCAAGATACCAACTCTTACGCAGTGTATTGCCATTGAAATAAACAGGAGGTGCTTGAATCATCATGATTCCTTCGAGGAAAGGAAGGGCATTTTTTGTCTTAATACGCACATTCTGTTAGGTGTTGGAGCTAAAATTTAAACCAGACATTATATTAAATTTATCCCCGTGGAGAGGTGAAATACGCTGTTCATTATTACTATTCAGTACTGTCTATAACCATTCGGTTTTCTCAAACTAATTTCTATCTGCATAATTTTTATTTCTCACAGCTGGTTTCTATCTATCTATCTATCTATCTATCTATCTATCTATCT
Organism: Acanthosepion lycidas; assembly: GCA_963932145.1. NCBI lineage: Eukaryota > Metazoa > Mollusca > Cephalopoda > Sepiida > Sepiidae > Acanthosepion > Acanthosepion lycidas. Next base: position 2,588,544 of record OZ010582.1, read on the forward strand.
ATCTATCTATCTATCTATCTATCACAAGTTGTTCATTATCTAGCTATCTATCTGTTATGGTCAAGGTCCTTGTACCACGGTGATGGTACAAGGTTGAACCAATAAAGAAGAACTCGAACACGGATATGGAATAACACAGATATATTACAAACAGGAATATATACAGAGAAGTAGAAAGTGTTAGTACGAACAATCAGGTTTAGTAGGGAGAACATTCTAGTCTCGACCAGTATCACTATTCCAATGTCTTGTAGTAATTGTCTGAACACGACTCTGTTTCGGACTGCCTCTGACTCGACTCGCTATGACTGACTGACAGACTCCTGACGGATTTCACTCCAGACTTCAGACTGAACTCTCTGCTTCCTCTTGAGGCGCAGTATTTATTACTTATGGAATAGTACATAATGTTATTATGTGTAAGGTCCCATAACACCCCCTCCGAAAATTCTGCGTAGCAGGGGTTTTTTAATATCTTTTTTTCTTTGGATCTATTTCCAAAGGTTCAGTTATTTTTCTTTTTCTAGACGATTTTCTTGGTTCTGGCATTATTTGCGGTCTTGTTATATTGAATGTGTCAAAAATCGTGTCCAATACCTCTTCTTGAGGTGGACCGTTAGCATCCTGTAACGGTCTCTTCCTTATTTGGTTTATGTGTCTTCTGTGTGAGAATTTTTTCCTTGAACTATGTACATCATATTGCCAATTCTTTTCTCAATTATCCCTTGTTCCCAGCAAGAGGTATTATTTTTGTATTCCTCAATAAAAAACTTTTTCCCCTGGGAGGAATTTTCTTTTTGGTGTTTAGGACTGTATTACTTGTTTTGTTTTACTTGGTAGTAATTTATCGAACGCTGATCTGATTTTCCTAGGAAACATGATATCTGCTGGTGATAATGTTGATGGTGTCGCATTATTTGGCTATTTTCTATATACCTATAGGAATTGCTGTAATGCTTTCTCCGTAGGCACATCGTACGCTTTTTGTAATGCTCTTTTGAGAGTATCCACGAATCTCTCCGCTTATCCATTTGATCTTGGATGGTGAAGCGGGGATTTTATATGTTTTACTTGATATATTTCGCAAAACTCTTGGAAATCTGCTGACGTGAATTGCGTTCCGTTATCTGTTACGAAACAGTCCACTACGCCAAACCAGTGAATAACTCGTGGAGGAAATTTATGGTCGTTTCTGTAGTAGGATTTTTGCACCGAAACACCTCCGGCCATTTACTGTAGCTATCAACTATGATTAAATAGTAGAACCCGTCAATTGGTCCTGCATAATCTACGTGTATTCTTGACCATGGACGATCAGTTTAAGGCCAATGCTTATGTATGATTGGCGGTGCTTTAGCTGCTAAATTACAACCCTTGCACATTTCCACCATTTGAGAAATATCGTGGTCCATATTCTTCCAATTAGCGACATTAGCGACTTCATTATTTTAACCGGGTGTCCTCTGTGGAAATCCTTTAGTATCCGTTTTTGTAAAGTTTTGGGGATTACAACCCTTTCGTTGTAAAGTAGCATATTATCGCATAGAGAAAAGCTGTCCGAAATTTTATCATTTTTTTCTGCTATTTTTACTTTTGTTTCATTAATAAATTCGTCATTTTTGGCTTCATTTTTTATGTCTTGCAATGTGACTGGGAGGTTTCTGACTGTACAACATAGTACTGTTCTTATGTCTTCTTCATTTCTAAGGGCTGCGATTACCGTATCTTCCAATGGCCCTGTCTTTGTTGGTATAAGTCTCGACAGACAATCTGCATGCCCGATTCTTTTCGTTGGTAAATATTCCAATCTGAAATTATGGTTCAGAAGAATCGTTCCCCATCTAAGTAGCCTATTTGCCGTGTACACCTGTAGAACGTTTTTTGAAACAAAAATTTTTATTAACTGTTTGTGATCCGTCTGCATAGTAAAGTGTCTACCATAGACGTATCTATGGAATCTTGTTACTGCGAAGATAATTGCTAGAGCTTCCTTCTCAATTTGTGTATAGTTTTTCTCCGCTGGTACTACGGTTCGAGAAGCATGTGCGATAGGTTTTATTGTTCCATCTGGCATTTTATGTAATATACACGCTCCCACACCGTAGGCGCTCGCGTCACGTGCTACAATAGTCTCTAGTTTAGGATCACAGTGTACTAAAAATAAATCCAATGTTAATGTCTTGATTATTTTTTCGATATGTTTCCTGACATTGCTCTGTCCACTGCCAAACTTTTTTCTTTCTTTAGCAGTTCGTTCAATGTTGCGCGAAGTTCATGCATTTGAGGTATGAATTCCTGGTAGTAATTCACTAATCCAAGAAAACTTTGTAGTTCCATTATGTTCTTAGGAACTGGCATCTTTCTTATTGCTGTAGACCTTTTAGGGTCTGGACGTCTACCTTCTTGGTCTATTATATGGCCAAAATATTTAATTTCCTTCATGAAAATGTTACACTTATTTTCCTTCACTTTTAATCTATAGCTTTGAATTCTCTTAAACACTTCTTGTACATGTTGCCAGTGTTGTTCAACGCTTTCGCTATTAATCAGTATGTCATCCAGATATGCTATTGTGTATTCTAATTCTGCCAGCATCGTATCCATTGTCTGCTGGAAAATAGCCGGCGCTACTTTAATTCCAAATGGTAGTCTTTGGTATCTGTACAATCTCTTGTGTGTGTTTATGCATAGTAGTTTTGAACTTTCTTCATCGACTGGAATTTGCAGGTAGGCCTCACTTAGATCAATTTTTGAAAAATATTTTCCGCCATTTAATTTAGTGAATACTTCTTCAGGACTGGCTAGCGGACAGTGGTAGTCCTTTATCGCTGCGTTCAAACCGGTAGAAAAATCAGCACAAACTCGAATTTCTCCTGATTTCTTCTTAACGTAGACCGTCGGTGCGGCCCATTTGCTGTACTCTACTTTTTTCAATATGCACGTATTTTCGAGTCTAGATAATTCTTGGTCAATCTTTTCTATTGACACAAACGGTACACTCCTTTTTTTCTTAAAAATAGGTTCAACGTTATCATTTATTTTGATATTAGCTGTCATTTTCTTGCATCTTCCGAGACCTGCCGAAAATATTAGGTTGGTGCAAAAATAATGCCGTTTTCTCACATATGTTACTATTATTATTATTGCACAAACCTAGTACTTCGGGGAAACTCATTTTTAGTTTTGCTTTTAATTTGTTTGCCTCGGTTGATAAGATTTTACATTCTGGCAGTAGGTGCTAATAGGTAGATCCCACAATTAGAATTTTTGCATCCAGTCTGTCCCGAATAGGTTTTCGGTATTTCTTAAGACGTACATTTTTAGTTTTTTCATCATTCCGTTATCTTTCTCCCCGTAACTGATCTCGCCATTTTATCTGTTTTTAACATGACAGGTTTGTTCAGTTTTCTCCATGTTTGTAGATTTATGATAGTTAAGTCTGAGCCAGAATCCAGCTGTAACCTAACTTTTCTGTTTTGCATTTCAACGTGTACATATTTTCTTATATTAGTCTCATCTGTTTGCTCGGTCCTCGTAATTA
>OZ010582.1:2597084-2622084 GCA_963932145.1 Acanthosepion lycidas
GATGCTACAAATCCCTGACGACAAATGTTTGATTTGATACTTTATCGTGCTTCTCTGATATTCATATAAAAGACATTAATACTGTTCTATGATTTATCTCTAATAGATCCACCCTCTTCCAAGTACAGGCACACATGCGCACACTCACGCATTTGCAGGTTTATATCAGTCTACGATATGTATGTATATATATATATATATATATGTATGTATATATATATATATGTGTGTGTGTGTGTGTGTGTGAAAAGTGTGTATATATATATATATATATATATATGTATAATTATTTATATATTATATGCATTGTACTTATTAGAAAGTGCTCAATATCAGAGATAGAGCTAACATATTTGGTTGTATTGATGTGAGTTTGCGACCCTGCGTTTCACGCTTTTGCGATCGTCAGACAAATGCAAAAGCGTGAAACGCAGAGTCGCAAACTCACATCAATCCAACCAAATATATATATATATATATATATATATATATATATATATATATATATATATATATATATATATATATATATTATCGCAAAGTTTCGGTCGTTTCCCCTGCCATCATCAGATGCATGGCGATCTGGGTAATATTTAATAGGTGCTAATATATTTTTATAGGGCTACAATCTGTTGACTGGCGAGGTGACGACTACCATTCAAACTACATTTATTTCTGTTTTTAACCTACGTGTGTAAGAATTGTATTTTTGAAAAATGTATCTTGTTTCTCGTTTTGAAATATCTTTACCTGATTTCCACAGAATTGAATCACCAATGTGAGGATTTAATATAACTCCGTTCATGCTATCGTCTCTAAACTAGATCCCCACAAATGGCCACTTTTCAATCTAAATTCTACAACAAATACATTATAGCTTTTTTGCTTTCCCGCTGGCTGGAAAGTCTCTTCTGTCTATCGTGTTTGTAAGAACTCAGTGGATTGTTCTGATGCTTCTTATTATCGTCCTATTAGTATTCTACCGTTTTTTTTGCTCTAATCAACTTCGAGTTGCTTGAATCTCTAGCCTCTGAGTATCTTCTCAAGAAACAATATAGCTTTCGCCTTCCTACGTCAACTTCTGATGTATTAGCGGTCATTACTGAAAGAATCTGTCAAGCATTAAACAAGACTGATCAAGCTGTTAGTTTGACAGGGTGTGGAATGCTGGTCTTCTTCGCATGTTGACGAGTTACGTTAATATTTATTTGATTCAATCTATCTTATCAACAATGAACATTTTCTTGAACGACCACTATACTAAATCTTTTTATATTAATGCTGATGTGACCCAAACCTTTATCCTTGCACCTACATTGTTCCCAATGTCAGCTATTTTTAATTCGGTATCGATGTTGATGACACAGACATTTAATCTTGTCTTTATGATAAGTTTGATCGGTTTGATAAGATCAGATTGGTTGTTGATTTACAAAATGACCTCCAATCTGTCGTTCACTGGGGTAAGAGATGACGTGTTTATTTTTAGGGTCCCCATTAAGTAACCTCTCTCATTTAATCGTCTGAGAGACCTTTTTTTTTGTCTTCTATCAGAATGGCTGATGCTAACCGCCAGGAGATGGATTCATTGTATCTTGTTGAGCGAATGTTTTCTGTGGAAATGAAGTAGAATGATTATATGGAATCAATTTCTAGGCTTGCTGCTAGGAACATTGGTTCATTGTATCGTTATAAAAAATTCTTCTCACTAGAATCTATCTTACGTTTTTTAATACGTCTTCCATTCGTCCATACACTGAATATTGTTGTTATATCTTGTCTCTGGTGTTTCTGCGATACAGCTGGGGATAATTGACAAAATCCAAAGAAGAATCTGCAAAGATTTTAGTTCTAATTTGGCATCCCGATTTCACATTTTCTCACCAGCATAACTTTACTGTGGATATTCTATAAATATTTTCATGGTAACTGCTTTGATGAGATTTCCTCTTTGATACCTTAACTTTCCAAATTTAAACGCAGTACTAGATTGGCATTTTGAAGTTGAAATTGGTTGATATAACCGTAATTTCTATGCTAACAGTTTCTTCTTACGCACTTCTCACTTGTTCGGACACACTGCCAAAATGTAAATGGAACATCATTTCTCTCACATTGATACTTTTACCCTCTTATTAATTATAATATTTCTCAGATTCGATACATTTACATGGGATGAAACGCCAGCTGCAAAGAGCACCTGAGTATCATAATCGCTCCTTCTTCAGGCTTCATTCTGGTAGATATTTTACGGTGAATCTTTTACCTAGCTTAGTAGAATTCGATGAAAGCGCGAAGCGTGGTTCATCAATCCAGAAAACCAAATGAAGTTGCTGTTTTTTTTGTTTTTTTTTTAAGATAACAACAGTTTCTTTACACATTTGAATAAAGATGCCAGTTTGAATATTGCAATTCTTGTGTTAATTTTGTTGATATGTTCAATCCTTCGTCAGAAGAATCATTTTCAGTTTTCTGATATATCGAATTAAATACTTATTCTTCCTAGATCCTTCTTTCCGTGCCAACAATATATGTTTTGAAATTGACAATCTTTGAATTGTAACAAGAGATATTGAATATCCCAGGATTTTTCACATTTCTTTTTGATGATCAATATTCATAAAATATTGCGAAATATTTTTATCAATAATAAAGGCGCTTACTGTTTAATATTATTTAATAATTATAATGTATTTATTAATTATACGTATATGATAGCATATATGATAAAATATATTATAATTCTAAGATGAGGTATTTTAACTATTTACGCTACTTAAATCGTTCAAACTGTTGTCCTTATATTTATTGCTGTATTCACGACGTTTACGCCGTTGTACTCTCTGACCTTCTTCAGGTGATATACAGTGGAATTTCGAACTGGGCCTAGTGGATAAAGCCTTGGTTGTGTAACACAAAAAGTGACCTGACCCAAAGAGGTATGAGTTTGGTACATGGCCACAACAGAGGGGGGGGGCTTAGAGATTTGAGTTACTAAACGGAATTAACTGAAATCTGAGATATCCAAATGATGTATGGCACGTGGAAGGAGAATAATCTACTCCGATGGACTAAATAAAGGTTCTGAAAGAAATTCCAACGTACACTCTTGTGCAAATTATTTGAAACAAATCGAATAATTCCATTTTTATTTACTATTTCATATTTTTCCAATGAATAATGACCCAATGCACATGTTAGTACTTTGTATGTCCTTTTCAAGAAGTCATTCCTTGAAGATTGATCAGAGATCCTTGACTGGATTTAAATCAGGTGTGTTTCCGGCCAGTCTATAGTACTTTGATTTGCTCACTGGCAAGGCTTGCCAGTGTGTTCGTGCAGCGTTACAATTTTCGTACGCTTCCTTGGACTAACGTCCATTGAAGAAAAAGGCCATAGGACAACTAATTGACAGTCGAGACAATAGTGTCTGGGTGTGATCAAAATCTGATATAATAATGGATGACGTAATATTTTTCAAGGCCCAAAAAATTTAATCATACGCCCCGAAAATAGAAATCTATGACACCATGTCACTCCAGTGGGTCTAAAACTGATCTAACAGTGAAAGAAAGGAAACTAAAGCAGTTGTTTAAATTAATTTGCACAAGGGTGTATATCACCTGAAAAAGCTCAGTGCTTACCATACAATGAGGATAACAGTCCGAACGATATAAATAGAGTAAATATCTGATAATATAAAATATAATTTTAAGTTAATAATATTTAATAATAAGAGGGTTTAGTTGGCTACAAGCCTTAATGAGTTGGTTAAATATATTTTGCATCAATTTTCGGTGCAGGAACGTTTTAACAGTCTTGGAATAAGAAGGTGAAAGTCCATCTTTAACGCGGCTCTCGACCACGGGTGTGAGAAGAAATTACAGAGCTAGATCAGCCATCCAATCTCTACATATTCAGTCAACCACCCGAATCTCATCCATCACTCTCTTCTAATTCACTCAGCTTAGCAATGCCTGCCTCAACACCGGACCTTTTTGACACCTGGTGAAGATAAAATTCATTATTTTAGCGACGCTTTGCTAGATTATTGTGCTAACCATTGCTGTACAGTGGGCGTGAAATACGCTTAAATCTGTTCAATCTTAATTATTAGTGTAACCTCAAATTCTGAGCAAAGAATTTCGAAAAAGAATCGACCACATTTTGAAAATAATACCAGTTCGTACATTTAGTCCTTGGCCCGGTGATAATCCGAATTGTGTGTGACAAGAATGTTTCAAGAAATTGAAAGATAAATTAACATGGACATTCTAAAATGTTTGTCATCGTTCATTGGCAGACTGGCATTAGCCACCTACATTGGCTGATATCATTCAGTGCAAAATTGGTTTCAACAGCTGGATATGATATGACACAAAAAAAATGCAAAGGGAAAAGATCGAGATGAAAAAAAAACACTAAATGGCAAATATGTACTCGACACATATAAATACCCACACACACGAGCGCGGGTGAACACACACACATACACACAAATACATATATATTTCCAAGTTGTCAGACCGGCATAAACACACTTGACACACATATTAAGTAATATTAAAATAACCAAAGAGAATGGCTGGTACAGAGAGATACTTACCAATAATCAATCGTCCTGGGTAAGACGTTAAACTACATCCACGTCCTGGGTAAGGCGATAAACTACGTCCAGCAGCAAGGCCTCTGATCAGGAGGTTTTGAGGATCGTGGAACCAACTTTTAATTGCTGGTGTTCCCAGGTCCACCCTGACCCGGGGTGGTAGCACTTGTTAGGGTCCCAGCTATGGGCCAATAGTTAACTATTACAAGTAATACTTTTTTGAAAAGAATTATTACCAGCAATACGATTTTGAAGGAAAAATATTACCAGAAACAGATTTTTGACAAAACAAAATATTACCAGCAATAAAAAAAAAGTTATCCGCATTAAATAACCCATTGAGGTTGATATGCCGTAAAACAAAGTAAATCAAATCAAACAAATAATCAATGTGAAGCTAATAAAAACACACATAACTATAGGGGGAGGAAAGAGAAGAGAGAGAGAGAGAGAGAAATTGAAGGAGAAAAGGAAATCGGAGTACAGGGAAATAGGTGAAAACAGAGAGAGAGAGAAAGAAAAGTCGAGAGAGATTAGGGAAGCGAAACGAAAATTAAAATAGGAAGAGAGAATGAGGAATGCGCCTAAAAAGAGGGAGACGGGAAGAGAAGTGTCCTAGTTACAAAATTATGTCAAAATAATAACTAAATAAATTAATAAGAATGCAATAAACCCTTTTCCCATGATGCAAAAATAAATCTGGAAACAGAAATAACATCATTAGCTATCATCTATACAAGAAATCTAAAACATCTCTTTACTACGATGAAAACCTAAATGACCAAAACGCGTCACACGAAAGTCTTTTCAACTTTGTTATAGATTTCACTAAAATTGTTCTCTATATATAAATATTTATATATCGTTTTCCAATATCTATCTATCTATCTATCTATCTATCTATCTATCTATCTATCTATCTACTTGACACAACCATTTATTCCTGTCTCGATAGTAAGGCTGATCAGTCCGACAATGTCAAAGTGGCTGCTGATATCCAAAACGACCTCAAGTGAATTTTAATGCCTCCAAAACTAAACTTCTCTCCACTAATCCTCTGAGACACCCCACCATGCCTTCCATCAGCATGGCCGATGCTATCCCCCAGTAAAGTGACTCTTCTCTTTCTCGGGCTAACGTTCTTGGCTGAGATGAAGTGGAAAGACTATATTAAATGTTGCCTCTCTGTGTATTTTCTATAAATACTTTCATGGTAATTGTTCGGATGAGTTCTTCGCTATGTTAATTAACCTTTTTTGAATTCAAGCGTAGTATTAGAATGGCGACAAGATCTCATTAATTAACAGTTGAGCTTCCTAGATGTAGCCGTAAGTTCTACGCCAACAGTTTCTTTTCATACTTCTTGCATGTTGAACTATCTTCCGGCTCTATGCTTTGTACAGAACATTAATCTGAAAAAAATATCAAATGCAATGTCAATCGCTATTTATTGTCCTGATTACGCTTTTCTCTTCCCGATCATTATTATTATGTTCCTGTCCCTAATTGTTCCGCACCCTGTAATCCCTTGTGTCTTAGTGGCTTTACTGCCTTCAATTGGGAGATACCGATTATATATATATATATATATATATATATATATATAGATATATAGATAGATAGATAGATAGATAGAGAGAGAGAGAGAGAGAGAGAGAGAGAGAGAGAGAGAGAGAGAGGAAATCCATTATGTAATGGTCTTGTTGATAACTAAGAGAAAAAGTGATATGGCGAAGAGAGAGTAATGTTTTGTATATCGTTTGGAAGTAAATCTAAGAAAGCCAGCGTCTTCCTTTCTCGGACCATCTTATAGACTGGAAAAATGGTACAGTGAATATAAAGCGGAAATATTTACAACGCATGAAGCCATTTAAAGATTATGAAATTTTTTTGGCAAACATTCTACAGCAGATCCCATGATAAGTATATATTGTCCACTTTGCATTTACGCATATAATGTCCGTATGAAAGAATAAAATGCCAGTCTACAGGTAGCGACTGGAATGCAAAGAGTTATCTATCGAATCGCCCTAAGTCAAACTTTGTGCCTGAAGCAAGGAAATCTATGAGTGACGTGATCGTTTCAGTTCGTTACAATGATTTGACTATGAAAATAATCGACCGAAAGCATAGATGCTATAAGCTGCTTATAATGTAATTATAACAAGGTTGGGGTAAACCTACATGGTTAAAGTTTGCAAATGAATGTCAAATGGTCCAGATTAGCTGTGTGTGGTTTCTACTCTTAATGATATTGAAAAAAAGAAATGTTCCATCCGTTCATCACAAATTATAAAGATTATTTAAAGAATTTTGAAAGTTTCCATAAATACTACATAGGCCGTGAATTATTTTTCTCTTGCATTATATGTGGATCATTTTTGTTGTTGTTATCCGGCCTTCATCGGCATTCAATTCGAAATTCCCTAAACGTTACCTGCATTACCTAATGAATCCTCGGGGTCACAATGGCCGAAACGTTATGATAGCAACAACGAAGATGACGACAATATTCTACATGTAAATATAGTTAATAATTACAGTAACAACTCATCTCAGAAATTTAGACAGAGGCTATCAAACATTTCACATACACAAAAAAAAAACTTAACATAATAACAATCAGAATGTTAATATAAGTCAGGAGAATCCAAGGAGCTACCGAGAGTGACAGAAAGAGAGAGGACAATAAAGAAGAGGGTTCAAGGAATGGGAAATTGACGATTTACATAACATTTACATTTTTGAAACTCGCAGTTGTCAGGAAAGCAAGAAGCCGCAAGAGTGTTACACAACCAAGATGAACGAGAGAAGAAACTATTAACATAGAACTTCCAGTTAAAACTAGCAATTTCAATTTCAATTATGTGACCTAGGTGCCAATTTAGTATTGCGCTTAAATTCGTGAAGGCAAAATACCAATCAGGGAATATAAATAGAATAATTGCCGTGAAAATATTTATAAAAGATGCAAATGAAAGCTACCTTATGGCGGTGGGAAAGTGGGATGATTGTCTTGCCTATCCTTCATTGGATTTTGTCAGTGAGCTTCTAGATCTAAAACAGCAGCACTAATCCTGACATGGAAGTAATTTGATTGTTTTCACTTTGGTCCGACCAGAAAATATCCATCCAGCAACAGAAATAGCAAAAATAAATAAAAACTCCTACTGCAAAGAGAATTGTTTCTTATACTTCTCTGGGACATTTTAATTGAAGTTTTTGCTTCGATCCCCAGAAAATTAGAAAAAAATCGATTTTAATATTGCAAACTAAATAAATACGCAATTTTATAAAAAGTTCATCTACGACAGGCAATTGACAAGGAATCAAAATTTCTGCCTGCACGGTAAACGAGATAATTATGAATATTCTGCTAGTAGTTCAAGACTATAGTGATCTATTTATACTGGATAATTTGCATATCGATTGAATAAAAATATACAAAAGAATAGTTAACAACGTCATATTGCTCAATATATTGGATGTCTTGTGAATAGCACTTCCAACAATATCAAAGATAGAGTAAAAAATAATACTTTTCAATGCTGCTTTTTTAGACAAGAAGCCGGTTTTGATTTAAGAGATTACCTCAACTCAATCACCCAAAATCCTTTGAATTTAAGTCAGTATAGAAGTTTTATAGAAATGTAAGAGTTTAGAACACAGAATAGAAAGGTTTGATATTCAACTAAACATTAGAAGAAGTAATTTATCCTTCAATGTACTCTTATAACACACTTTCATATATAGTCAACAATCAGGAAAATGCTCTTGGAAGAGTCTTGAAATAATCAGTTTTCACATCACGTTGGTTAAAACCCAGAAATACATTTTAATACCTATTTGGCGTTTAATTTCAAATGGTTTTAAAGAAAACTGATTTAAGAAAGAAACATTTTATTTTTCTAATTGAATATTCTTTAGTGCGTGAAGATTAAAAGAATTTGATTTTGTTTCTATTAGCATAATGGATTGATATTAAATTTGCATTTCGTGGATATGGCTCTAGACCAGATGGGTCGTTTGTGTTGCTTGGACAGAGATAAAGGAAAACATACCGGCCGAAATTTTCAATAGCGAATTCTTCGTGTAGACACAAAAGCAAATCGTAATTTCCAGAAATATATCAGACAAATTCATCGACATACTTGCTATATGTGATGTTATTGATTTATAGCCTGATGACCACATTCATTTGCATGTAATGTACACACACGCCCACAAAAAAACATATGTGTATATATATATATATGTGTGTGTGTGTGTGCGTGTATATATATATATATATATATATATATATATATATATATATATATATATATATATATAGAGAGAGAGAGAGAGAGAGAGAGAGAGAGAGAGAAAGAGATAAATATATACAGAGATAGAGTGAGTGAGATATGGGTGCATATGACTGGCAGAAAATCGTGTATCTCTGAATAATTTATTCAAACAAAATGGCATTACTTTTCTAATTACTTTGACGTAGAGTTGATTTGTTTTGTGAGCTAATCTTAGTGACTATAATGTAGCGATTATGATCCTCACTGCGTGACAAATACTAATTGTTTTACATTCATATATATATATATAATTTAGAAGAATATGTATAACAGAGAATAATGCTATTTATCGCGCACACAAATCTATCATTAATATTGGAGAAGCTGCGGTAATTATAGTCCAGAATTAAGTCAGTTCAGTTTCAGGACAGATTTTGATTAGGTGAAGACGATAGGCTAGCAGCATGTGATACTGAAGCAAACGGGTTAAAAGACATTCATGTTGCTATTGTGATTTGCCAGAGCAAAGAATAGCTGCAATAACTGAAATATGTCAGGCAATTTTAGTCGATTACTAGAAGCTTTACCGATTCTTTTTAAAAAACCTCATGAAATAAATAAAAGGTTTTTCAATCTTTGTTATGGACAAACTCTATTTAACCAACTTTGTTTTATTAGCTTTGATGTTTCGGACATGTTTTTCCTCCTCACTGCTCAAGAATTTACAGACACACTTATATTTAAATTTCATTTAATGTCGTGTTCCTCTGAGTTTTGTTTTGGGATTTTTAGACAGAGACGCGGCAATGCACCAGGGGAATTACGACGCCCTCCATGACAGATGGCTCATCAAGAATCCCTTGGGATGGACTCGTTTCGAATACATGAAGATTCCACTGACATAGAAGGGGATTCTTTCAAGGAAAACTACGCATAAAACACAACCCGAAATTAAATAAGGCAGGAAGTGTCAGTTCTTATTCTCTGATTCTGTTTGATTTTTTGTCTTTGACTTGAAGGGCTCTATGATGTTTGTCGCACTCCTCGAGTCTATATAGTGTAGAATTTTAACTAATCATTTTATAATGAGACGCTCAAAAGAAATATTATCCGATAGAAAAATAACTTTATCTGCCTAGTTATAGAAATTGTAATCTGAGGTAAATAGAAGAACGCTTCTGTTCTACAAAGGAACAACGTTACAATATATGCAAGGAACCGAATGTTAAAACTTTAGCTTAAAGTTCAGGATTAGTGAAGTTGTGAAATATCAGTAGAATATGGTGCATGGGTTTTCATTATTGGATCGAAGAAATCTATTTCCATTACAGACGATGGGGCTGCCATGAGAGTATCGGAGTTTTACGAAATATATACGGTGTATATAGATAACAAGAACCTATAAATATAAATATATCCTAAATATTTTTACCACATATTTTAAAGAATAATTTTATTATTAAAACGATTTTATTCATAATAAAATCAATAAAAATACATAGACGGGAGTTGATCCGAAATGAATTCCTCCTATTTTCATATATTTACCCACGACGTTAAGGGTAGAAGCTGTTCGTACCACAGTAGAGTTTTAACCATGTCATAAATAACCATAGTTTTGTTGGCCTATTCTGGTAAAAGTGCAGCAAACATGAAAGAGAATGTGACACAGTGATATGTTATCGAAATCCACCTTGCAGAAACAGATACACTCATTGATATTCATTTGTTTTCAGAGATCAAACATTTGAAATGAATACAGATAGGTCATAAGCAATGTGTTACAGTAGCAAAGATATGTCGGAAAGAGCAGGTTCCAGTTGGTCCTTCATAGCTGTCAACGCAGGAAATGAAAAACGACTCGAAAATACATAACTATGCGAGTGACTTAGTTGAAAAATAGTGTTATTTGTTGAATACTTGTTCGAACACCAGCCACAGGAAATACGAAAACCCCTCGGCCATGAAGGAAAGCTCTCAGTTCCTTTATAATATCAAAAGCCTTTAGGAAAGCAAAGACTAAGGATTTCCCCTATCTTTATCAATAGCTTTTCTTCACGTTCTTTCTCTCTCCATTCGAACGCATTTTTTCTGTATTCTTTCAGGAAGATGAAAAGCTATGAACTTTTCACTTGCGGCAATGCAATCAGATCGTATGAGATCCATTCAGTTATTGAAATCCCATTGAATTGAAAAATATCATCTATACAGCATAGCGTTTCTTATAATAAAAACCTGAAACATACAAATATCAAAAACGACAGTACATCATCATCATCATCGACAATAACAACTTAAATAATAATAATGAGAAGAAGAAGAAGAAGAAGAAGAAGAAGAAGAAGAAGAAGAAGAAGAAGAAGGGCATTGTTACAAAGACTGCGGAAAAGTACTTGCTTTCATTATTTAATAACGAATAATAATAATAATATAATAATAGGACATTACTCTCTCTCTCTCCCTTTTTTCTACTTCTCTCTCTCTCTCTCTCTCTTTTGCTCTTTCTCTCCTTGGTATGAACTTTCGCAATGTTGGCGAGGATGAATCTCTGCAGAATCGTTTCTTTATTTTCTCTCAATTGCCATGCATTATTCGGAAAGATAGTGGAGTGATTTCCCGTTGACTTATAATTCAGAGTATTTCTTTTCTTGGTCAGCTTTGAAGCTTACCCTGTTTTTAACCTTTACAAAAGGCATTTGTGCCAAAATGAAAGCAGCAAACTTGTTCAAGATTTGAACTCAGTTCCCTGATTACACTTTCACCGTCGATATCCACGTCAACACCCCTTCCCACGACACAATTTACCTTCCTTTAAGTAGAAGTACTACTGCTAATATTACAGCTAATAATAATAATAACGGTGTTAAGTGAGTTGATGATTATGCGCCCTGAGAATGAAGTCAATAGACTCCATGTGAAAAAGTTGGTGTTAGAAAAACTGACCAGCATTGAGGATTCTCTCCCCGTCAAGGGAATTTGAAGACAACACAGAATTGAGTATTGAAGGGTTAATTTTGACAACCAAGTAGAGAGGATAGTAAGACAAAGGATTAGAAAATTACAAAACAAGATTCAGTAAATGGGAATAAAATCAATACGAATGTGTTGTAACCTAGGGAAGGTTACTGAATAGAATAATCGCACGAATGTTGGTAATGAACGATAATACATAGGACAAGAACAACACATATAAGATTCGCCAGCAGCGCGTAGAGAAGTAGTCAACTGCTAGAAGTGAGTCAAGTGAATTCCACCATGAATTTCCAAATGCAGACCAACATACAGTATTTACTACTGTATTTACGTGAATGGGAACATACCCATTATCGTCCGTAGATATGCTACAACAGAATGACATTTCTATAGAAAAATAAAAGGAATTGCAGAAGAGATGAACATGGATGTGAATAGAACATTTGAATTTAGAAACTAAATAGTACTATTCTATATAAAAAAAAAATCCCTTAAACCTGGATTGTCTATATAGCAAAAATATGTTACCTGTGCCAAGACAGGGGAATATGCCAATTATATAAGTTGGCTTCTTTTACAGTAAGGTGCTTAAGACAGCAAGGAAGGTATTCAAAATATTGTTTTCGAAAGAACGAACATTTTGAGTAGGCTCAATATAAAATCTTTTACTAAGCTCATATCCGCGGACAAAATTCTACTTTTTTATTTGATTTTCTTTTCAATAAAAATATATGAAACAATATTAAATGCCTTTTGTATGATCAACATATTTAATTTCGTAATTATAATTCGTATTCGTAAATATTGACATCAGCAACGTAACCTATTATGACTTCTGTCCTTTGATAAAAGTGAATATCAAAATGTATTAATTATAAACTGCATAGGCGAGCCATTGCAAAGTCAAAACGTTTCTATTTCAGATAAGAAAGTTATTTGATCTTTGCGTATTATTCCCGTCGATCACGAATTAATAGGCTGCAATCGAATTCAGGTTCCATTCTGTCCGCAGATTAAATTATTGAATCAGTCAATACAATACTTAAGATGTTATAATTAAAACGTCTATCATGAAAGGTTTAGAAAGAACATTTATGAGAAATACTTCAAACCTCATTGGGAACCTCTACTGTGACTCTAATTTAGATTTTGCTAACTATTAGTAAATATACTTATTTTTATAGAGGACCTGCCGTAGACGTGTCATCAGTGAGCATATAATACGTAGATATTAATTAGTAGAGCGAGTTTTATTTGATTCGTCATTATTATTGCCTTGTGTCAGACAAAAGTAAACTAAATATGAATGAGTTCCTTAAGCATTTGCAAAAGAATAGGCCAGTGAGCCAGTTTTGCTGTACTAACCTACTTTGTATAATTATTCACATAGTCACTGCGAAAGGTTGGTTTGCAAGTCATTAATAAGTTCGGTTCTCAGTATTCCGGCCTAGAATCAAATGAGATAAATACAGAAAATTTCATATGATCTTAAGATAGTTAACAAGCAGTATCTATCTATCTATCTATCTATCTATCTATCTATCTATCTATCTATCTATTTAAAATGTGCTATATTTATAGCGTGCTCAATAACGGAGCGTTTGTAGATATATTATACAAAGCATTCAATGTGGGGTTTTGGATCAAAACTACATGGGCACTCTCCGTTTCACACATGAATGTTGTCAAACCAAATCGTTTACACACACACACACACACACACACACACACACACACACACACATATATATATATATATATATATATATATGACCTTTGGTAAGACATTTAATTAAAGCTGGGTGCAAGAGATCAGTTGAAAGACATAGCTATGATGATTGTGCTGTTGACTAACCTGTGTAGGCTTTGGTTGACTTGAAAATCAGAATTTGATATTTTACTTATTATATTAGCTTGAAAATAGAACATTCGTCTCAGTGGGAAATTGCTATTATCTCTAACAATGTGGAAGAAGATAGTCGTAGGAAGATCATGTTCTTCATTATTGGACGTGGCGTAACGTTACCTGATTTGAAAACCCAATTAGAGATTCTGAAGTTTACGTAGGATCGAACGACCGACTAATAGAAAATACGCAAACATCTCAGCCACCGGGTCAAGTGTCCATTTTCTTTGTAATTTTCTTTACTTTTTGTTTCTTTCAGACGTATCTTTATTGTCACTTTCTTTTTCTTTACAATTTCACGTTCAACTGTGCCTGATTTACTGTGAATGCAACAGCAATTCAAATCACCCCCTTTCCTTTTATAACACATTTTCTCTTTTTCGTATCGCCATTATTCCTCCGCCCGTCATATCTGGGATTATTGAACAGAAAAGCAAACAAACAAATAATCACCATGGCACCCGCCCCTTTCCATTATTAAAAAAAATAACTCTTCTTCTGTAGCTTCACTTCCATGGTTCCTGCCTTTCAAATGTTGCTATCATTAACCCGCGCCCTCTTATCGTTTTTCGTATTGCTTTCTTTTTCCTTTCTGTTTTCAACGCTACCCAAAACGTTTCTATCCGTAAAACCTTCAATTCTTTTCTACTTTGTGTTTATTTCTTTAATTTCCCTGTCGATTTCTCCTTTTACATTGTCAGGACATTTTTCTTTTTTGTTTGCTTTCGCATTTCATTCAAAATTTCAGATCAACAAAAGACCGTAAAAATAGTCAGCGAGACTCTAATGAAGGGAGCGATATGGCATTGCACCTGCGCGTTGCCGGTGGGAAACATACGAAGATTTGACCCTTTTCTAAGGTCGATTTTATCCCTGATATCAGGGGAATTAAGAAGGAGTTTATATGTAAGGTTAAAACCATCGATTTTGAAGAGAAATATGTATTGCTATCAAATTTTCCATGAAAAAGGCAACACTTCTTGTTACTATCCCAAAGGGGATCTCAGGTGGAGTCAGTCTACTTTAAGACAAAGCGAATTTTCAATAGGGATTAGCTTCCTATAGAGCCAACGCGATAAAAAGAAAGTGCTCTGTGAATAACGCATTTCACGTCTAGTTTGGGATCAGTGGTTAGAGCAGGAGACTGATTATGGAGAGGCATTCATTTTTTTTATTTTATTTAGATTTTGTTATGTATTAAATTGTGACAATCAAATTTTTTTTAAATTTTAACCAAGACATAATGATATATCCTATAAGTAATACATTTATTTGAACATTAAAAGTGCTTAAGCTTAAAAGTATCTAAATTATATTCGAAAAAGATACAATTAAAGAAAGTTTCTTGATAAAAATCAGTCGCTAGTTGCCCACACTTATATACATGTTTCTCGTGGACCAGAAATACCTCTTTTTATACAGCCGGTCCAAGCAGTATCACATGTCTGTTCTCGCTGACCGGTTTGGGTGACAATTTTATTGACAATTTTGACAGAAGTTGTGAAGAAACCTGGGCAAAAATGAACATTTCTCTTTTACGAAAGAATATTGCATCATAAACGGTAAGTTAACGCAAACAAATTGCGATTATAAGCCATATATTATCCACAGTTTCGGAACAATGTAACACAGCGTTTTGGCTATTTTGAAAGTTGTAAAGTTGTTCTTAAGAATAATTTTCAGTAAGTTTTTGTACGTTAAATATGGACAAGAATCGTCATTTTCTGATATTCAGGTCGTAAATACTTACAATACATGGAAAAGTATACTCAGGAGAGTGAAATCTCAATCCAAATGATTTGTAGAAAGACTGTAATTAGACAATCCAGCTCAGCAATTCTTACAAATGATCTTTTTTGCAGTGTAGGCCTCAACGTACTTTCTACTCTTCCCTGCTAATGTGACAATGAAATGCTCCTACTTATAAATATGCCAAGTAGCGATATTAGAGTAGGATTTGAGTAGTATTTGTTTTACATATGTTTTTCCGTTTTATGTATGAATATTTAATAAACCTCTTCTTCTTTGTTTACCCTACCTAAACTTCTGCTACTTCGATACTCGCTCTAACTGTGGCCTTCCTAATTCTCGCATATTTTGAATGATGACAACATTACAAAAATCGTATAATCAAAATCATCTGACAAATTGATGTAAAAAATTACGATTAGGTTTGCTATTCAAAGAAACAGATGTGAGGCGTTGGAGAGTTTCTTGTAGATTAGTCAATCAATTTCAACTAAATTCCCTCATACCTACCGGAATAACGAGATTGTCCGTGAAAAATGAAAAAAGAAGCAATTTACATTCGTCAAATAAACATTGACATTGGACAGATGAAAAATGTTTTATGATGAATCCACATAGCAGCAGTTATTTGTGCATCGGCATTTTGTAGAAGGCCACTCTGGAAAGAGATGATAAAATATCATACAAACTAGAAGACACCCGTCTATCCGGATACGTTTGGTATAAGATTGCAACGTATTTATGCAGAGTGTTGCACGATGCCACAAAGCAAAGAAAGTGCAATAATGCCTTAAGAAGGTCAATGAAGGACAGTTCTGAAAGCAAATTTGAAATTTTGTTGGAATACATGAAGTATATGATTACAAGCAACCAATGCTAAGATTTTTATTGGTGGAATCAAAAAGGTCTCACAGCCGACATGCCTCGTAGTATTAAAGCAGTTATCACGGTGAAAGGTAGTCATATAGAATAATAGCTTATATTGAAATTAACTGAAAATAAACGGATTTTAATAGATTTGATGGATTAAAAAAGCGCTGGCTTTCGTGTTTATGTTACTGAGATGTTGATTCCTTTTCGTAAAACAAAATGTATGATCATCAATCTTTGACTAGGACCATGGGAAATTTCAGACTATCTATCTATCTATCTATCTATCTATCTATCTACTCAACTCTATCTATTTATCTATCTAAACCTTTTCAATGTATATCCATATATACACTTATAAACTATAAGTTTAACATATAGCTACATGCGCATTCAAAATAACTAAGCATAGTCTGATGCAAGATTATATGAGAAAGAAATTACATGAGAATATCTATGTTCAGCTAATGTTCTAAGTGCCTTCTGATTTTTGCCTGGACTTGTATACTGACTCTTGGAACTGTTAGATGTAATCCACATATAAATGAAGACATCGACTAAATGTCATCAGAAAGTGGAACAAAAGCGTAGTTAGGGGCGAATGTCGCTGGCCTACTAGTCGAAAAAAACTCAGGGAAATCGGTATAAACCTCGTTAGCGATGAAAAGTTTAAATACTACGACAAACAGATCTTTTCTTCCATTACAACTCACTTTTCCAATTTTTCTTTCTCATTTCTATTCAAGTCGTTCGTTTTTATAGAACATTTCAAAAGAACATTTGATTCATAAAACAATATTTATGCAAACTATTCAAAACTTCTGAAGTGTCACGAAAGAAAAAAAAATCTTTAAAACTGTTGTTAAGATGACTTCAAATTCGAGCCTTAAGTCTATGTTTATGACACCAATATTACGAGAGATAAAGATTGATTTGAATTTCTGATGAGTCCCACTTCATTCTAGCATGATTAATAGACTGGATTAATGGGTAACTGTTCAAAATTATCTCCAATCATCTTAATCAATAGGGTTTCTCATTCGGTATTCACTGACAAAGACTGACACCCAGAGTTTTAAATGTCTTCGAAAGACTAAATGGAAAGGGAAAAGATAGTTGAATTTTCTGTTTCTCGATTAAAAATACCAATTCTTTCGGGTTAGTTTTTAGTCTTCAAAACAAAAAAAGAAAATCTTCAGAATGCTTGGCACTCTACTGCTATTTTTTTTATTTCAAAGTTTTGACAATATCATCAACTTAGACAAAGTTAAAAAAACAGGGATGAGTTCAGTTATATGAAAAACATCTACAAGATATACACGGATGACAAATTTAATCCATTTGATTTTTAGACAGAACAAAATTTTTACCAGTTGAGCGAAAAACATCGTAATTTCTTCTTTCAGGAAACATGGCGTTAATATTACCTTTTCTCTAATCTCTAATTATAAAGATGATTACTTAGAAAGATTTCCAAGCACTTTCATTCAATTACGACTTGCTTTAAATTTCTTCAAGTTTTATTAAATAACATTCGGCACGTGACGTTAAACCGTCGTGTCTTCTTCCTTTGCAACAAATAATTGATGTTTTATTTATCATTTTAATAAAAACAATTTGTCGCCCATAACTGGATTTTACTTTATTTACAAATTAAAACTTTTTCCTTAAGTTAGTTCATATAACCGCAGAACCAAACATGCAAATACTTTTCGGGCAATTCGTTTTCAAAGTTCGCACCCCCAACATTGAACCAAAAACTATTAAATCAAACTACAAAATTATCTTTGTCTAAAACTACAGCCGTTGTGCCCATAACTAACAACAACACCATTTTCAAGATAACGACACCTGCGCCTTTTGAATAATAGAAGAGGAAGCAAATAGAGAAGTACACTAACACTTTTATTGGCCTTCAGGCAGTGAGGTAAAGCTTTCTTTTATTCCACAGTAAATAAGATTTTGAAAATACGAGCTTATAATTGATGTATGGCATACAATACAATATTCTTGTTGGCTTAATGGTTAAAATTCTCGACGGAGAAATGACTGCTGATTTTCCCTTCAAAGTTTCTTATTTATATTATTCAATTTATGTTGCTAATTGGGTGTTTGATTTTAAAAACTTAAATATTTATAAATAGGTGTGATTTATTTGTCATAATGCGTTAACATGATACTGTTACTACATATCTTCAGGCAGTTATGGAGATACATTAGTGTTATGTCTTGCAGTCACAGATCTATGGCTGTTCTTGCGCTTATGACATAGGTCCTGGAAGAAAAAAATATTCCATTTCTAAACATACACACAAACTTTAAAAATCACGAGATCTTGGTTTCAGCGTTACCGCATCCTCAGGCGATCCACCTCCCAACACATTATTTGAAAAAAAACAAAAAAAAACAACAACCCCCCCCCAAAACACAACAACAACTAATGAACGCTATATTAGTTGTTTACATAAATAAACACAAAACGTTAGGTGTAATTGAGAAGAAGAAGCATAATAATAATAATAATAATAATAATAATAATAATAATAATAATAATAATAATAATAATAATAATATAAAATTTGCAGAACGGTAGACTTGAAGAACACCCATCTTTGTTTTTAATCATTTCACTCCCAGCACGGCGTGAGTACCACGAGTACGCAGGGGTTTACAGAGAGATAAAGTGAGCGAAAAGATTGGGTATAAGGGGGGATTGAGGAAAGGATAAAAGATGAACGGGTTTCAAGACAACAGAAGATGACGACGTTGCATTTAAATTATTGAAGATTCTAGTTATCAGGGAAGCAAGTGTGAAGAAGATAAATGGGAGGGAAGAAACTGTTGGAGTAAAAGTGTCGGTTACATTTAAGTATTTCAAAAATAAATTGGTGGGACCTAGATGCCAATCTATTAGCAAGATTAAATTCTTGTAGACGGGGAACCAGGGCAAAACGCTCGGCAGAGTAGTAACCATGAAAATATTTATAGAAAAGACAAAAAGAAGCCACATCACTTCCGTCAGAGAATGTCTGAAATCGAAAAGCCAATTCAGGATCCATTACATTGCAGATACTTGTTTGAATTTTGCCAAGGACCTCAAGAAGAACAGCAGGGGCACCAGACCAGATATGGCAACAGTATTCAATGCATGCACGAATGGTAAATGCGTAAGATCGACTCTGATGAGAAAAACCTTTTGGCACGACTCAACAAACCAATTTTCTTTGCAGCAGATGCAGCTATTGATTCAATATAGTTGCTCCACTTCAATTTAGTTGAAAACGTGAGGCCAAGATGGCGCAATGAGACACTCTCCAGGAATCAAGTATCAGACATGGTAATGGTGGGCAGGGGAATTTCTCTGTAGTAGTTTAATGGGAGAAGTTTAGATTTGGAGGCATTCAAATTTACAAATCATTTTCTGCACCAGTTAACCACTTATAAGAGGTCTTTTTTAAGAGAAGCGGCCAGGTTAACTTTGCCAGCAATGCCAGATTTACTATTGAGACAGGAGCAAATGGTAGTGTCATCTGCATAAATACCTACTTGGGAACTGGTGAAATCAAGATCATTGTTGAAGATCAGAAACAGCGTAGGACCGAGTATAGAGCCTTGGGTGATACCCGCGTTCGTGTGAAAGTATCTGAAAACGAGTCCATTCAGAACGACCTTCATTTCACGAATTGATAATAATAATTAGATTAAATCAAACAGTCGCCCTGTAATACCATTGACCTGAAGCTTAAGTAGAAGACCAGCATGTCAAACCCTGTTAAATGCCTTCGAGATATCTAGTGTCACAGCTCAAGCTTCGCTGTAAACATCAAGAACTTAATATACATATTCAGTGATGACCATAAGTACATCAGCGTTAGACCGGGCAAAACGGAATCCATATTGTTTGTCACAAAGTAGGTCGTGAAAGGTAAGATATTCACCCACTTCAACATTGATTAAATCCTTGAATACTTTGCAGACAATCAGTACGAGACTAATAGGAGTCAGAAGATTCTCCAGAGTTCTTAAAAACAGGAAGTACAGAGGAGGACTTCCAGCAAGCTGCATATCAGAAAGCAGCGAGGCAATAGTTGCAGAGTTTGGAGAGAACTGGGGCCAGATTGAGAGCATATTTTTTTCGGGTGACGGCTAGGATCCCATCACTTCTATTTGCCTTATTATTTACGAATAATTTTCGAGACCGGTAACGAAGTGATTCGCATATCGTTCAGTATAATCTTAGTTCTAGCGGAGAATCAAGGGTGGGTAACTCCAGTTGAGCCGAATGTTCACTTGGGAGATAGTTTCCGAGCAAAGCATTCAACTTTTTCTGGACTTCGAATTGATTGATTAGGGGAGAGATTAAGGATTTGCTGTTGTTCGGCACACTCTTGCAGAGGCGCCAATAATCTCTAGAACCCAACTGACGAGATGATATACGTTGTTTCATTCTATCAGCTTTTCTTTCATTCTATTCTTCACTTCATTGAGGACACGCTTACACTCGTTACGAGCAAAGACAAAGTGACGTCTATTACAATCAGACGTGTCGATCTGGGAAAGCCAGAGAGAAGTGATCCCTGTGGGATATGGCAGCAGAACATGCAAGTGAGAACCAAGGAGATGAACGAAGTTTAACTAGGTTTTTCTTTGCTGGAATGCCGGCTTTCACACAGGAGGAGACATCAGACGGGCATTTTTGAACAGGATGAATAAAAACTTCTTTCCATGGGATATCACGAAGAAAATCACGAAAGGAATCCCAATCTACTCGTTGATAACAGAAGGATATTATTTTGGTAGGGGATTCTTGGTTGGTGAGTGAGCAGAAGATGTTTACCGCAAGATCGCAGTTGTCAAGAAGGCAAAACTGAGTAGTACGACAAGAGTCAAAAATAGAAAAAGAAGATGAAGTTGAGAAGCGTGTCCGTCAGGGTTACTAGGGAAACTCGTGTGAAAGTCAACCGCTTGCGTGAGAGAGTGATTGAGAAGTTAAGGGTTTGGATGCTTGCGAGGTCAGTGAAAAAGTGTTTAAGCCACCTGGTATGGTGGCCATTAAAGTCACCGAACACGACTATATTTGAAAACTGGTGTAGGAAGACGACCTTGTCTATATTATCGGAACTACTATCTAGCATGCAACAAAGAGGAAGGGGAATGGTAAAGAAAGAAGAGATAGCTGACTGAGTTAAGTATAGAGAGACGGAGATACATTTAAGAATTCAAGAAAGAGTTACCTAGCCAGCGGGATATGCTCGCAGACTTTATGTCTGTAGAGTTTAGAGTCCTTTCTAAGAAGAGGAAGGTAGCCAGGAATCGAGAAATTAGAGGCGGAGATTGAAGAGTTAAGATTTATTTCGCAGAGTGTTAGGCTGTCCGGAGACTTTTCCAAGAGGAATGATTCCACACTGCAGAAATTGGTACGAATACAGAAATGTTGAAGAAAGAAAGGTTAAGCGTGTTTAGGTTTATATCGTTGGTTATTTATAGTGATGATTTCTTATATTGGTAAACGAAAGGCCTAAGTTAATATTAGCGGTTGGTCATCTCATGTAAAATGTGCAGGAAGGGAACTGGCGCAAACTGCAACATAATGTGGCCTCGGGGTTGCTTGCCGGGGGTGTTTGCAGGGACACCCTTCCATGTGCAACATGGCACTGCAAGAACTGTGATGTTACGCAACTGTTGATCTGGGAAGCCTCTCAAGACGCTACGCAAGAGTTCGGACTCCAAACTACAAGTCGGGAACAACAACCAGCTGCCAGTCCGGTAGCCTCAGAATGAAGAATATCCACGTATATCACAAAAAATTAATGACAGCACTACTGTTAAGAGCTGAGAAAAAGAAAGGAATCAGGAACTCTTTTCCAATCAGGAAACAAGGAATGTTCTCTACTCCTGCTTAAGAGAAGGGAGAGTAGTATGAACCAGGTAACAGGAGAGCCTATCTAAAAAAAAAAAAAAAAAAAAAAAAAAAACGGAAAAAAAAAACGGAAAAGAAAAACGGAAAACGATCCCAGGTTTGACTCCAGGTAAATTCTTTCAAAGAATGAGCTTTTCTTCAGATAACTTATTTAGAGAGCCAAGATGCGGCTTACAGATGCCCCGGCACAAACATATATACATATCTGTGCACCCGATTGTGGCTAAAAATGAAGTGGAGTAGATGATATATTTACAAAATTAAGCTTACGTTTGGGGAGAGGATGTTTCGCTGAGCATTGGTGCAATTCTATGTTTTAGAAGAGAAATAAAACGTTAATAATTTTATGCATATATTGGAGACTGTTTATCGAGGGCAGCTAATAAGGATAAAATCATTCTTTTAATGTCCGTGTTCCTGCTGATTGTGAGGCTTGAATTTACTTGGATAAACGTAGAATATGATCAGTATTTGATTCAGGTTATTTGGGATGTGTACAGAATTCTAGTTTGATCATACATCCAATTTTTAAGCAAAAAATTTCCTAAAAAGCAACTTGGAAGGTACTTAATTAACCATATTGCTGTTCATAGTCTTCGTTTAAGAATGTCTCTCATATACAGCCGTATCATGGTGCAGACTTCTCGCTTGAACATTTTATCTTATTAATATAAATTTTTTCTTACTTTAAAACTGAAATTCGAGTGTTATTTCTGTCCAACAGTTTAAATATAAGTAGCACTTCTGATTCGATTATTGAATAACCACTTCAACGTGATTTTGCATACCGTGATAAGTGAAATGTGACTAGAGGCCATATTTACTTGATTTCTTATATTCTGGACGATTCCAAAATTTTACATTGAGATTGGTTCGATGAAAATGACTAGAAGTTAAAAAAAAATATTCTGAGAATTGAGAATCAAATTCACCTAAGGAATCATTATCTGCCGAAGTTACTTAAGACTAAAATTCTTGCTTCTGAGACAAAAAAAACAAGTTTAAATTCCTTAGTGCATTGAGCAGTATCAGGAACCAAGTAATTTGACAAATATATTCAAATAGGTGTTGACAATGATGCAAGAATTAAAAGTATTATTATTGTCCTGAAAACATTATTTGGCTGACACGTGTGATTCCGGGAAATAAAGAGTATAAAACATGGATTTCAAACAAACGACGATAAATAAATGTATTAACAAGACATATTACCAAAGGATAAAGAAAGAAACGAAGTTGAAGGTATGAACAGTTCAATACAATCTTCAGCGTGTATCTCGCAAATGCCTCGTGTCAATTGGAGCGAGAAAAAAAAAAGGTCAAAGGGAAAGAGAAAAAAAAAACAGTTAACGTATGTCGCCGCCTGTGATTATCGTTGCTTGTGAAATGACAGGGGAAAATAATCCAATAAAATCCATAAAAGAATGAAATCTCCTCAAACGTAGATTCGAATCGAAAACATTAAAAGTGGCTCGTGAGAAATGAAAAGATAGAAATGAACGATAAATAAAAGTAGTGATATCTCTAGGATATGAGGAGAGCACTTCTCTGAGCGACTGGCCAGAATCTTAACTTTAGAGCAACTGACACTTCATAGGTTCATAATTAAAGGGATTATATTTGAATAAACCACCAGAGAAGGATTCTAGTGCAGCTGAAACAACATATCTCTGTTATCTATCAGGTTATGTATGACATTGAAAGAGAGGAATCTTACCGAAAAACTGGAAGAATGCCATTTTTATATCAGTTTACAAAATAAAGATCATATGTGTAAAATATGAATATTACAGTTTAATAACTTTGTTGTGTGCAATTGTGAAAACCTTAGCTTCCCTTATCTTACATCGCCTAAATAAAAATATTTTAACATTATTTTCCCGGAATCACTGTGAGTTGACATTTAACCAGGGCGTAGTAGACAGTATATTGATGGCTGGCCAACTATAAGAAATGTGATTTGAACTAAATCAGGTCATGTACCGTGATCGAATATGACGATTGGCAAATAGTCTTTCAATAAAACTGGAAAACTGTGTTGTCAAGATGATTGTCAATCATTAGGACTTTTCATCAAGTCATGAAAACATAATGAATTTCGTTGGAGATCTAAGCGATCATTTGAAAGCTGAGAAAGATCCACTTGGGTATCTGTCTATAGTTCTGAGATGAGGTATTATGTACATTATTTATATTATTCGGACTATTGTTCTCATCTTTGTTGTCATATTTATCACCCTTCAGTATCTGTCTATATTTCTGAAAGTATTATGTTATTATTTACATTATTCGGACTATTGCCCTCATCTTTGTTGCCGTATTTATCACAAGGTTTCGGCCGTTGTACGTTCCGGCCTTCGTCAGGTGGTCGGAATGTGGAACTGAAACCTTTACTTCGCTCGCTTGGGTAGACTGTTCTAGTTCCGTGTGCCATGTTTAATGGATGTCAGTTATCAGTTATCTCCTGTTAATTCCCCTCTCCATCGCCTTTACCAGGCTTTACTCTTTGGGTCCTGTCACTGGATCTAACTAACGCCTTTATCCACTGTTCAGGGTCCAGTTCAACATTCCAACCACCTGAAGTAGGCCGGAGCACACAACGGCCGAAACGTTGTGATAAATATGGAAACAAAGATGAGGAGAATAGTCGGAATAATGTAAATAGTGAAGCTCTACTTGGTTCGACTTTG
>OZ010582.1:2627084-2717084 GCA_963932145.1 Acanthosepion lycidas
TATTAAGACTTCATTGCTTCTAAGATAAAAGAAGGCGGCACTTCTTTCGAAACGAATAAAGAAAAAAAAACATGCAAAGAGGAAAACTATTTCCTTACGTCTACATGATCAACGTGAAAGCTTTGTAAAGGTTACAGTAATGGACAACTTAGTGGTGAAGGGAGATTTTACGGGAGTAACGCACAACTGTTACCTGTATCATAAAAAACCCTAAAGAAGTCGGATCAAGAAGAATACAATTGACATTTGTAAGAAATTTATAGGCAGGCTTTTTGGCTTGAAGGCCTGAGAAGACGAAGGAGGCGAGAATGACAAAATGACAAAATTTGTGTTTTATCACCGAGAGCTGATAACTAATTTTCAAGTGGGGTCACATGCCAACCTACACAGGCCGTATCTACTTACTGTTCCGGTTACAGGAAATGATAGCCTTTTCTTTCTTTGTCACTTTCTTTCTACCACCATAACCCGATACATTCCGATAAAGAGCGAGGTCGCTTTTTATGTGTCGGGATTTTCGCTGATGGAGATTTCGTTATCCTAGTGGAAAAGATAAAACTAGCGGTGGTTGTTGAGGAAACAGACGAAGCGGATATTTGGACCCAAATTTTCCAAGGCGACTATTGCTTTTCTAGTTTCGCTCTATTGTCAGGAGTGAAATATGCAAATACTCGCAATTTGATAGAACAATTTTATGTCACAATGAAAGGAGAGTTTTGGTTAAATTCCGCTTTATTAATGTTTTTTTTTATATTTTTATTCAGGTTTTTTAACACATTTTTGGCCATATATTTATATAACTTGTCTTAAATTTTGTTGGGTAAAATTATTTGGAATTATTCACATATATTCAGGTCTGCCACGTGACAATATTACTGAAGGGGAACGTATAGCCCACGATACGCTGACACATAGAGATGACCTAATCATAACACAGGCTGACAAAGGGGGTGCGACAGTGATCCGGGGAATCGAAGAATACATTAAAGAGGCCAACAAACAGCTAGCCGACAAAGAAACCTATAAAAGCATACCTACAGATCCCCTTCCAGAACACCAAAAAGAATTAAGTAGCTCACTAAACATAATGCTTCGCAACAATCTAATCGACAAGGAAACATACACAG
The DNA here is from genome assembly GCA_963932145.1 of Acanthosepion lycidas. Taxonomy (NCBI): domain Eukaryota; kingdom Metazoa; phylum Mollusca; class Cephalopoda; order Sepiida; family Sepiidae; genus Acanthosepion; species Acanthosepion lycidas. The sequence goes on from OZ010582.1 coordinate 2,628,212, forward strand.
CACTTACACCCACAAACATTACACCTGCTCGTTTCTATCTCCTTCCTAAAATACACAAAAGCAACAACCCAGGAAGGTCGGTTATTTCATCGTTCAACTGCCACACGACAAAAATTTCCAAATACATAGATCATTACATACAACCGCTAGCTAAGGAAGTAAAATCATACATCAGAGACACAACAGATCTACTGAACAAAATTAATCACATACAAACAGTACCAGAGAAAGCTACTCTAGTGACTATGGACGTTAGGTCACTCTATTCAAACATTAAAAATATCGAAGGGCTAACCGCCCTTCAGGAAGCACTTACTAAAAGAAGAAAACAAGACCCCCCCCCACAGAATTAAGTTTGACTATGAAAAATCCACAACATCAGTAACATTGTTAGATACACGCATTTACATAGATGAAAACAGGAAACTACAAACGACACTACACACTAAAATCACCGACACCCACAACTATCTACACTTTAAGTCTTCCCACCCTAAACACCTGAAAGAGAACCTTCCCTATTCACAAGCACTTAGACTCAGAAGGATATGTTCCAAAAATGAAGAATTAAATAAACACATTGAAAATCTGGAGCATCAATTCACAACACGTGGCTATAAACAACACCTAATCAGGGAACAAATAAATAAAGCAATTTCCACACCTAGAGAAGACACCCTAATGTACAAGATTAAAAATAAATATAGATATATAATCAAATCTCATGTGCCGGTGTCGGGCTGTCGGTTTCCTGGAAACTGATCTGCTTGACCCTCATACGTCGAATCTCGATGGGAGAGTCGATCATATATATATATGTATATTGCTATGCTCAGCAGATGTACTGATCCATACAAAGCAGTCATCACCATGTTTGTTCTTTGGGTTCACACAATTCTACCTTTGCATGTTATCAATGGATCCGAATTAATTTTCGGAACATTTCTGTGTATGAATGTTTTTTTCCTTGCTAGACGGGATTCCCATAAAACGAGAGGAACTTAAACAATCTAACGTCTTTGTTTAAATAAGTGTTTCAATTCAAAATTCTCTGAAGGTTCCTCGGATCGAAAAGCACCTGATGAAGGTCGGACGTCACCACGGCCAAAGCGTTTTGATAACAACAGAAATCAAGCCAATAGTCTGCATATAATCATAAATCTGTCTATATTTCTATAGATGAGGTATTATATACACTATTTACATTATTCGGACTATTGCCCTCATCTTTGTCGCCATATTTATTACAACGTTTCGGCCGTTGTACGCCCCGGCCTTTTCAGGTGGTTGGAATGTCGAACTGAACCCTTTATTCAAGGACACATGGCACAGTGGATAAAGGACCCAAACAGTGTGAGTTCAATACCCAGTTAAGCCAGTGGAGAGGGGAATTAACAGGAGATAACTGATAACTGACATCCATGGCACGTGGAACTAGAACAGTCTAACCAAGTGAGCGAATTAATGGGTTCAGTTCCACATTCCAAACACCTGAAGAAGGCTGGAGCGTACAACGGCCGAAACTTTGTAATAAATATGGCGACAAAGATGAGGACAATAGTCCGAATAATGTAAATAATCATAAATGTATATAAATATATAAATAAATGTATATAAATATATAATCTCTAAATAATCATAAATCGTTGTCTCAGAAATTCAGCCAGGAATCATCAGTTTCATGTTATTTTCTTTTAGTTCTTTTAAAAATTCCTGTGTATTTCAACTTTACACTCTATTAAAAGAAATGGTTACAAATTCTATATGTTCGATATTATCGATTTTCCCGATGACTAGATTTGGTTTCCTAACCTGTTATTATTGTTTTGGTTCAAAATCCCATAAATTTGATTTTTAGGACAGCTTCTAATTTGAACTAAACTCAAATTATTTGAAACGTTCAATTGAAATGCACTCCTCATCCAGTGATATTAGTTACTATACTGCATAAGTATTTCCGACATTGTCATTAACTCGACGTTTAATTTCTGATTTTCACAATCAGCCTTTTTCTATTTTTTCATTTGCACTCAGGTAAATACACATCTTTACTACTGGAACCAATTAACATTACCAAATTTGACAGTGTTAGACTAGCAATTTCAATATTTGAATTCATAAGCAAGGATCTCTAACATACATACAATAACCATTGCGTCACGACAGAGTTTCATTACAGGTATCATCGAATCTAACACAATATGTCTCGTATCACGTAGAGTCGAATGAAACAATGCTGATTAACCTCTGAATATTTTACAACACATGCTAGAACGTATACAGAATGGCAACTCGAGGATTTCTTCGTTCACATAAGCATAAAGCACAATCTCTTTTGAGGAAAAGGAAGTAATTATTCCTTTAATTTTAAAAATTGTATCATAGATCATATTCTTTTTAAATTAATAATGAAAAGGTTGTATTTAACACAAGTGGATCGAAATCTGCTATAAGCATATACTTTATTGACAATGGTAGATTATCATCTATGGTCTTAAAATCAAATAATTTTTCTGCAAATTGATTCCTTGTCCATTTTTTTTATTCTGTTGTTCAGCTAAGCGACATGAAAGTTTTATACGATGAAACAAAATCACTGTGATATTAACCTCAAGTGTCAAGGAATTCAAAGAAAAAAAATCAGTCGTTTAAAATACTTTTAAACGAATTATATTGTCATTTTTAATGTTCTAACATAAGATTTATTGAATATCATTTTTAGCGACTGGCATATCAGTTGCGAGGCATCAAGTTACATGATCGGGTATTCTTTGCGTTGCACAAAGTAGAAAGCAAGTTGGTCTGGCTATTTTTTTTATATCACTAAATCGTTTTTTTTTTTTTTTGTTTTTTTTTTTTTGTAGGAAATCGTATATCAATAAATGGAATGGTTGCTAAAGAACGGAAATGTTCCATGCAAAATTGAAGAAAACAAAAAGAATTTCCGTTGAGAAATTTTAACCTTGTAAACTCGCCAATACAATTTTCTACTTATATTCCATTTTTTGCCCGCGGCCATTTTGATTGTGTCTATATCTCAACGCATATGTACAAGGATTAATGTAAGAAAAATAGTTTTATAGAATACTATGAAGAGTGAGATACGCCATATGACGGTGTTTTAATGTTGGAGAATATGTTTCTGCCATTGCAGATGATATTTGATTTTGTCACTTTTCGCCATCCTTATTTCGTCTTTCCCATGAAGCGTACATGTAAGCAGGATTTCTTTAGCTTTGTCTCAAGAAATGATTTAATAGATAACAGAAAACCACTTAAAGTAAGTATATATTTCATTATAATTTAAATAAGAATTCGTTTTCTTTTCCATTAGGCCATGTAATCTTATAATTCTGTCACAGCAAAAGTTGAATTATACAAATATTAAACATTTTTCAGCATTTAGACGTCACAGAACGTAAGTGAATTTACTTTTCGATGCAAACTTTTATATAGATAACTAAAATCTGATTTAAATTTACCAAAATAATTTTTCTTACGAATTTTTAGGTATAATTCCATACTAAAAATTACAAACAAAAATTACATTATTTACATTATTCGGACTGTTATCCTCATTTTCTTTGCCATATTAACAACGTTTCGGCCGTTGTACGCTCCGGCTTTCTTCAGGTGATTGAAATTTCGAACCCAAGCCTTTATTTCATCCACCGGGGTAGATTGTTCTACTTCCTCGTGCCATGCCTCTTCCAAATTTCTCAGTTATTTCCCTTTAACTCAACTCTTCAAGTTTTGGTTCACCACTGCTGTGAACTGGTATTGAACTCACAACTCAACTGACATACTTGACAAGGATGAAATAAGCAACGCATAAAGACAGGGAGTAGGGAACCTACATGTTCTAAGATCAACCAATATAGGAATGTTTGCCCACGGGTTGAAGGTACATGAAATTTTGTGATTTAAAGAAACTATTTTATCACAATTGTTTAATTCTATTGCGCTAACAAAACTCTCGCTAGGATGTGCTATTTTTGTTGTATTATGGCTACAAACATTGAAGCATACAAACTGAATACATATCCTTATAATATAGTTTACGCCCTTTATTATGTATTCAACTCAGAATGCGACGAAGTTTATTATTGAAGATAAAAACAACTAAAATTTTGCAAATATCTGCGACTTGGCTACAACGAAGACGCCGTGACGCACATTGTCAATAAACTCTAGAGTTGCCACAAGAGCATGCAAAACATAATAACATGTAAATAATGCTTCAGAGAAAAGGTGCAAACCACATAAAAACAAATGACATGATTCACCAACAAGTAATTATACGTGAAACTAGGCCAAGATTCATTGTAACGTTAAAATGCTGACTGAGCACCTGACTAGGAGAGAAAGACAGAGATTAAATGTATTGTTATGCAGTGGATCTAAATTTAGGTAATGTACGATTGTTTAGATTTAAGACTATTGCGCGCAGGATCAGGGAAATAAGAAGGTGACATCATTCTAATAATCCATAGAATACTATGAATACTTAAGAGACCTTATAGGATATCTGCGAAAGATTCAGAAAATAATTAAATAACTTCTCTCCGGATGTCAGCGAGCATCTTTAGAATATTTTGAAAAACTTGATGTGATTTTATCTACAAAGACGACAAACCTCGGTTATGCGAATAATAATAATAATAATAATAATAATAATAATAATAATAATAATAATAATAATAATAATAATGGAGACGATAAAGAAGAATAAGAATTTTGGTATAATTATATAAAGAAATGGCACAATAACACCATTATCCATGTTCCGTCATCTATTCCAACTAATAGCGCTACCACTACGATTTCCTCTTAGGATTTTCCTTTCTTTACATACAACAATAGCAGCAACAACAACAATAATAATAATTTATTGTGAAGGTTATTTTTTTGGCTCTAACCTCTGTTGACGTCAGTTCTGCATTCTGAACGAAAGATAGCTTGAAGCAAACGAACTCGCTCACTGTCATCTCCTTATGTTAAGCAATAGACTTGCAAGCTTTTTATCTCTTTCTTTTGTCGATAATTGATAATGTATTATCGATATTTACTAAGCTTCGATAAGTAGGGCAAAAGGCCAAATGGTACATAAAACGTACATACGAAGATTATGTTCTTAATGAATTTTTAAGGGGCCACGTACAGAATTTCAAATTCTCATCTGCATGGTACTCCCTTAATTCTATACAAACTTCCAATCGGTTATTTTTTCAGACGAAATTAAGCTTATTAGATATCTATATTCTTAATTCTTAGCCTGTATTGTGCATAATTTCAAATAAGATGGAGTAAGAAATTTTTTTTTTTGACACTCAAGGAAAATTTGGATAAAATTTTGTTCATAATTTAGTTTAAATTCGAATAAATAGCTTCATCTTGTTTGTTATCATAAACTCTTCATGCCAATCCGTGTAACAGGAAATCTCAAAATGAAAACATTATTTCATCCCATCGTGTACACTGTTCACGTTACCCTCTACATGTCTAGTGATATCACGTCCTGACATTTTTTTTTAAAGTATTGTTCAGTTCTAGCTGTTCTGCCCAGGGATTAAGTTCACAATTACAACGTCACCCAAATTCATGAAACAAGCTTTAATCAACCAAGTTTTTGTAAAATAGAACAAACTTGTAACCTTACACTTAATATTCTTATTGCCTACCTGCTACTTCTACTGTTACTACATATTCTATCAAAATTTATCGCTTCTTCTACATCTGCCGATGTTAAAATCTTGGTTTTTTTCTTTTACTTTTTTCCTTAATTAATTTCTTCATGTAATGAAAGTGTGGTCGCCAAGCCACGTGGAATGAAATGCAATACTAGAAAGAGAAAAACACAGGAGAATCAGACATATGCAGGAATCACAGCACATATGCTAGGCTAAGGCAGTATCCCCAGGTGACCTAACATGAAAATAAATATATGGACCAAACTATGTGATAATAACAACAAACATGAGGACATTAGTCCCCATGTAAATAACGTAAATAATGATAACCCCTATTCCTAGAAATTTAGACACAACTTCATAATTAGTACGGCAGAAAACCACGTGCAGTTGTAGGAGCAGAAAGATGGTGTTGCGCCAGACAATCATAAAATCGTTCATGTATTCATAATAAAGCTACAGGATACAGGTTCATATTATCAACGTCATTATATACGTATCTCTATACTTACAATTTCAAATATATAGACTAAGTTTTCGGCATTGCAAGCACGTCCCCCCAGAGAGCACCAATACGCAAACAAATTATTCTTAGTGATTTCAATCCATAGTCTGTGCCTTATAAATGTACGTCAATTGACTTTTTGCAACAGAAATGATTTATTGAAAGATAAGAAAATTGCCTCGCTTTACACAATTCGTTTCCATTTCCAGTTGTTTCACTTATAACTTATGTAAAACTATGTAACCAATATTTTGTGCTTATATCGTACGATAAACTTGCTATCATGACTCAAAAGTGTCACGTGGTTATGGTTGGTGTTTACAGTCTATTTCAACTTCCTTCAAGTTTTCATCTAATTAAAAAGTTAAAAGAAAATAAAAATATCGAATCTCACAGAAAAACAAACGTTATTTGGCGCCTCGTGGAATTATTGAGTTCTCTTTTAATGAAGTTTCGAAACACGTATTCACAGTACTGTGTACGTTGAATTACCTACACAGATAACAAAATCCTTTTTGTTCTGGTTAGAATCTAATTTGAAATGACATTGCGCATAGAATCTACAATAAACTGCAGAAATAAAATAAAGACCTTTCTGTATTCTAATCATATTTTTTTAATGAATAAAACGAGAAGAATTCCTATACGAAAAGCACTGATCTGGTGTTCAGAAATTCCGTGGCAGTAAAAAAAATGCTAAAACTTTCGGTAAATGCCAGATTTAATTCATGTCGCTGTGAGAAATATATTTTCAATTATACTGTTGTCTAAATACAATCATTCGCCCGATTTCGTATTAATCCTTACTTTTTGTTTTCCTCTCCAGGACAAGCCATAAAGAATGAACAAAGTTATAATCGTTATATTCAGTTTCTCAAAGATTTTTTTTCTTTTACATTTCCGGACATTCTATATATTTAACCATTTTTTATTTTTGATTATGAAGAACATGTCTGGTCTTGTTAATTGATCTAGGGAATTTCTTTGAATTCCAAAATCTCAAACACTTTTAATCATTTGTAAAAATGAAACAATCATATCTGTATATATAATATATATTTAAAAAAATGACATAACATGAAGAAATAGTTACACCTATTTTATTATTTTGGTAGACTGTATATATGAAATCCGATTTTATATCAACAGAAGAATTTACCGCACTGCATCCACGCACATGCCTTATATAGAGTGACTATCAATATTTTGCAAGGTAAGCCTTTGCTTCATACATACCGTCTCTGAATGGGACAGAGCTATATCGACAATCGGGCGCGTAGTTTTCTCGAATTTTCCTGATATTTTCGAAGGAACCTGTTGAAACTTCTTGAGATACGCATGAGTATATAAGATAAATTCGATTTGTGAAGCTTAATCGCTGAAGAATCTAAACGCGTTTGTCGCTTTCTGAGCCTAGAATGTCTAACCAATTAAACCGTTTATTCATCATTGAAATTACAAACACTTTCCCGTGGTTCTCCCGTAAGGAAACAATTTAGCGTCTCCTTTATCCCAGATCTTTGGAGCAGAATTCCGTTTAATAAATGTGGTAAATGGGAATATGCGTTCTAATGATTTACTCTTTCTGCAGTATAGTCAGATGAGGAGATAGAATGATAGAGTAGTTTATTCTCCTTCATCAGCTATGGTATGGTGAGAAAGTTTGTTTATTGTCAAGGCACAACGTAGGGAGAAATGATTTCATGCCTTCTAGAAAAATACTAGTTCAATCTGGACAGATGCTTAGCTGAAAGTTGATCGCAGTGTTCTCATCCCGTAAAAGTTCAGCCACCTTTCAATGATGTACACAAGGGGGCGATGAAAAGTACTCAGTTCAACTAAGAACGATTATCCCTCCACCAAACTGTGATATTGGGCCATCTGATCTGATTTGGGGGTGAGGGTCAGGTCAAGAACTTTTCAGTAACTCTCTTAGATATACTTTATCTGTTATCTTTTCCCTTTCTCCGCCTGTTTTTTTTTTTTAGACCTGTTAAGCAAACGTAAAATCAGACAAGTTTCTCCAAGTTTGGATCAAATGTTTAGGTGTCAAGACAACGTGTTTGGATGAATAGATAATATCAGTATTTCATCTTCCAGAAGTTACAGTGGAAGGTAATATGACATTGGCAGATGCGAGCGCGCACGCGCACACATATATACAAACACACAGGTAATTCTGGCGCACACCATTTATAATAGATATCTATTTACAGAAAAACAAAATAAATAGAAAGGAAAAACAATCGTTCAGATACTGGCTTTATGCAAAGATAAGAATAGACAAAAATATATCAATATTAAGTTTGATATTAATAGATAAAAATGATGAAGGATTTGACAGTATGCAATCTGGAAAGTGCCATTCGTTCAAATTGTACTTTTACCAGTTTTATTATCTATAGTTAGTCATTCTCACTTACTGAGAAGATTAGAAGAATATAAAATAAACACACATTCACCCATACACGTTAACAGACAGGCATAAACATACACATAGAGTGAAGTAGACAGATAGGAAAGATAGAGAGGAGAGCATGTCATGTAGATAGCGACAGTTAGGAAACGTTTGAAATATAGAGAAGAAAAAGGTGAAGGAAATTGATATGGGTAAAGTGGGATGAAGGGAGATAAAGAAGGGGAGTAATTTGATAGAAATAAACAGGCGGAAATACATAAATATACAAGATCTACCCGTAAAGAATCCATCCGTTTGCTATCTCCAACCAAGGATATTTACACCTTCATACTATTCATTCTACTTTCATAATATATATTATTCTGTGTTTTGTAAAAATAAAAAAAAAATAAAAATCTATAAATTTCTCTTTTCGAATGATCATCTCTTGCTTTGTTTCGTTCTCTTTAGTCTCATCCATACCGAAGTTAAATTCAGTTGAAAAAATGGACTTATTGTTGTTTGGTAAACGTAGGTGGTGCGAAGGCCACACACTGCACAAGCTCACTTACTGATGTATCAGTGGCAAGTGAATAATCATAGCGGATAAAATCAGATCGCGCATATGCAGTAGCGTTGGAATCTGGCATCAAAGCCACATATCAAATATCTATACTCAGAACGGCTACATAAGTTATGAAAAGTCACACACACATGCATATATATATATATGGCGTTTGTTTACATTCGATAGCCTAGAGGTAGAAAGTCCGACTGATGGCTTGAAGCAATCGGATGTCTAGCCACACTGATGAGCTATGATACCCTGATGATCTATGTAGGTGAAAGCTAGGTAGGTTTGCCTGGTTATTTAGGTTCCCTATATTTATGGGATAAAGTGCTCAATATCAGAGATAGATCGTGTGTAAATATAAAAGTGAACATTGAAGTCAACACTTAGAGGTGTCAGTCTGTTTCATACTAGGCGCAATCGTCAGGCCACGAATGCTGTTATTTTTCTCGGCTATTTATATATACGGGTCAGTGGTGCATTGTGGGTAGTCTATTTTGGTGGTTATTTTATCGGAAGTCGTTTATTTGTTTATTTATTTATCTATTTATTTGGGTTAAATTTTTTTGCTTATGGGAAAGTGCGATAACAGCTACAAGAACTGTAAAATCTACTTCCCTGAAAAATTGTTTCAATAGACAAATTTTATAAATTTCAGACATTGAAGGTAACGCCCAATGCTGGTATTTGCATTTACAAATGAAGCAGACTGTCGCTTCTGGATTTTGACTTCCGTGCCCACTTTTATATTTACATACACTGTATCCCTCATATAACCATTTATAACCATAGATATAGCGTACCTTAGAAAAATATATATCTCATATATATATATATATATGTGTGTGTGTGTGATAAATTCTCAGTTTATTGCTGACACGTAACATTAAAAACTATATCACCACCGTGGCATATGACCGATGTTCATTTCAGAATTAGGGACATTAATAGCATCAATGCTCGTCTATCTATCTACCTACCGACTTTTACCTCCTTCCGAGAAATTGCCAAAAGATGGTCAGAATTACTAAGAACATGACGCACAATTTCACCAAGTCTTTTTACAAGATTCCGACTGCCATCAAATAACTTATTCGATGTCAAAAGAAATTCACCAAAAACTTAACATGTTTAATCAAAATTTTGCTGTCAGAATATACGATGTTTATATATTAAACATCGTAGTGAAGTAGGTTTCCGTGTTGAGCCTGAGGCCCTCAACAAGAAATTCGGAAGATCTTTTATTATCAGAACGATCAGAGTAACTTTTCCGAGCTGCCGTATATTTGTAATCATCATTAGACTCATCAAACTTTTTCCGAATCCTCTGCACTGACCTCAGATTGACACACAAATACTCTGAAATGTTTGTATTGGAACTTCCGACACAAATGCTAAGCAATAAAGCCGTTTCCAAATTTTTGGTAGAGTGAATTGCGTCATGGTTCTCTTTTTCTCACAGACGGTTCCCAACTTATCCAACTCTACTGTGTAGTCGATAAAATCAAAAACATTAAAAGGCACATGCGCGAAATCAAAAATATAAAATGACGATAATTTACTCATCGCATCCTGTATATGTTGGCCAATGTTGCATTATGGGTAACAAATTCTATTGTTTTATCCTAACGGTTATTGGGTGGGTGGTAACGGTTATGTTTCAAATTATTCTAGAAGGTATTGAGTTGAAATAATTGCGGATCAGAAAGTAGTTTTGTGGCTATTTGATAGTATTATTTAATAATTTTATTATTGTTTCATTTGTTGTTGTTGTCGATTATTATTATTATTTGTGTTTATGTGTGCATTTGTAGTTTGTAATTTTGTTTATTATTTACTTCATTTATTTACTCTTTATTTTTTCTCTTTATTTTTATAAATGCCATTGTCCATTTTATATTTACATACACTCTATTCTTAATTACCCATAAAACCAGCAGAAGTTAAAACCATATTTTATCATTATATATATATATATATATATATATATATATATATATATATATATATATATATGCCTGACCTGACGATTGCATATAGCATGAAACAGACTGTCGCCTCTAAGTGTTGACTTCTATGTCCACTTTTATATTTACACACGCTCTATCTCTGATATTGAGCACTTTATTCCATAAATATAGCACATCATAAGCTATATTTCTTTATATATATATATATATTCACACTATAGTAGGGAATGTGAGTTATGAAATTAATCATTCAACCTTTTTTAACCTCGTATGATATATCATCACTTGATAAGAGAAATAACTTACATATCTCTGATGTGTTGGAAATAAGAAACAGAGACAAGGTAAGATAAATTGCGCCGATTTGCTTTTGCAAGGGATCGTCTTTGTTATTCCAAAGAAGCATATATTATTAAAAGATGGCGTCGGTTTATACCTCAAGAACTCATATTGTTTTTCAATTTAAACTTGTCTAATATTTTTTAGGTTCATAAACCCAGTTTAATGGAAACTAAAAAATATGTTGCTTGCGTGATTTGTCATAATTCAGTGGGCGTAGTAAGCTTGCACATAAAAGATGACACGTTATGTTTTCTGTTTTGTTCTCATAAGTAAATTGCATGTTATATTGAAATAAGTTCCTTTTTTTCAACATCGATTCCCTAGTCCTTTCTTCAAAGGCTTTTAAGGATAACGATGTTAAACTGAAAAGAAGATTAATTTTAAAATTCAGAACGTCGTAACAAATGAAATGTTTATATATTTGCACATTATACTGCAGTTCAGAACATGTCAGACACAGAAGAAACGGGAATTTTTAAAGATTATGCTTCACAAAAACGACCATGTGTGAAGGGATTTGCTTGCATAGAAAATTTAAATCTTGGATTTGTTTACTTAAGTTGCAGAACTGGTTACTTCTGTGGGTGGAAATATCATTCTCTCATTCAGGAAATAAATTAAGAATGAATTAATGTGACGTTTTGGTAGAAGTTGATTCTTTGTTTTGGGTTTTGGTCATTCTTCGCATAAAACAAATAATGTAAATGTAGACTAGAAGCCCTCTTTAAAAATATAATATTCGAAACAATTTGACTTTAAGATTCAAACACATCGACGACAGATTGAAAGGGTTCTGTGTATGACGGAGGTAAAACATTCTGCCAAAAAAGTAGATATTGACACTGCAATAAACTAGAGTGTAAAAATGAAAGAAAAAATACAGTGTCCAAGAATTAAAAAAATAACTTTAAAAGAAAATGAAGAAAACTTGCAAAAATACTAAAATCACTGAATATCAGAGAAATTATAGATAATTTATTTAATCGTTATCAACAGTACCTGCTGAGTAAATGGCAAAATGAAAATTGATTTGTAATGCATTTCGTACTTTAAAAGAAACTCATCATATTAAAACAAGATTAGTGTTAATGGGATTAATCTAAAATATAGTCTGTAATAAAAGTTACAAAAATAAATAAGAGCAAAACGAAAATTCAATAAAATATTATATGAACATAAAACAATCATCTAAATGCTTTACTCTTTCATCCTACTGGTAATAATAATATTAGCCGTTTCGATATTTATTGACCGAACAGCCAGAACTAATGTCGTCTGAAATTTATAAAATCTCTCACTTGAAACAAATTTTCAAGGAAATCGAATTGTCAATTCTTGTAGCTGTGATCGCTCTATCCAGTATTGAAGGCGGTTTCCTTCCTAACCTTTTGTTTGAAGTCGTGCGGAATGTCAACATTATGCTGATGTCATCAATTTCTCTTCGAGTTACACGTGATATTCATTTTATTTTCTGAGGCTGTTGAAATTCCTCAGGTGATATGTTTTCTGCTATCTGATGCATTTCTTTGTGAATCTATCACGCCAATCTACAAAGATCAAAGCATGGTCGTTGCCAAGATCTATCAGCTTCATTCGCTCAAAGCCTTTTTTAAGCATTAATCTGAGAAAGCGTTTGTATGCAGCTGACAGTTTGGCATCATGGCTGACACTCATATATCTTAATCTGATGAGGCTATTTAAGATCGTGACTGGCGTTTTCAGGCTAATGTTTTGATTTTGTAGGAGTTTATAGTGAAGGGCAAAACTACCTGTAGCGCAGCGTTTTATATGCGTAATTTCTTTATCGCCTACACCAATGGAGATCATTTTGATTTTTAAAAAATGCTTCTTCAATTAAAGTGAAAATAATTAAAGTGAAAATGTATAGAAAATATACAGATTTCTCAATCTTTCCCGTTAAATGTATCTCTAGGCTATTAAAATATTTCACTTTTCTAAACAGATCTGTTGCTCTTGTAGTGTGGGATATTTAAAAACAACAGCGATAAAACAAAAAAAATTGTTAGAAAACTCAATGAAATCGGCTGAGTTGATGCGTCCAGACACGTCGGACGCCTGAAATTTAAAAAATTAAGATTCATCTTCCCTACATAATCAGTATTACTTTGCTCAACATTTTCTTGAGATACAGAACCTTATAAATTCTAATCTCCTATAAGCACAAAAGACATAAATAAGTCCTCAACAGCAATTCCAGTTACTAATAAAAATAAGTGGCAAAACAATTATTTTTTGTGTAATATTTATTGACAACCATTTTCCAGAAGGCTAAATAGGTCCTCTTTTATTCTTGAGATAGAGGACTTGTTGTCAGAAATGATTATGTTGACCAAGATTATTCCTGTTAAAAAGCACATTTACCCACACAAACATCAACACTACTGATAAATCTCAAGGAGCCAGTAAGTAAAAAAAAAAAAAAAAAAAAAGAAACTCGACGAAATCCGGATTGTTGCTATGTTGAAGTCAGCTAGAATATTACAGAGAACTGGTGCATTGATGTCAATCGATCTCTGCTTGAATGATTTTATATATTTAAATCTGAATCTAATTTCTTTTTCTTACTCTACCCACTTTTCTCTCTCTTTCTCTCTATCAATCTGTCTCTCTACTTATGTTTTTTATATCTCTATCAGGAGGAGTGCTGTCCTGAGTCAAGAGCGTTGCTGCTGGAGGAACCTATGTCTGATAGGACACTGCATCATAACACACATGGCTGTCAGGCAACGTCTGGGACCCTATCGACCCTTACATTTGGTTACCTACCTCACCACACTGCATCCCCTTGGTTATTATATGTGGGGTGCAGTTGAATGAGAGACCAAAAAAATTCCTTGTAAGACCAAAAATGAAATGAAGGAAAGGATTATGACAGTATTCACAACCTATACAAGGACACCGTCCAGAAGATTTACAGGAGATTCCAAAGTCGTATGAAAGCCGTGTTTGAAGTATAATATATTTGTGAAATTTTGGTAAATATATGTGCTAAAATGAGATGTCAGTGTTATTCTGATTTTTGCGTAATTTAGACAATTTATCGATCGCATGCTGTACAAGTTATCGAGAAAAACACAAAACACATGGTTTCACAATTGCGGTTAAGTATGAAAGATACTCGAGCCGATGGTTATTGATCTCCATATCCAAATCCAATACATGTTTTTGAACATTTGGAACTGACTCCTGACAGATTGCTTGAATATGATTTTGCAATCTTGTCCCTGATTGTGGGAGTTTTTTTTTTAGCCAAAGTCTTCTTTAATCTTAACCATATCTACTGAATTCCCACTGACGAGAAAAGATAGAAATTGAAAATGCTAGTATCTATTTACCTCCAATTTTGAAGAGCGTTACAATGATTGACTGTACTAGACTGGTTAATATGTGTTATAAATTTAATTTAATTCCTGCATTTCTTATGTTTATTCTGTACGATAGAAGTAATTAAAACCTGTATTTATTGAGTATCAATTTCATTGAAATTTAATTTTTCTACATATATCTTTTTTTAGGGTTGAGATTTGGGGGATTCTTCCAGTAATAATGACAGATATTTATGGTGCGTGTATGAATATGTGGATGCTACCTATATATATAATATTCCTATCCACATAGTCGAGTTCGTTGCATTCCCTTTCGCTCAAATATCTTTGGGAAAAATATGAATACCTCGCCTCTCCCCTCCAGTTATAGGTGAATAGCAAGCAGGACAGACTGAGTCATTTAGCCTTGTTTGTAAAAAACTCTGAAATGAATAAGCTGAGAACGGTCTACCTACGAAAACTGTCAGATCATTAGTAAATATCTATGCAGATGATACAACAATTAATGAGGGCACCTCGAATATCTAAATGGTCATGGCCTGGCACATGATCTCTCGACTTAACTAATTCTATCAGGTCAACAGTGGGAAAGTGACTTGTAACATTTAATAGTAATAAAACAAAGCTAGTAATGGTTCATTATCAGGCTGAAAAACAGATTTTTCTCCTATCATGAGGAGCGATCTATGGGGACAGATATTCACTCCAAACCTCAAGTACACTCATATATACGATCAGCCGGATATATGAGCATCCCACTGGAAATGTGTCAGCTTCATTGCACTGCTCCAGATATTTTCTGATTCATAATGCTATGCTCTATCATGACATGAATCAAAGACAAATAATGTATTGCAGCCATACCTGGGCTTGAGATGGTCAATCCTCAGTTTCCAGTCTTGACAGAATTCAAAACGTCTATGAGACATTGAAGGTGATTAATTATTTTCCATCCATCATCCTCTTTCCAACAGGCAAACTATCACAAACCTATCGCCAATCTCTCGCTATTTCTAGAAAGTATTCTGACGAACGGCCTTCCCCAATTCTATCAGTTCTAACCATGACAGCTAAGACACGCTATACCACGTATGCAAGGTTCGAATCATCCGTATTCCTTTGATTAGAAGGAAGTTCCATTTGGATGCCTTCATCCTGAGAATGGCTAGATTGCGAAACAGACTACAGAGGCCATGCTTAACCGATCACTATTATCTTAAGCACATTAAATCTAAGGTCAACTGTTTACTTTCAATAATGTCATTCATTGACCTTCTACATTAAATAGCTCTCATACATTGCACTGGAAATAACTTCTTGATTCGCAATTAATTTCACGCCTGTATCATTGCTTCAATTTGTTATTATAATGCCATTTCAAAATTAGAAATATATTTTGAACATTTTATACTCTAGCTCCGCAAGTGATAATGTAGTCACGCAGATCATGGCTTACCTCGTATGAAGTGTATTCAAGTTGCTGCAGCTGTAACAGGAAATCCGGTTCGATGCTTAGAGGCGCGCGTGCGCAACGACCGTGATTTGATGAAATGGACATCGCACTTATACAAATGTATCAACAACTGCCGCTTACTCCATAGTGATTTTCCAAGCGTACCTTAGAAGGGGACATCCAGTGAGGGTCAAAATAACTCTAAATCAGTCATGTGACATAAGTGATACACGCTTAGGCGATCATGTATTTTTCGATACATGACTGACGAGGTAGATTTTCCCCTACAGTAGGTTGCCATTTCTTTTTGCGGTAGACCAGTTGCCATCCAATAGAACCGGTCTGTTCTGCTCTTTTCCCATAGCTGAGGGAGAAGAAAAGGATTCATACGTTTCCAAAGGCTATTAGAACGTAAGTGAATGTAATGGATTCGACGAACTCACTACTCACTGACTATATAAACATTGCTTGCTAGGGGAGGCGGAGTAGTAATTCCGTAGACCACGCTCGTGTGTAGTAGAAAGAGAAAGCAATACAGGCAACATAAGTAGAATACCCTAAACACTTGTCCGAAACTTAGTCTTCCTACTCAGTTAAGTATATCTTTCTTTTCCGTCGCTTTCATTGTCTGTTTTGACTGTATAATTAATTTCATTGTGGAGTTCGCAAGGATTTAAAAATCTATGTGGCATATTGTATGAATCGCGGAGTTCGGTTAAATCATCGATTGTGGGATCATCAGGTAATCAAATCGGAAAATTCTATTATTGCTTCCATCAATGTCACAATATCGAAGATGGCTGATGTATCACGAAAGGATTAATGAGTTGCTGAAAATAGTATTCGGCTTTGAAATGGATAACAACATTCTTCAGGCCATTTGCATATCTCTCTCTTCACACACACACACACACACATATATATATATATTTTATGTGAGATTTTGAGTGTGTATATATATATATATATATATATATATACACTCAGAATCTCACATAAAAATATATATACATATATATATATATATATATATTTTTATGTGAGATTTTCAGTGTATATATATATATATATATATATATATATAATTTGAGGTGTGATATATTTATGAGATAAAGTGCTCACTATCACGGATAGAGCGTATATAAATATAAAAGTGCGAATATAAACTAAATAAATATGGATATGTATATATATTTTATGTGAGATTTTGAGTATATATATATATATATATATATATATATATATATATATATATATATATGTATACAAAATTTTAAGGTATGATATATTTATGGGATAAAGTGCTCAATATCACGGTTAGAGCGTATGTAAATATAAAAGTGCGAATATAAACTAACTAACGAGAAGTTGCACTACAAACGTAGGTGCATGTGTATTTATTAATATATATATATATATATATATATATATATATATATATATATATATATAATGAACTCTACGTATAAGGATCTGACAACGTAATTGATTCAGTTTTGAAATTTTGTGCGATAATCTTAAATGGCATTTAAGACCCGCTAGTTATTTACAAAGGAGGACGTGTATGGAGCAACTGTGAGGATTGTAGGATGAGATCACTGTTAGATTGGTTGACCTTTTAGATCTTGGTCTCGTTTCTTGAAGACGATTCAAATTAGCAGATTGAAAACTGCTGAGTCCACTGAAACACGGTGATCTCCATTCTACCCCCGCCATGGCTAAGCTCTCGGATGTGTTATGATGTATATTGACAGCTGACAATTTGCTCTTCAGCTTGTCTCTGTATCTTAGCCATGGGCGTCCTACATCCCTGTAGTCCTGATCTAACTGGCTGTACATTAGAATCTTGGGTATCATGTCATCAGACATGACCAGTTTACCGCCCGAAAATCAATATTAGTAACAACAAGTGGCTGCAAATGAAGCACATCACCAAATGGGGGGGGATAACAATTTGAATGGGGTGGAGTAGCCCCAAAAAGGGAACTGTATAATAATAAATAATATTATTGTAATAATTTCAATTATTTATTTTTATTAAATTTTTTATGAAAGATATATATCCAAGAACAGACAGTAAATAGTAAAACGTTGCTGAGAGTTATAATGGACAGGAAGTAGTGGAGAGTCATTGTCACCAACAATTTGATCTCAAAACCGGCAGTGAAGAATTATCTATCAAAAAAATAATAATAATTTCATCGAAATCGGATGAAAACTGTGGAATATGTAAACAACATCCGATCAAACACAGAAACACACACATATTTTGAGAATTATAGATATAGATATGTATGGATGTGCGCATGTACTCATTTAAAAAAATATATATATCTTGGTACTTAATATGAAGGTGTAAGTGTAAACGCTCTTGTAAAAAAGATAAATCATAGAAGTTAGCAAAAACACGTACATATAAATCTAACTTGCAAAGACAGAACGTAACGATTGAGATGGGATTGAAATTTTTGGAGATTAAATTTGATTGGGAAGCAAGAAGCAGGCAGGGATTTCGACAAGCGAGAAGTTCCTGGGAAGAAACTGTTAGCATAGAACTTAAAACGTTACATTTCAGCTGTAGCATGATGAGACTCAGTCGTCAATCGAATACTGTGCTTTAACTCATAAAGTTGAAGAAAGCCCATCAGAAGAATTACTTTGATAATATTTATAGAAAAAGTACAGAGAAACTACGCTACATCGGTGGTGAAATCGCTGAATAGGAGATGTCAGGTCAGCGCCAAAAACATTGCAGATTTTTCCTTAAACTTTATAAATAACCTGTAAATACATAACAGAATCACACACACATATTATTATTATTATTATTATTATTATTATTATTATTATTATTATTATTATTCGGTCTTTCCAGAATTAGGCTCCCGCATAAAAATATTACTTGTTTTCGGGAGTTATGAACTGAAATAATTGTATTATTTAAAAGGAATATCTTCATTATCGTTTCTATCGCAAACTCTTTGAATGTCTTTCAGTGTATATTGCATCCCGTTGCCTGAAGAAATGGAATATTTTTTCATACTCATTCTCATCCTTTCTACTGCTACAACTGAAAACCTGAATGGGAACAAAGAGAAAGGAATTCAATTATCTACGGAAAAACGAAACTGTTGTATTCAATGCCAGATAGTTCAATTGGACATATGAAAAATTCTCTCAAATTTATTTTAGAATAAAAAAAAATATCTAGTCTTTTTTATGCATACACCTTGTCCTAGTAAATGTGATCAGGTGGATATATTTTCAAGATGAAAAAGTGGGTCTTAGCCGTCAAATATTGTAGTTCTCTAAACCATCATTTATTCGCCACGTGAACTGAAATTGAAACGTTTGTCATCGTTTATAGATATACTACTAGCCTTGCTTTCACTGGCTAAAGACAAACATCGCTTCATTTGTTTAAATGATGGTCATTTCTTAACTTGGCATCCGTTCCTGCTTTGGTCATTATCAGATTTTCTTTTTATCGGTTGTCTTAAATGGAACCTGGCCGGTCGAAGTTAAAAAATAGTTAAAATACAAAATCCTATCGTTGTCGTTATCATCTTCATCACTTGCCTAAGAGTAACGGCTGAAATATTAGTTTTATGGCAAGATAAAGGCTTGTGGCAAAATTGATGTCGTCACGGCAGTTTCACTCGATAGCTGAAATTCACACACACAGACACACACACACAAACACACTCACACATACGCATACAGATGTATGCATGCACTTGTGAAATCAAAGAAAATCTTGTAAACTCTGGATTAGGCAGAATTATTGCATCAAGTTAATAATTATAAAGCTGAAAGAAACAGTAATAAAATAAAAAAAATAAAAAATAGCAAAATATGCTGATAAATGACGAATGAATAAAGATAAATAAGAAAATGTCATAAGGATATAAATCAGTCAGTTATTTGCCATACACGCTTAGGTGATCATCTATCTTTCGATACATGACTGACGTGGTAGATTCTTTCCTCGAAGGTGGTTGCCATTTCTTTCTGTGTTAGACCAGTTGTCATGCAAGGCTATAGAAACCGGTCTTGGGGGAGAAGAAGAGGATTCATAGTTTTCCCAAGAGTATTAGCATGCAAGTGAATGTAATTCGACTGGGATTCAAACTCGGATCACCGATTCTTCAATCCGCGCCGCTATCCATTACATCACTGTGCCTAGGTTTCATATATATTGCAGGTCGTTGTCAGATATTTGGAGACACAGTTCTGTGATAATCAATTCTCCAGATCACAAAACATCCCCCTACAACCGCTCTCTCTCTTTATATATATATATATATATATATATATATATATATATATATATATATATATATATGAGTTGTATTTAATGAATACAAATATTCATTCAAACAAACTTTGATTAAATAGAACCGACAATATTCTGTCTGTTTAAGTTTGGATTATATTTTTCCAATTTTCGCTTTTCGAATATGTTGTGTATTTGAATCGAAATTGTGGATTGAACAAAACCGGTACGAAGTTCATGTTTGTATCGTTGTTTTCTTGAGACAGTTGAATAAAACGGGATTTGAACAAATCAGAACATGAACTTAAAAGACGCTCGTTTCAGTCTATCTTTATATCTTTATCTTTCTATCTTAGTCTCTCAACTTATATATATATATATATATATATATATATATATATATATTGACGGTACTTTCAAGATATATATATATATATATATATATATATATATATATATATATATATATATATATATATATATATATATAAAAATAAAGAGACCACTTTAAGTTTCCATGTAATAAATTATTTTACCACAACCCTGTATATGTGTGTATATATGTGGGTATATATGTATATATGTATGTGTGTATATATATATATATACATACATATATATATGTGTGTGTGTGTGTATGTGTATATGTGAATATATGTATATATATGAATATATATGTATATGTATGTGTGTATGTGTACGGATATGTGTGTAGATGTATATTTATGGATACACAGAATATTATAAAAGAAGGACTTACAGTCCTGTTATTAGTGTTTTATCTCATTTTCTCATTTAATATTCTCCAATTGGAAGTGTTAGTTTAAAATTCTTTATAATATTGAGGAAATTTTTTTTAATTGATAATTTAATTTAAATTGTAATATATTACCCTTTAATAATCATTATTGATGATAAAATATTTAAATTGGAAAAAATTTTTTATATTTAGGTAGATGTTAATACATGAAGTTACCTGTGTATTTCGGCACATGGGTACCTGTATGAGTCATTGAATATGTAAAGGGACGTGTGTATATGTGATATTTGCATGGGTGTGTATACAGTATAAGACAGAGCAAGATCTTTAATATTACCTTCAAATATTACCCCATATTAACTAAAATTTAAGTAAAAGAGATTACCATCTAGAAACAGTCACGAGTTAAATTCATGAACAAAATTCAAACGGATAGAGATGTCAATTTAATAATCAATAATAACATTTTTTGAAGAGATTAAAAAAAGATTACTGGAAGTAAACTTATATTTAAAAATAAAATATTGTACTTTCTATGAATATTTTTCTAATCGACTATTTCATAGAAAAAATAAATAAATCACTAACAAACACCAAATTAAATTATTTGTAGACAGTCTAGAGACATTCAAATTTATATTACACATTATAATCTTTATGAACCCTCAAAATAACACTTTCAAAGTAAAGCAAAATAACAGCGTCTGTTTCTAGCCCTTTTTTTTACAAAGAAAATTAGTGACATCATCTCTCTTAACTTCCTTCTCTCTTTTTCTCTCTATGGGTTTTTTCTTCTCTATCCCATATCAATATATAACTTCCGTTAAGTTAACCGTTTAAATGTGTCAATATCTGCTAACTCACTGATGTGTTCTCTCTCTCCCCCTCACTTCCTCACTTCGTTAATTTACATATGTTTAATACGGCCCGTCAAAAATGTGTAAATTTTCTTTTCATTTTTTGTTTGGAAGTAAAGTCTGATGATCCGCAGTCCTTTTAAAAGGGCTGTGGTGAAATAATTTATTACATGGAATCTTAAAGTGGTCTGTTTTTATTTAAATTATTTGCTCTGGATTTACATTGAGCTCTCTGGATTTTATCCTCCTTAGGTTTATCTATACGGATTACCTAGTTTTTCATAAACTAACTAACTAACTAACTATATATATATATATATATATATATATATATATATATATATATAGATAGATAGATAATATTAGTGGTAAATATACATATATATGCAAAATCCACAGGTGCATATATACACATGTATATTTTAGAATAAAAAATTCCGAGAGGATAGAATCCAGGTAGAACTCAATGTCCAGGACAGAGTAAGGATATAATAAAAAGGCTTAAACACTAATATTCCATGGTCATAATTTATTCCATTGGAATCGTAAATACGATCCAATTCATCAGACCTACAAATTCAAAAAGAAAACAGAAAAAAACCTACTCCGGAAATAAAAATAGAATTTAGAGAGAGTGTAATTATGAGAGTGTGGGACGAATGTTAGTTCATAAGAGAGGGGTTTAACAGAGAGAGTTTTATTTAAAAACTAGGTGTGAGTGGAAGGGGGAAAAATGATTGTTGTCGGATGTCTAAAACAATAAGGATACATTTCGAGGTGACATACACACACCATGGCCGATCAAATCTTAAAGAAGGAGGGAGAGGTAAGGAAAGAAGTGGTGGGGAAGAAAGATGGGGCGGGTGAAATTAAAATTGCAAGGGACGCTGTGTAATTGAGAAAATTTGACAAAAATAATATCGACTGCAGGTTACAAATCAAATATTATAAACAATAAATATGACGATTATCTAATCTGGCGAGGACCTATATTTTTATGTTCAAAACGCAGCAAATCCACACATACACAATAACTTATACACGTATATACATACACATCGCCGTGTACCTACATACACACATACATATATCCATGTACACATACACATATATCCACATATTCACACATACATACACACATACATATACATACACACACACACATATACATATATCTGATTCAATATCTGTGATACTAAGCGCTTTCTAATAATTACCGCGCATATGATATACAAATAATTACACCTACATATATACACACATACACATACACACACACCTCCATATATATATATATATATATATATATATATATATACATATACATACACACATACATACATATACATGTACACATACATCCATATATATACATATATACATAGACACACACACACATATATATACACACACATACATATACACAAACATCTACACACATACATACATGTATATACTACACACACACACATACATACATATATATATACACATACACACATACATATACATGTACAAACACATACACATATAAATACATACACACATACACATACATATACATATATATACATACACACACATATATACACGTATATCCACCTATACCCTATACACATATTTTCCACATACATATACATAAATACACATGCACCCACATACACATATATACATACACACACATACAAAAAACAGATATATATACACACACACACATATATATATATATATATATATATATATATATATATACATACAAAAATGTACACACACATATACCTACATATACACACATACATCCATAGGCATCCACTCCTTACACATTTACACACACTTGTACATATGAACATACGCATACATGCGCATAAACATATATACCTAAAACCTTACATTTCTATACAATTAATAAAAAAAAAACAATGTATCCCTGTATCTATCCGTCTAGCTATACATACATACACATATACACGCACATCTATACCCACATATACACATATATATACACATACATACATACACATACATATATATGGGTACATATATACCAAAACATACGCACACCCACACACATACATATACATATATATATATATATATATACATATACACACATCCCTGCATATATATCCATCTATATATACCTACACCCACATACGTATACATGAATATATACATATACACACACATCCATACATATACCAATACACACCCCCCTAAATATATACCTACATATACCCGTAGCCAAGTACATGCATACATACATACACATACATGCATATACACACACATACACACACACACACACACACACACACATATATATATATATATATATATACATATATATCCACATACATACAAATACATACAAATACATACATATAAATTAGAATTTAAGAACTAAATAAGTAAAATTTCAACAATTTATATATACACATATACCCACATACATACAAATACGTACAAATACATACATATAAATTATAATTTAAGAACTAAATAAGTAAAATTTCAACAATTTGGGCGTAAAAAAAAAGAAAAAACCCATAGCGCATCACAAAAACATACACAATGATCTATATAGAGATAAACAAAATAAACATAATAGTCATTCCGTTAAAATGCCATGCCCGATGTTTTGAACCAAGATGGAACAGACATAAGTGACAGAAAGTTACAAAACGGTGTTTATGTTTTGAATCTTTTCTTATGTCTACATTTAGAAAATATCTCATTACGAAGATTCAACAGTTCATCTTGATTTTTATCTTTGATAATAAAAATTTTTTCCACACCGATCGCGGAAGTTATTAGGTGTTTTGGCTCTTGATAGGTATCTCCATTTCAAAAGTGGGGTTAACCCCTTATCCACCAGATCCCAGTAGTGTTTGGATAAGGAAGTTTGACTTCTAAGGCATCTATATCTAAAAGAGTGTCTATGGTTGTATAGACGCTGCTTCCAATTACCGGCGGATATACCTATATATCTTTTTTTCTCGTTTATATTTTCCTCGAGAAAGATAGTTGCCTCGTATATTACATTTTTATAGTTACATTTACCCCCGATTGGACAATGATCTTTATTCCTACAATTGCAGGTAGGGTTACTTGATTGAGTCACATTACAATGGTGGTTTCTAAGTATTCTGCAATTAGAGGAAGATATGATTTTCTCCATAAAATTCTATTTTTATTTCCGGAGTAGGTTTTTTACTGTTTTCTTTTTGAATTTGTAGGTCTGATGAATTGGATCGTATTTACGATTCCAATGGAATAAATTATGACCATGGAATATTAGTGTTTAAGCCTTTTTATTATATTAAATATATATGTATGTATATATATATATATATATATATATATGTGTGTGTGTGTGTGTGTGTGTGTGTGTGTGTGTATGTATATATATATATGTATATATATATACACACACAGTGACACGCATAATTATTGGATACATGTTATTTTCTGTTATAACTCTAGTTTATGTTCGCCATTTTGCCTGATATTTGGTAAGTAATATCTCGTAAAGTTGTTTTAGTTGTATGTGGAAGGAAAATTTAAAAAAATTTTAATTTTCCTTTCACATACAACTAAAACAAATTTACGAGATATTACTTACCAAATATCAGGCAAAATGGCGAATATAAGCTAGAGTTATAACAGAAAATAACATGTATGCAATACTTATGCGTGTCACTGTATATATATATAAATATATATACATATATATATACACATATATATATATATATATGAATATATACATATACGTATATATACATATATATATATATATATATATATATATATATATATATATATATATATATATATATATATTACTTTCAAAGTCCGCAATAACATATTGACGGTACTTTCAAGATATTATATTTATATGATTAATATACCTTGTGAATTGCAACTTATAGTTTCCAATATTTAAATAATTATAGTAAAATATTTCGTGGTTTTGATTTTTATTATGAAATACAAAGTTTGTTAATCATATTTGGAATAACTATAAGTAGAATCGTATATTTATTAATAGTTTTTTAATTTCAGATATATAAATATATTAATTTCAGATATATAAATATATTAATTTCAGATATATAAATATTGCCATGGGTCGTAATAAATATATTAACTCAGAATTGAATTTATTTTAGAATAGAAACACAATTTTAGAAATTGAAATAAAATTTAGACAGAAATCTGATTTAAGAAATAAAAACTGCTGAAAGCAACTAATATATAAAGAAGAAGAAAATGTCTTTAATCATATCAGAAAAAAAGAAAACCTATTAGTGTAAAAACCAAGAAAAGTGGTCAAGCAAGGAAATATTTGAAAAATCATGTGTTGAACATGCAAACAGAAATAAAAGATACAAAGAATTATCCATAGACATAACAGGCGACTATAATCAAGTAAACATCAATCTTATAATTCGAGAGATAAAGTACATATTAACTGATTTCTCAATTTATGAATATTGGCCAACATTCAATGGAATGGATGGTTGAACTAGAAGATGGTTTAATTGTTAAAATATACAAAGGATACGACTCTGGAATCTGAGAAATTTTAGCTGGTGATTGGCAGTAGAATTATAATTCACTTCCAATATAATGGAATAATATATTTTTTTGAGATATTTTTTGATTGGTACGGTTTGTAACAAATAGGAAGATAAAGAGCATACTCATGCAACATTTCATTCAGGTGATAATGTGTTGATCATATATATATATATATATATATATATATATATATATATATATATATAATAATTTTATCATATAGACAAAAACATTTTACTCACTACAAAGATGCAACTTGGTTTTAGTGCATTTCAACTGCACTTCGAAGGCTGAGAAAACTGGTTATGAATATTCCTGGTTGTAGGCAAGCCGTATGTGAAATGTCACTTCTTTTTTTCCATTTCTATGGTTTGTCTATATGATAAAATTATAATAAATAAATAATTATCGCTCTACTATCGGTATCGAGTCCTCTTTTGGATTAATGCTTTTGTTCCCATCTCATCGGATATATATATATATATATATATATATATATATATATATATATATATGCGTGTGTGTGTGACCTATATTTTGTGAATGCATTTATAAATTAAACTTAAATTTTAATTTAGTTACAGAAGAAAACTTTTACACCCCAAACAAATTAGTATCATTATTTATTTAAAATAAGAATAAAGATTATACGTTGAACGTTTCAAAATATATTGTTCTTATCAGCATATCCTGAAATTCTGACAATTATTGTTTGCTTAAAACATGTTTCATAGTTACAACTTCGAATTGCGTAATAAAGTCAGGTTTAGTACCCCAACACACACACAAACTCCCCCACACACACACGCACACAGAGGACGGACACAACCATAAAATATCAGCCTTTAGAATTGTTTTCTCTTGGTCTCTATATTGAAAATGAAACTGCATAGAAATGATTGCAGTCAAATTACAGCAAATGCACAACAGTGAAGTGAATGGGAGGCTCAACTTGGCCCATCGGGATTAGTAGAAATAAGTAGAGACTTGTTTGGCCAACTGTAGACGGAAAACGTGATTAGGAGGATGGCGCAATTAAACCAGTTATTTTCCCATTTTAAAGCTGATTATGGAGGACAGACATTTCCAGAATTTTCTCTTTAGCAATGGAGCAAACATCCAAAGAATAAATTAGTGACAATCTAATACCTGGGGACATTTCTTATTTACCATTGTTCCAATAAATCTGTGTTTAGGCAAAGGAAATCCCAAATTGAGGATTAAAAACATATTAAACTTAAAATTTTATGGAAATGTATGGCAAATTTTGTACAAATAATCATTGAAGATTTTGAAACTGACCAAATGCATAAAAATCTGAAAATGTGGAGTAAGAAACTACAGACGGCAGCATGAATAAATCACACAGAATATCGACTAGAGTCTTGCAATTTTATTTTATCAGATTTGACGCTACTTGATCCCACGTAAATTTTTTCAAACATTTCCAGTTGAAAAATTTAATATTAACAAATAGTGCCGCTATAATATCATAGCGACTCTTATTACTAAAACATCAAATACAGACACACACACACACACACACACACACACACATATATATATATATATATATATATATATATATATATATATATATATATATATATATATATATATATATATATATATATGCGCGCGCGCGTGTGTGTGTGTGTATTGAAAGAGAGAGGCAATAAAACGACGGCAAGGCACACAGGAAGAAAGAAATTAAGAAGTTTTTCAGTTTATTTGGGAGTCAGACATTTTCCTTCTTTTCAACTGCAGGCAAAGCGAAATAAATAAGATGATTTTCTTTTCTTTTCTTGTTCTTTTAGTTCTAAACGTTTCTGGTTGCCGTGTTCTTTCCATTAGCAACTCCATCCATCATATATGTCCAAAGCTATGTTTACTTATGTCCAGGAACGTGTTTCTGCTTTTGTTAGACAGGAAAGGGTGCGTTACTGACTTGAGCCGGGCCGTGTCGTTTCACGCTTACAAATATTCCCACCACCACCACTGCCAGCAATGATAGTCGTGGAGTAAGGAATTAGTTTTGCACCGAAAAAACCTTAGGATTTATTGTATTTTTTATATTACATTTATAAACACACACACACTTATAAATCGAATATCTATCTATCTATCTATCTATCTATCTATCTATCTATCTATCTGGCGTAATAGGTGCATATATTTCCCTTAATAATATAAATGTGTCATACGCGGGATGTCTCTTTGTCTATGTTTTTGTGAAAGGTTTTCAAAACCTTAATTCCGAACCGATCATTACACTTTAGAGGTGAAGTCCTTTTGCCCATTTTCACTGATTGAATCCTTACTTTATAAAATCATCAATAATGTAACTGTCTAGTGCTACATATTAATAGAAAAATTGAAACTTAGTAATTTCAACAGTAAAAGGATAAAATCTAGCTGTTAATCTAACACTACGCTTAAATTGATGAAAATGGTGTAGCAAAATGCAAGGCTTCTGAAAGTGTCATAGAAATATTTATTATAGAAAAAAATAAACTAACAGACACTCATTTCAAAGACATTTTATTCAGATCTTTCCTAGTTATTCATGCCGAATATTATAGTATATCTATATATAGTATATGTCGCTTTTTGACGTTAAAAAATACGTCAAAAAATGACATTATTACGTCAATATTTTTGCACCAACCTAATAAAAGCCTTTAATAAAATATATCTGGCTATTGCTTGAACGATGTTTCCACGTGTGCCTTCAAAAATCAATATATATTAACAGGCACATTGCCTCTGTATTCCATCGGTGAGAAATAAGTTCCCCTTGAACAGATTCTTCCGGCGAACCACGTCCCTTTCGCTCATGTAAATTTTGTTCTTGGGAAATACATTTTCTAATGATGCCACATAATTAGCAACATATGCCAAAGAAGACATTTTAAAAATTATTTTATATCTTTAATATATTTAATATATATCCATGCGTGTGTCTCTTTGAATCGGTCAGGTCGAAAACAATTCAGCAAAACGTTACTAATAAATAATAACACAATAGTTTCTGATAGAAAAAAACAGCATCTGGTGTCAAATAAAGCTCCAGTAGCAGGGAATTAAAATTAAGAAGAAAAGTAAAACGCAACTCTATTTCACCCTAGCCGATTTTCAAAGGTGTATGTGTATGTCGTGAGGGGCATTCTCATATCTCTGGGTTGAATTAGTAAGAGTCTATGATCACTAGTTCAGATATTATAAAACAGATCATGTAATTTTTAATCCATTAATCATTCAATTAGTCTGTCTTATTTGGGGATTTCTTTTAATTCACCCCAAAATATTAATTAAACCCAAAATAAAAATAATTAATATTTACTAGAATTCACACCTAATTCTCTTAGGGTGAGAACTTCCAATTCACTCCCGTTCGGTTGACCAATGCGAGCGCCCGAAATGTGGGCGACTCGGGTGCCCTCGGGTGCGACTCGGGTCCAAACCAAAAACATTTTTTTCTTTTTTTTTTCAATTGTAAAAAATTCATGAACATACCTCTAATATCATTAATAGTTACAAAATATGAATAACTTGCTGATTTTTGGTTATTTTCATTCTGAAGTCTGGAGTTGTTGCGAGTCAATAGAAACAAATTTTGATTTAAAATTTATAATTTCAAATGAGTGCCAAAACTCTTAATAAAAAACAAAAAAACTTAGATGAGCGAAAGGGCAGTGGTTTATCCGAAGAAGCTGTTCAAAGGGAATTTACTTCTCACCGATGGAATATAGAGGCAAAGTGTGCAGTTTGCTACAATGTAAGTGGCATGAAGGATCCGTGCCGTGAGGATAGGACCTGGCGGAACAAAGAAATGGAGTTTTAATTTGATAAAACAGATTTTATAATACTTTTTTTTATTGAGATTAACTAAATTCCGTTGATATCCATGAGTTATTTATAAAATGTCTAGATATTGTGTTAGGGTTAATACTTTCTTTTCTTTTTTAGTGAATTTTCTATGCTTGATTTAAAATTTATAATTTCTTGGGCGAATTAATATTTGCGATGAGTAACTTTACATCATGTGTGGTGAATTAACAGAAAAGGTCTGTAATAAGTTTCAAAACAAAGGCTGGAATTCTTTGAAAGAAAATAAAATATTAAACAATCATTTGCCTGGAAAATTCAATTTAAGAGATGTAGATTATGCCTGGAAGAAAAAGGAATTAATATATAATCATTGTTCCATTGGTCGGAGTTCGATCCCAGGTAAAGAAAACATTTTTGTCTATTTCAAAATGTGCTTCATATTCATAATAAGAACACTGCCATAAATAGATTTTCCTCTTCTGTGTTTGGACTGTACACACTCTTTCAGAATATGTAAAGCGATATCTATCAATCTGTCTGTCTTTCAAACTGTCGCTCTCTCTTTTTCTGTCTCACTCTATGTCTGTGCCTATCTGTTTCTTATATATATATATATATATATATATATATATATATATATATATATATATATATATATATATATATATATAACAACACTCGTGGCCTGTCGATTGCATCTAGCATGAAACAAACTGTCGCCTCTAAGTGTTGACTTCTATGTTCCCTTTTATATTTATACACACATTATCTCAGATATTGGACACTTTATTCCTTAAATATAGCACATCTTAAGATTATATATATATATATATATATATATATATATATATATATATATATATATATATATATATATATATGTATGTATGTATGTATGGGGGAGAAATATGGAAAATAGTTTTCGTGTGACGCGTTTCGTCCTTTAGGTCTTCAAAGGACTAAATTTGTTACGTTCGTGTGACGTGTAGTAACAATATAGTATCAATACCAATGGTTTGTGAGTGTTAATATATTTCAAGACTAGCATACAGTGTCTGAGTTCAAACAAAGATCAAATTTCGAACATTGAAATTCTTAATATATATATATATATGTGTGTGTGTGTGTTTAAGTTAGGCATGTCTGACTGATAGATTCTTTCAAAAACTGTAGCCACCTCCGACCTTGTTCATGACGGCAGGGATAGTCTACTCCGCACATGAATTTGCATTTTGAGAACAGGGAAGAATTCTCTTAATTTCCCCAAATCTCTACAATCTGTTAAAGAATGTAATACGGCTCTAATCTACTGACTGCAGAATAAATTACATTCCCAGTGAGGATGAAGTCAGTAATTTTGGATATTTCTTGAACTATGCTGACTTTGCTTAACGCTATAATTACGGGGTTAACAATGAAAGCTAAATTCCCATTGACGTTAATGTCCTATGGCAAGAGTAGGCCCGCCATTTTTATGCAGTAATTGAGTATTTCGTTCACCTGTACTTGCATGAGGATAACATGGGAACAATTAATCAGGAAGAAATAAATATTGCCAATAAAAAAAAGTAATAATTAAAAAATAGTAATTATAAAGTTAATTAATCACAAACATTGAGGAATTTGTCCGCAAAAGAAACACATTCAAACACCCACATACACAAGCGAAAAAGTAAATTCATATAAAATGTTTTATTAAAAAAAATTTAAAAATTCGCCTTCAGGTTTTTCGTAAAGACACCAGATATACTCTTACGCAGCGAAATATTTGGCCTTGTGTTTCCAACATATTTTGAAAAGTTAGCATGGACAGAAAAGCTCTGAGGGAATAAATTTTTTAATAATTCAAATTAAATCGGGGCAAAGGCAGGATGGTCATCGTGCCTTGCTTCCTAACGAGAAGCGCCATTCTCGCTATTTGTGTCCGAGTTGGATTGGCAAAACCTGGGATCACTTTGAGAATATCAGTTGTCTGGTTAAGGGAGAACTCAGTATCAATATGAAGTATTTATTACTATATATTATCGCCCAGCATCTTATTACTCTTCTCATTATTTCTTCGGGTCCTGGGTAAGACGATAAACTACATCCGCGTCCTGGGTAAGACGATAAACTACATCCGCATCCTGGATAAAACGATAAACAACGACCAACAGCAAGGCCTCTGATAGCTGGACGTTTTTTGAAAAATTAATATTACCAGCTATACGTTTTTGAAAAAAAAAATATTATTAGCTATACGTTTTAGAAAAAAATATTATTACCAGCTATACATTTTTGGGGGAAAATATTAACAGAAATAGATTTTTGACAAAACAAAACAAAAACATTACCAGAAAAAAAATTGTCGGCATTAAATGACTCATTGAGGTTGATATGCTGTAAAACAAAACTAACCAAACCAAACCAAACCATCATTCCTTCCTTCCTTCCTTCCTTCCTTCCTTCCTTCCTTCCTATCTATCTATCTATCTATCTATCTATCTATCTATCTATCTATCTATCTATCTATCTCACTCTCCTTCTCTCTCACTCTCTCTCTCTATATATATATTAAATTAATTTTTCCGACAATATTTCTTATTCCTATAAAAATAATGTTTATAATGACAAAAAATAATGTCGGATAAAATCATTTCAAAAATGAACGCTGTTTACGTTTATGGTACGAAACTGAAGCTATCACTTTATAGAAAGTTAAAATTTTAACTTTCAGATGAACACAGCAATTTCTTTGCAAATGATGAACACTACAATATTTGTCTTGAAATAAACAACACCCTGATGATGATATTGTGCTTATGTCGAAAGTACTCGGAATAAAATAATAATATAAAAGGATCCAATTGAAAATAAGTTGACAAAACAAATTTAAATCATTCAATGAAACACGTCTCAATGAAAACATGTTACCGAAACATATACACAATATATATATATATATATATATATATATATATATATATATATATATATATATATATATATATAGTGTGTGTGTGTGTGAGAGAGAGAGAGAGAGAGAGAGAGAGAAAGTGACAGAGACATAGACATAGTCAGAGAGAGATATGAAGAAATTGACAGTTACATTCCATTGTTAGATTCCAGTAGTTTTATCCATTTTCAAATCAGTTAAAAACAAGCTAAAACATATCCGTAAAAAGTTTTGGCGGTTACAAAAGTGGATATCTCCTCCCGAGATACGAGATGGAAATAAATTGTTTAGGTTTCATGAAGTGTTTAAAGTTGTCTTGAAAATTATATTTGAAGAAAGATGCATTGTTGAATGCATCTGCAGTTTAGTTTATTTCTTGCCTGCAATTTTCTGACAAAAGTAAAATTTTGATCATGTAATCTTCTTTCGTGATAACAGGACAACACAAGTTTTCATATAGCATAGCCTATAAAAGATTAATATCTTTAAGAATTTTCCAAGCTAATAATTCTGTATTTTAAAAGTAAATGAAATAAAATAATAGTGAAAAGTGCCTAAAAGATTGAGAGCTTTGATATTATACGATATCAATTCTATTATTTGACGTAATTTTCATCCTCTTCATCGTTTTATCACTTTGCTTCTGTCTTTGAGAATATTTCTTTTCATACAATGAATAATAATAATAATAATAATAATAATAATAATAATAATAAGAAGAAGAAGAAGAAGAAGAAGAAGAAGAAGTAGAAGTAGAAGAAACCATCTACATGAATTATACACATGAGGAGAAGTATCGACCGAAAAGCTGTCATGAAAACAATAAGGATAAGGATATTAGACTGAATTACTCGTGAAATAATTTAAATACATATACACACAAACGCCCACAACCAGGGCCATGCAAGTAGTTAGAGTGTAGGTGTGCTGGTAGCAAATAATCTTGAACTATGTCTCGTTTAGTGGCAGTCGGTTGTCAGGAGAAAAGGACGGTGTTGTTTATCTGCCATAAAACAGGCTTTAAAAAGAGGATGGCGTCGTCAATAAAACATTAGACACGGAACATTGAGCATGACCAGCCGGCGAAACATGGCCAGGCTTTTCAACATCACACTCTCCAGGTCTGTGTCTCCGTTAAATGGGATCGAAGGAGACACTTCTCGATTCATCGTTCCTCCGTTGGACTAGGCTTCTCTCTTTTTTTGCCTTTTTTTTTCTTTTTCTTTTGATTCATTTACCTCTTACTCATTTTTTATTTCATTTTTGTTTCTTTTTTTTCGTTTTCCTTTGCCCTCTTTTCTTTCTTTGTTGATTTTCAATTAATTACAGTCGTTTGTTTTCAAAGAAATTCACTCGTTTAAACAGTATATAATTTATTTTTTCATATCTTCTTTTTTAAATGTTTTCATACGATTATTTTAATTTCGTTCATTACAGATGTTATGTCTTTAAGGTTGTTAATTTCTGTTTTCCTCTTTTTATTCTGGGGATGCATTTATTTCCACATCTCTTTCTTTCTTTCTTTCTTTCTCTCTTTCTTTCTTTCTTTCTTTCTTTCTTTCTTTCTTTCTTTCTTTCTTTCTTTCTTTCTGTTTCTGAAGCTCTTCCAGAACGGTAAAAGCATAGACTCTCCTTCCTTCGTTCATTCTTGTCACTTTAACACATTATTCTAATATCCCTTTTCTTTTTTTCTCTTCTCTTCCTTTAACGTTTACCCCCATCTATCTTTTCTTTACCTCTCTTTTCTTTTAATTTTGCTACTATATATTACTTTCTCGTAGCCATTAGATTATCGCCTCTATTACTTTTCCGACTAGTTTCCTTTGCTCACCCATCCATCGGATGTTTTCTTTCTCTTGAATCCTTGCCTTCGTTCTATTCATTCGTCCATTCCTTCCTTTTTTTCCCCTTACATCCATTTGATTTTAATCTTTCGTTCATTTCCTTTGGTTTTTTTTTCTTTTTTATTCAATGTTTCATGCTCTTCTTCCTTCTTCATGACTTCACACTCACATTTTTTTTAATCTTGTCTGTGTTTTCTTGCCCTGTACGATGAGAGGGACATCAGGTTCAAAACTCATTCTTACAAGTACCGTTATCGAAATATAAACCATCCGTGATTTTCCCACTGGGAAATGTGAAGTTATTTTAAAGATGTCTTTGGCCTTTGGAGACGGGCGATAGGCTCTCAAAGTGGAATCAAATGTTTTGATGTGTGAAACGAAGTTTAAATGTTATTTGCCATTCTCGAATTAGTTCAAGAATGATTGGTAGGAAAGAAACAAACTTTATTTGAATTTTTTCAGGGAGATTTCAGAATGAAACAGACAAACGAAATATGTTTATATTTTTCTTACTATAATTGTGTACATATGTGATTATTCATAGCTGTCGCGTTATATTATGTATAATTGTAAATGAACACATATGCATATAGGAAAACATATTGTTTCATATATTGAGAGATCGATTATTTAAAAAATATGAAAATAAGATAGATAGATAGATAGATAGAGAGAGAGAGAGAGAGAGAGAGATAGAGGTTTGGTTTGGTTTGGTTTGTCTTACGTCATATCAACCTCAATGGGTTATTTAATGCCGACAAAATTTTTATTGCTGGTAATATTTTGTTTTGTCAAAAATATATTTCTGGTAATAATTTTTCCTTCAAAAATATTTTGCTGGTAATAATTTTTCCTTCAAAAATATTTTGCTGGTAATAATTTTTCCTTCAAAAATATTTTGCTGGTAATAATTTTTTTTCAAAAAGAGTATTGCTGATAATAGTTTTCCTCAAAATGCATAGCTGGTAATATTTTTTTTTCAAAAACGTATTGTTGGTAATATTATTTTTTTCAAAAATTTTTTGCTGATAATAGTTTTTTTCTTCAAAAATTTATTGCGGATAATATTTTTTTACAAGCTATTTCTGGTGTTAAAACCTATTTTCACACATTCGTAGTGTTTTTAACCCAGTTTCGGGTTTAACTATTTAACCATAGCTTGGATCCTAAAAGTGCTACCACCCCGGATCCAGGTGGACCTGCGAACACCAGCAATTAAGCGGTGGTTCCACGCTCCTCAAAACCTCCTGGTCAGAGGTCTTGTCGTTGGACGTAGTTTATTCTCTTACACAGGACGCGGATGTAGTTTATCGTCATAGGCAGGACGCAGATATTAGGTTGGTGCAAAAATAATGACGTTTTTTGACGTTAAAAAATACGTCAAAAAACGTCATTATTTTTGCACCAACCTAATAGATATAAGGCACTATATAATTAAATTTGAATCCATACTTCTCTTAATACCTACATCACGTGGTACATTTGGACATTCATATATGACATAATTATCAATAGATTTAATTTTCTTGGGTGATTTCTATCTATATACCTCTCTATCTATCTATCCTTCTATATATACATGTAGATAGAATATATGTAGATATTAAGTTGATAGTAATTTACGAATACTTTACATTATTATATATATCTTTATATGTATATCTTTATACATATATAGTTTTATATGTCTTCATACACACAAATATATAAATAGATATTAGTGTATATATATATATATATATATATATATATATATATATATATATATATATATATATATATATATATATATATATATATATATATATATATATATATATAACAGTGTTACAAATGCTATAAGTTCATCCCACAAGTTTTATTCGTTTTGTTTTTATTGTATTTTTTTGTAATTTTTAAATACGATGCTATACACCGGGAAGAAGTTAATGTTCTGTTTTTCTTCAAGTACTTTCGACCGGTTCAATCATTATCAAGAACTGGCAGTTTTTCGTGCGGTAGGTAAGAACTTTGGGTCTACATCTTGACATTGTGTAGGTTGAAATTAGAGTTATAGATGCGAGCTAAAGTGAATGGCAAAATCATAATAAATAAATAAAAAACATAACACTCTTTTATCATTGAATAAATTCCAATGCCTGTTTAGGATAAACTGAAATCTAGAATTAGAATCAGATATAGAACAGAATAAAAATCTTTTTTTAATTTCTCAATCGAAGATTAAGAAATAGTCACTTGCTGACACTACACATGATGACACTACACATTTAAAATAAACAAAAACAAACTATATGTTATTTTTTTCATGAGAGTGATCCTACAATATCTGTCTATATCTCTGATATGATTATTTACATTATTCGGACTGTTATCCTCATCTTCGTTGCCATATTCATAACGTTTCGGATAAAGACGTTGGCTAGATCCAGTAACTAAACCCAACGAGTTGTTAGTTCAATTACAGGCTACAGCAGTTGTGAGCCAGAATAAGCTTGGAGAGTTGGCTTAAAGGTGGGGGCTGAGACATCCGGAAGAGGCATGGCACGTGGAACTAGAAAAATCTACCCCGGTGAACGAAATAAAGGGTTCGGTTCGAAATTCCAATCATCTGAAGAAGACCGGAGCGCACAACGGCCGAAACGTTGTGAATATAGCAATGAAGATGAGGATAACATTCCGTAATGTAAATAATGTAAATATTGATCCTAAACTGATATTTTTCTCTCCGCTTTATGTGAAATGTTTAAATTTGATCTTCAAACGATAATATCGACTGGT
Organism: Acanthosepion lycidas; assembly: GCA_963932145.1. Taxonomy (NCBI): domain Eukaryota; kingdom Metazoa; phylum Mollusca; class Cephalopoda; order Sepiida; family Sepiidae; genus Acanthosepion; species Acanthosepion lycidas. The sequence continues at coordinate 2,666,353 of OZ010582.1, forward strand.
TGCAAGAAAGTATTTCTTTTTGTCTGTAAGCAAAAATATAAACAGATTCTCTTCGTAAATGTGCATCCGTAGACGTGAGTCGACTATTTTGTTTTAGTGCATTTTGAGTCGTCACACATACTATGTTATCGAAATACGATAAATATACACATATAACTAAAGCAGGGAAAAATGAACAATAGATCATTGTAAAATGTTCTTTATTTGAGACCATCCAGACAACGATTGCCGCATTCAGTGGGAATAATAGAAGAAAATATCAAACAATTTTCACTGAGACAATTCACGATAATGACGTTTATGGTTCTCGCTGAAACCAAAAGATTTAAAATAAGAGAAGAAAAAAATATGATAACATAGAATCCTTTCAGGACACAAAGACAAACTTGAAAGAAAACGAGTATACGACGCTGAAGATGAAAAGGTGTCCGTATCTGTAAAGAACCGCTCCATTAAGAAACCTGACGTAAATATGATCAGCTATTTTGAAGATATGGATCACGTGGGATATTCAATTATTGGTTCATCTTTCACGTTTATCTGATGGACATAAGTGTCCATTCCTTCTTGGCGGCAAAAATTCTTTCTTTTTTTAGTTTTACTTTTCTCTTCTAAATTTATTTTTTTCATTTTTTCTATTTAGAATTTTTCTTTCTTCCTCTCCATCTTTCTTTATATTTCACTCATTACTTTCTTTTTCTTTTTTCTTTATTTTATCATTTTCCAAAATTCTTTCGAATTGTTCGTATTTTCATTTTTGATTTCGTTTAGTCATTTATTCTATACATTATCTACCAGTCTTTCCCCTTCTGATTTCTTAAAAGCATCTTTCTAAAGACAGCTATTTGAAGCAAAATATACCACTTCACAATGGTTTACAAATTTAAACAAGAAAACATTTACTCACATCTACCTAACATGTTTTTTTCCGAGAAATCTGGTTTTACTGTCCCCGTTTATAGATAAGTGCATATTTTTCTACCGACTGACCCTGTCACATCTACAACTGGAAATGTATCTAAACTCAACGTAAAATTTGTAACTACTACATCTAAGAAAATAAAAGATTTAGTCAATACTAAACAAAACAATAAGGTAAAACTTGAAGGAAGAATTTAATCGATCGCTTATAATAACTGTCACAAAAACATATATCGGAGGAACCTCAAAGAATCTAAATAAAAGGTTATGTGAACATAAAAGGGACATTTTACAAAACAATACATCAAATGCATTGGTTGCCCACCAATGAACGATGAAAATGTTTAGAGAGCATCTTGATAGCAAGGTCATTTATAGTAAATTTTCGCCTTAGCTCTTACAAAATTTCACCTTTCCTGGCAGAACTTCTATTATCACAGTGACATATCTACTAACAAAAGTGATGGAAAGAAAAACAAAAAGAATCTAAATTAAATCGGCTAGATTAAAAAAAATCCCCAAAACATTTAAATTTCAAATTCCTCGCATGCCACATTCGTGCGCATGCATAGCCGCAACAGTATAATAAATATATTCTGATGTTGTTCTAAAGGACAAAATACATCAGAAGAAAACTTATTTCCTACATACGATTAATTTCATATTTTTCATTCCTTTCTATGATTTTTTTCTTCTTTTTCATTGTATCATATTTTTTCAAATTCTTTCCTTATTTTTTAGCATTTTTATATTTTTATTTAAAGTGTAAATGTATTCTTGTAAACGCGTCTCTCTTCTAAAATGCATCTACTTTTTTTGTCAAATATACGTCAAATATGGATTAGAATCCGACAGAAAGTTAGAAATGAAACAAATAGGAAACGTTTATAAATTTAACGTATTTCGCTTTTATTTAAGCTTCATCAGAAAAATGAATTACATATTTATACAGACAAATACTCACTTTAATTTAGCAATAATGAACAATAGTTTAAACATATAGTGCGATCTTTACTTGAAAATAGTGGCCAATTTAAGTTTAAGATATCTTGGGATTACAATATTCAACAAATATGAAAGATGTATAAAAGTGTCCAGCGACCTCTCTTCTTTGAAATCCAATTTTGAATTTTGTCTATGCCTAACAAAAGGCCATTTTCGTTATAAACTATATAAACTTTTGCGAGAGAAAAATTAATATGCAATTCCTGATATTTAAAACCAGTTTTGTTTTACACTGGCACAATAATGCATTAGCAAGCCAAGAAAACATAAAACATTTTATGAATTATATATTTCTGATGTATTCGTAAATTGTTTACATAAATCTATAAAAGCTAAGGTGTTCCAATTTGTCCGTAACCTGTCATGTACTTTCAAATGCGTTTAAATAGCTATTATGCAGGAAAGGCACTGGTAGTTCATCATATAATGTAAGTGATCACAATTTCGACGTAATAAATGTCAATCTGGTCAGAAAAGGAAATGAGTCACTAATGCATTGAGAGGACGCAAAAACAATCAGAGCATAAATCGGAATACGAGTGACAGAGAAAAAAAAATACACGTAGACGTATTTAAAATTACAACGGCTTATATTTAACCCTATGCCAACGTATTATCTATCTATCTATCTATCTATCTATCTATCTATCTATCTATCTATCTATCTATCTATCTATCTATCTCTGTCTCTCTCTCTCTCTATATATATATATGCAATATAGTCTTAAGATATATTTATGGGATAAAGTGCTCAATATCAGAGATAGAGCATGTGTACATATAAAAGTGAACATAGAAGTCAAAACTTGGAGGCGACAGTCTGTTTCATGCTAGACACAATCGGCAGGCTACCTGGCTTTTGCATCTAGCATGAAACAGACTGTCGCCTCCAAGTGTTGACTTCTATGTTCACTTATATATATATATATATATATATGTGTGTGTGTGTGTGTGTGTGTGTGTGTGCGTGAAAATATATAGAAAATAGGAAAGAACTGGTTAGGTAAATAATCCAAAGTTCTTTAGTATTTTTGTTATTATTTAAAATAAAATAGTGCTCGATACAAAAGTAGAGCATAAATATAATTATTTATCATATTTTTAAATAAATAATTATATATATATATATATATATATATATATATATATATATATATATATATATATATTATAAATTAACTGGTTTAAAATATGTTTTTTTCACTATACCGTAATAACCAAGTTTCAAAAATGGAAGCTAAAAACTTCAAATTTAATTTTGTAATTAGATTAAAACCATCAGTTCCATTTCATCTTCAAGCGAATTTTGGAGTAACTTATTTTTTAAATTTACTGAGTTTTAGACGCACACAAAAATCCGTAATTCACTGTTTCCAAGGATACAGAGAAATCCAATCATTCAGACAAGGGTTTTTAGTGTGTTCATTTTTATTAACTTTTGTTGTATCAGTTATTAGTTACGTTCGAAAAAGGGGTTAAGTTTAGGGAGAGTAGGGATGTATTTTTCAACGAATTCTGACATCCGTTAAATTCATGTCGTTTGTTTTTTGTTTTTTTAAATTTTATTGCTAACGGCAGAAATTCTTTCGGTATTTTTTCCTACTTGTATACTTAAAGATTTTTTGGATGCTTAGGCTTGAATACGTTTTATTTAACTACAATTTAAAAATATTTTCAGTCTTAATTATTAATAGACTATATTTCTTTTTAAATAAATGTAGTAGATACATTATACAAAATTATTTTTTCATATCAAATATAAGTATGTATATTACCAGCTCGCATTTTTTAAATTTTATTTTTAAATATTATTTAAGGAAAATTTTTGAAAATGAGGGCAAAAAAATAGCTATTTCATTTCTCTGATTCAGTAATTTTTTATTTTTTATAAACTTAGTAATATATAGTATCTCATGAATGCACAAAGGACATGGGTCATTTAATGACTTACATATTCTAGCTTTTGTTATTAACTTCCATTTTACTGTAGGTTTTTTTATTGTATTCTTTTAAGTGCCAGAAGTAATTTAAGAGAGATGTTTGATTTCTATATTTATTTATCCTAAATGAACTAAATGTACTGTTTTTTGAACTCATGGCTTGTGCAACCTATATAAATTTTTATGTTTTCAGGATTTTTAATAGAATATATATTAAAAAATTAAAATCTTCAGACACACTGGGTTGTATATTGATATTCTTTTGTTTTTATTATTATTTCAGCTACATTCCTCGACTAGTTTCGGACAACTGCTTGCACGTAACAGTGAACTACTGAAATGAATGTCTTGATGGAGAAAATTAACTTTTGTCTGTAGTTTTCATTTATATATATGATATATTTTCCTTCGGCCATAATAGAATCTTATTTCAAAATCTATATCTTCCTATCTTAGGATTGATATTTTTTTTCGCTCTTGCCTGGATAAATTTAAAAATCATCTATTGATGTAAAATTGTTTGCTCTGATGAGACGGGGTCTTTTGATCTCGCGAAATAAATTATTAGCATGAACTTTTAAAGTGTCCGTTTTCTTCATTATTATTTACTTTGTTCTTACATTGAGCTTTCTTTCTTTATATCCTCTTTGGAATTATCCATAATAATTATCAAATATATATATATATATATATATATATATATATATATATATCAAATAACAAACCTATTAAGTATATATTATTAAAGTTTCCTGCTACTAATGCAATCTTCAGGTACCGGATGATTGCATTAGTAGCTTGAAACTGGCATCGTAGGTTACTATGTATATATTTTTACTTATATATATAGATAGATATAATGAAATAAGTCCGGAATCATAAATGAAAACTGAATGTGTCTACAGGTGATGCAGCAAATGAATCTTCAGCCACTGACAAGGATGGTGACCAACAAATGAAAGAAAACATTGATTCAAATCAGAACTCAAATTGCAGTTCGACATAACATTCCACCGGCTATTCTTTTTCATCTGAACAAGGGATCAATACCTTGCACTACAGAAGATTGTCAGGTTTTTCTTGCTGAGAGAACTTTTAAAAAATATTTTCAGTTACACAGTAGATAATGATTGATATTGCAAATCAAAGATGGCTGGAAAACATGGATCCGGAAGTGTGTTCCAAAAACGAGAAAATCAAGAAAAGTAACTGTTAGCATAGAAATTACGGTTACATTTAGCCAATTCAACTGAGAATTGATGAGACCTTGCGGCCAATCTAGTACTGCGCTTAAATTTATAAAGTTTCGGTCCCGTAGAGGAAAGATCATCTGAATAATTACTATGAAAATATTTATTGCAAAGGCACAGTGGAGCTACATTACGGTAGTGGGAAAGAAATTGAAGCCGAGATGCCAGAACAGGATCAGTAATATTGCTGATTCTTTACTGGATTTTATCAAGAATTCTTAATATGCAACAGGAGCATCAGATATATGTGGCAGTAATATTCAAAGAAAGAACGAATGTTAGACTTATAAATATGTAAGATAGATTCTGAAGAGAAAGAATTGTCTAGCACGAGACAGTGAAACAACTTAGCAGCAGAACTAGCAATGGGTTCAATATCTTTTTACTTCATGTCAGCCAAGAATATTAGACCGAGAAGACGCAACGAGTCCTTTTCCTGGAGGTTAGCAAAAGCCATGGTGATAGGCGGTAGAAAGTGCTCATCTCAGATGATTAATAGATATAAATTTCGATCTGGAGGCGGTAAAGTTCACATGCTAAAGCTTTCCCCAGTTGATAACAGACTGTGGGTCATTCTTGAGATTAACTGCCAATTTGACCTTATCGAATTGATCAGACTTACTGTCAAGACAGGAGTAAATGTTTTTCTCATCAGTATAGATACCAAATGGAGAACTGATATTCTGACCCATATTTTGATCATATGGCTAAGATGTTGAAGCAGGAATTAATGTCATCATGTTGCTGTGGAATCTGGTGGTAATCTGTAATGGTGTGTAGTGTTCTCTCTGTGTGTTCGCTAGGGTGCAGACTGAAACTGGTATGACTTGAAAGTTGAGTCATCATCAGGCTCTGTTGCAAACCATTTGTCAACCATACGACCGGCACAATGACGACTTGTTCCATCAACACTTCCGGCACAACTTTAAGAATCGAATGTAAAATTTATAAAACATGTAATGAACATGTTGAAGACATCTCTATCTTCTGGAATTAGACCCCAAAACATAACTCTGTTACAGAAACATATCCGTATAGATATATCCACACAACGATTCGGTTTTTCCAGTTTTCATTTTACTAATATTCACACCCAAAAGGCATAAGCGCCAATCGAGGTAGAGGGTTACTGTATTATGTTGTATCAGTGTAATTAAAGACTGTGCCTGCAGTTATGTAGGAAAAATAAATATTAACTCTAGACTTAATGAAGTTAAGATTGTAGTGATCGGGAAAATATACTATCGGGAGTATACTTAATGAAGCTATGATACTATTTGTCTTATTCGTTGACTTTCATTGTATGAACTAACAACTCCTTGTAGTAAATAGTGTTTTCAACACAAATATGAATATTAATGGTGATCAGAGAAGATATCATCAATCTTCTCAGCTATTTTTTCAAACCATAATCATCCTGTGAATAATAGACAGAGAAAATAAAATACATACAATGAACGACGACTACGTGAAAGCATATGAATAGGAAATCTGAGTCCTTCTTTTAGGGGTCTCTGCCACATTGTTAATATAGGTGCTAAATGCATGGTCAGGGCGACTTAAAGGCTCTTGCTTTCCTATTAGCAGCGAGTAGCCCGGATTTGTAAAATCCTGCACTGGAAGATATAGGCTCAAACCAATTTCCTACATGAATATGCCATCTGGTTGGCCCTTGTGAAGATAGTGTTCAATTTCTAGAGAGCTGAAACGTAGACCCCATCACATAGGTGTATGATGAAATACGGGACCTGGGATCTATTTTTGTTTTTGTGGGATTGGATTTTTATTTTCTACTTCATATTATTGTGAATCTGGTTAGATATATTGAGATTTTAAAACGGGTGAAAACGATGTAGAGAGCAGCTACACCTACATATAGCACGTGCATAATTAATCTGGATGAAGTTGTCCGGAAGTAGATCGGTAACTGTACACTTCATAATGGCATGCATTAAGAGGCCTTCGCGGAAACTACAGCAGATGGGTCCAGATCCCCATTCATAAACTAGCAGTACAATAGCCCCGATAATCTGATCATTGAATAGCTTCCTTCGGTTTTACGCTGAGCTTCGATTCACAGATTATCGGGCGGTTAAAACCAATGGTAGTAGACGGTATACCTCCTCCAGGATCATTAAAGAAGAAACAAGAGTTCAGAAAAGAAGAAAATAAAGGCCCAGTCCCTGGAGTGAACATTGAATATCAACTATTCAGTTTTCAAAGCAACAGATGTTGTCCTTAATTCAAAATCATTCTTGCATTTTCCGCATTGATCCAACTGATATATATATGAGCCGAATCGATATTTTCTCCAAGAGGAGCCCATAAATTATAATTATCCGACCACATGAAAATATTGATATGTTGATCATCTGACGCAATGTCAAATTGAAAGAAACAATGTTTTGTATTTTTATTGAAAGTATCTCTCGGAATATTAGCTTCCTTCACGAAATTTATTTTTGTCGCTCTTCTAATGGAATCTATATTAGCAATTTGGCAGGAATTTTGTCGTCGTGACAGCGACCGCGATGATCTATTTGTCACTGTGTAGTTTCATAAAAAAAAGAAGGATATTTTCAACTATTGACGCCAGCATCTACGCATTTGTATTCCACCTGTCAAATATTTTAGACTCCAATAATTTGTGACAGACTGCTATGAATATAAATTTCCTACGCTTATTAGGGAATTTATTAATACATATCTTTATAGCAGAAAATATATCAGTAAATGATTTAACTTCTTTCGAATCAAACTGCAGGAAACAGACTACAATATGCAAGTATTTTCCACTTGAAGTCAACACTGATTATATATAATACTGAAATAAATTCCTTAAGCAATATTAAAGTCATTATTTTAAACAAATCTTAATTTAATTGTGACAATATCTTTGACCAACGTATTTTCATAACACACATGACTTGTAAGTTACGTTTTTTTAGAAACATTAAGCGTAATGTTTGTAATCCTTTCAAAAATAGCTAAATCCTTATCAACACATATCGACAGATCTGTTTGCCCAGATAGTATATTTTTAAGTATCAAATTACAAATAAAACTGAAAATTTAGGGAAAATATCTATTTTATTTTGAATAAAAAATATCTGAGATATTACGATTCAAGTCAATGACACAAATGGAACCTGCTAACTACCTTTGCATTGTTAATTTTTGTTTATTATAATTTGATGCTACGCATTATTAAATAAAGGAAGTATATCTAATTGCGCAATAATTTCTTTGCCTAACTTGAGTGAATTGAGTTGGAATATTTTGTATATTTTTAGATGATCGATGAATCAATCTCGCAAACAAGCATTTCGTATAAAAGTTAGAAGCGGAATCCCAACTGAATCGTATATAAGGTCGAATATGGTCCGAGAGTATTTAAAATTTTCCAGAAACAATCGATCGAAAAATCGATTGGTTAAAAATGATGTAAGAGAAAAAAAAGCTGGAAAAAACTGGTGGAAACCTTTTTTAATATTGAATCTGAGAACAAATATTTTCTTTCATTTTATGGAACTCATTAAGATTGTTTTTTTTTATTATTTTTTAGTCGATTAACATTTCCTTAGAAATAAAAGACGAGAAATCCTACAGTGAACAAAGGTTTGCTAAGATTTATGGAAAATAATATCGATGAAGGCCTTTAGAAAAAAAGCTTTTTTTTTTTATTAATATGTCTTGTTAATTTTAGAGTCCCCATGTCGGCAAGTAGATTAAATATACCGTCACGGATATAAGCACTGAGCCCAATATCTTAGTCAGAATATAAAAATTCCTTCGTTATTTTTTCTTTAACAATCAAAGGAAAACGAAGTTATTGCGTTTTCTTTATTTTTGATTAGATATTTTATTTATTATTGATAAGAAATTTTCTTTATTACTTTTTTCCTCCATCTCTGATTTTCGCGTCTTTATTATTATTATTATTATTATTATTATTATTATTATTATTATTATTATTATTATTATTATTTATTATTATTATTATTTATTATTATTATTATTAATTATTATTATTATTATTATTATTATTATTATTATTATTTATTATTATTATTATTATTATTATTATTATTATTATTATTATTATTATTATTATTATTCTACTTGCAGTTTTTTTATCTTCATTTTCGTTTCCTTTCAATACGTTTACTTGTTGAAAATATTTTCTTCTTATTCCTATTTTTTATAACTACTTTTTGTCTATTTTCTTGCAAACTGATTTTTTTTTCTTTCATTGATTGCTATGTTTCATTCATATTTCCTTTAATTTCGTTTGTATTTTTTGTTTCATTCTCTCATTTACTCATTCTTCTGGTTGATCTCATCCTTTCCCTACTCCTGTCACTCACACCCTGTTGGCCTTAAACCAGAAGAAAGTAAACTCCATCAATATCTGTACTTGTCTTCCTTTCTTCTTCTTCTTCTTCTTCTTCTTCTTCTTCTTCTTCTTCTTCGTGAATTCGATTATGCAATATGACGTCGAAACAATTGTCGGCTGTAGCCATAAATATCATTAGAAGTACAGAAAATTATGAAAAATGCTTTAAACCTATGTGTTTAGTTTACAGATCTTCAGTCTGTTTAGAGTGTTATATCTTAGTTGCCATTTTGCCATTCTTGTATTTACAGTTTTGACATTTAAATATTTTACTCCTCTTACTGGACGTTTATTCTTTTTGTTTTCTTTTTTTATATTAAAATTGTTTTTTTTTTTGTTTTTTTTTTAAATCTATCTTTGTACATTTTTCTTTCTCACCAGATTACTTCATAATATCTGACAAAACTTACAGCCAACTGCAGCACATTTCCAGTATTTATTTCCTCTTCTGCTTTAACTCTCTTCTAAATTCGATTCCTCCCTTTTACCCTCCACTTGTTTCCTATTCTTCCTTTAGTTAACATTTTCTTTTGCTACATTTGAACTCGGTTGACGCGCTCCAATTCTTTTCAGGACAACGGAGAAACTGATTGTTAGAAATGTTAAGGAAGAGAGCCGAAATGAAATCTTGACTTATTTTGAACATTATTGACAGTTCGGTTACTTTTTCCCCATTAAATTTTTCTGCACATTTCTTTTCATAGATTGTACCTGTGTAAAACAGGCAAGTATAATGAAGCTGCTGCAATTTCAAGAAAAATCTTGCAATTGCGAAGGCATGAGATCAGATTTCTATTATATCGGTCACAGTTATATCAGAAAGCATTTAAAAAGAAATTTTCCAATTTTAATGATTAGTGTTATTTGTTTAAATTCTTATTATAAAGAAATAAAAATCCAGAAAGACTTTAAAGAAGATCTATCCATATTTGCGGTCAGTTTTCTCATAAACTATCGTGCGATTTTCGAAGAGGAAAAAAGAACATAGTTATTAAAATTAAACTTTCTTTTTTTATTATTATGAGTAAGATATTTACAGATAACTAATAGCATTATTTAGTATAAAAATGGGAGCAAATAAGTTCCTAAGTATTCTCGTTGACTTCAACATTGCTGAGCTATGAATATCTGCACGAAATTTCTTTTCTTTTGATCCATTTACAAGCATCATGGAAAACTTTCAATTACACCGATGATAATAAGAATCGTCCTGATTTTAATATTTTACAGTTTGTCCTCTTTTCGCGCATAGGTTTTGCAATTTACAACTTATATATTTCTGTTTTAGAACTTATAGTTATTAAGAGATTTTTTTAGTGTGACAATAATAGCGATGACGAGGATGATGAAGACTTCAACGGCGATGATGACGATGATGATGATGATGTCGAAGAGGTGGAAAAGGCAGAGAAGGAAAATGAGGAAGAGAACGAGTGATTATAGAAATTCTCTTAATAACGAAAGCCTTCAAGATAAAAGTAGTTTCCTGTAAGTCTATGGTTGTCAAAAAATAATCCTATTAAAAGATTGAACAACAAAGTTCAAAAGTAGCCTTTAAAAGCAACATTCGAAAATCCTTGCTTTTAACGTAGACTCAAATATCTATGCCTGACATTGTTAAAAACGCAAATATTTCAGCCACCAGACAGATCCAATGTGAAAGTAATTAATTACATTAACCTGTGTCTATTTTACTAACCCCAGCATTTATTTACAATGTTTACGTTTTTGCTTGAACTATTTGCTTGACAAAGATCATCATTTCTCACTTTCTATGTGAAAAGAAACCCCTCCCTCCTCACTCTCTTAATGCACAGCAGGAGGTCTATCATGTCTGTCTATATTCCTATCTTCTTTTTTTTACAGGACGACGGATCTAGAATTCAAAACTGGATTTCACGATGTACTAAACTGAAGAGAACTAGAGTTTAAAATGGACGTAAATATTTCAGCCAGCAAATGCGTCATTTCCAATCTATTTCTGTGAAAAAAGAAATCTTTCTTTGTATATTCTTACAAAATTCAAATGTCGCATATTTTGGAAATTTGAAATATAGTATATCTACTAATGAAACACAGACTCTAGGTTTTAAATCAGAATATCTAAGAGAAAGAAACCTTGTGACAGAGAAAGTTGCTTGTCTCCTACGGGGGCAAGCATAGATGTTTAGATAAACTAAATGCTAAATTTCAAATACTGATTTTCATGTAAGGCATATATTTCCAATATAAAAGTTTCGGCAACATCGCACTTCTCTCCATTTTCAGTTATTCATCAATTTATGGCACAAAAGACATTTAACATAAAACTGCGTGGAAATGCGTCGAAATCAATCTTATGATAAGAAATGCAGTCATGTGGATATTTTCAGATATTTTACTGTCAGAAAAATGCACTGAAATATATTTGTAACAAATGATATTAATATAATGAATGTCTAATTAATACTAAATGTTCACAAGTTAAAAAAAACAGAGACAAAGGCTGAGAAAGAAAAAAAAAACATGATAATCACATATGATAACAATCATTACTTACCTTACAAATTGTAAAAGATTTACTCTATTAATTAAGTAGCGTCTACTTCGGAGACATGATTCTTCAAAGTTTGACAATCTGGAGCTACGAGATATTCTATATTTTTTTCTTTTATACGAACGGAAGTAGTTTTTTTTTGTTCTTTTAATTAATCAGAAAATCTGAGCTTCATTTGAAAACGGGGAACAGGAGGAATGAGTCTGATAAAAGTTAGTTTAATCGTAAAAGGTTGGACTTAATTTTGAATTTATTTTTCCTGCCATTCGGCTCTGTCGTTGTTGGAAACTTAAGATTTGTAATCCGGTAAGGCTAATATAAATCTTCTTCGGGGAGGATTTAAATGAAATGCTATCCTTTCCCGCCAGGACGGCTCTCCACGGATTATGCACCCGAGACCTTGACGGTTAATTAAATTAGTAAAGCAAGAAAAGAAAATTAGAAAAAAGTCTTGTAATAAATAAAGATATGAACGTAGTAACTCTGCCATCAGAGCCAACAAAAGAGTAACATCTGCCTCATCGTTGAGTTGAATGTTTTCTCACTGGTATTAGTATACAGGTTTCAAACATGAGCGAAAACCAGGTTTTCGAACGCTGATTTTGCAGGGGAGAAAGCAATCCTAAAAATGAAGCTTGATGCAATACACACGTTCTCTAATATGGGAAAATAGAAAATATTTCAGTATCTGTCTATATTAGACATGGCATGTGGAACTAGAACAACATATCCTAGCGAGCGAAATAAAAAGTTCAGTTCGACATTCCAACTACCTGAAGAAGACCGGAGCGTACAACGGCTGAAATATTGTGATAATATAATTACAAAATAAAAATAGAAACCTTCTTTGTATATTTTTACATTTTTCAAATGTCGAATATTTTGGAACTTTTGAAACCTTGTATATCTACCAATAAAACGCATACCCTACGTTTTGAATAAAACGTTGATTGTTGAATTTGGTGACATAGTAATTGTGAGTTCAATCCGTTGGAATCAGTAACTGAGCAGTACTAAAAAGAACTAGACGAGATATCCTGAGACTTAGACAGTAGAACGAGAACATTCTAAATTAAATAAAAAGTCAATTCAGAATTCTGTGTTGGCCAGATCGATATACACCTGATGTAAACCGTAGTGTAAACGACCGAAACATTTGGATAAAAATCACAAAGATGAGGACAATAGCCCGAATATAAATAGTGTAATTATTTATCCCTTCTATTTTCAATACCTTATAAATAATGTCTATTGCGTTTTGATCGTTTGGAAAGATGAATCACTGAATATTTTAAGTCGTCGGAGAGACAATCTCACTGCATTGATTCTGAAAAGTTGAAATATTGCAAAGTGTTTTTACTTTTAGATTTCAGCCTCAATTGAGTGAACTGAAAAAGTTGAGAGATCGTCTCCATTCCGAGACTGTTATATTTAAATAATTTTGTAAGCAATTCACTTTAAAAGGTTATAAGATAAAATAAATTTCTTTATGCTTTAAGAGACAAGTGAAACTTATAACAAATAAAGGTTTTGAAACACACACACACACACACACACACACACACACATATATATATATATATATATATATATATATATATATATATATATATGTTAAAATAAAAGAACAAATAGGAAACGTATATCAGTCTAACATGCTTCACTTTATTGTTATTCGTTAGAGAATGAGTGGAAACGCAAAAAGACAGAAACACTGATAAAAACAAACGGAAACAAAGGTATTTTCAATTTTGTTTATTTTAGTTCTCGTTGGTCAGTCGCGTGTCACGTGCATTAAGCCGTAGATAATTCTATATGTATATATGTTTGTTTCTTAGACATAGAACAATCTTCACAAACTTAGATACACAGGATTATCCACGGTTTTAATACACGTGAGGTGTGTCTGACCAATGTGAACATACCCAAACATAATTGAAAATACCAGTGTTTCTGTCGTTTTGTCTGTTTTCTCTCAATGTCTGACGAAGCTTTAATAAAAGTGAAACATGTTAGATTGATATACGTTTTCTATTTGTTCTTTTATACTATCATCCGATCTATATTTATTTGAATTTGTTCCTTAACTCATATATATATATATATATATATATATATATATATATATATATATATATATATATGTGTGTGTGTGTGTGTGTGTGCTCGCGCGCGTGTGTGTTTGTGTACGCGCACTTGTTGAAGTGGTGAAAAACAGAGAAAATGTTTACCTCTGCATGTACAAAAACGGAAAAACCTGCAGACCGTAAAACATTTCTGGTTCACATAAAAACTTCAGTACACCTGCTGATAGAATAAAAAAACACACACACGCCTCATCGTTCACCTATCACAGGTAACGCCTTCCATTGCAAAATGCTGAACAATAATCTTTGACACAGAGACCTGTCTAGAAATGAACTGTCAAAACTGGAAATAGAGTAGGTTTATCTAGAAATGAACTGAAATAGAGTTGGATTATCTAGAAATGAACTAAAATAGAGTATGATTATCAGACAGGCCAGAGAAATTGGGAACTGAGTGAATGAGACTAAAAAATCATACAAAGTTTTCTCTGAGAAATAAACGAAACAAAGTCAAAACAGAGTATCATGAAAGTGGTGTCCTCTCTTCTATATGGTACAGAATTCTGAATTAGATAAATAACAATGGTTACTTTAGCGCTATTAACAACGTTGTCTCTGCCATATAGTTCATGTCTTTTGTTATTTTTCCTTTAAAACTGGAGTTAGTCAGTGGCACAGAAGTTGAAGCTATGCTATAAAGATTCAGATGTGACGTGACTGAAAGATCCACTGAAGAGAAAGTATGACACTTTAAAAAGCATCTTCAACTGAGGATGCAACCAATGTGTGTTTGCGCGCGAGTATGCGTGTGTGTGTGTGTCTGCAATTGCTATCTCGTTCATTGTCTGGTTCAAAAGTTGTCAAGATTGGTGATGAGTTTAACAACATATTAGTGTTATTAAAACTTTTCTGGTTGTTAATGATGATTGGTTTACCTAATTGATTGCTAAATCTTTTCTTCGACAACTACCAAACTATCGTCATTTACGTCGTTTTGATATTAGTATATCTAAGAATTGGATACTTTTCATTGAATAATATCTAGAAGGAATATAAATGAAGATAATTGCATAAATACACACATACCAGATCCAATCCTTCATATGATGAACATTTATAAAGCCGACACATAAAGATTTTAAGATCCAGACAATTGCTGACGATGTAAATAACTATGACTTCCAATTTCTTTGTCTATGACTAATTCACTCCTTGCATCGAGACAGTTTAATATAGCTAGAAAGGCAAAGAAAAATTCTGCGTATAAATAAATGGATAGAGAAATATAGCAGTTAGATAGATATCTAGAAACTTATATAATTCAATAGATGTATAGATATGAACAAACAGGTAAGTCAATAGAAATATATGTAAAATGACATAGAATGAACATAGATAGATAGATAGACTGAGAAAGATAGGTAGACAATCAGACAGATAGAAGGACGTGTAATGTAAAATGCGGTTTTGTGAATTTTTCAACGATGAACAGATTCTTATAATTGATCGCAACTCCAAATGGTACAATAATTCCCCCCCCCCAGCAAAAAAATTAATTTGCTTCTAGAATCTAGACTGTTTGCCAACCAAGGCTATAAGGCTCAAGCTGTCCTATATTAATAGTTGGAGGGGGAGAATAGATGGATTCATACCTTCCCTAAGGGTATTTGTGCCTAAATGAATTCGACTCGAATTAGTCTCTCCGATTCCTCAATCCGAGCCGCTATCCATTACACCAATCACTAAAAGCAAGAAAAAGGAAAAAAAAAAAAAAAGTTATTTTCTGCATTTTTTTTCTTTCGTCATTCTTTTTCTTTTTAGTATCTGTTAATTCTTTCTCTCTTTCTTTTAATTCTCTCAAAACCTTTCTTTCTCTGCTTCATTCATTCATTCATTCATTCATTCATTCATTCATTCATTCTTTCTTTCTTTCTTTCTTTTCTTTCGTAGCCAATTAAGCGTTTATGCTTGTACTTTTTCGCCTTTCTCTCCCCCCCACCGATAGGATTTCTATACTTTGACCCTGTCCTTTTTCTCTTTATACTTCCTCCCAAAGACACCTTGGCTCCTTTATCTTAACCCTTTCTTCTCTTTTAAAGTAAATTATTCATTCGAAGTCTCGTTGACAGTGTAAGGTTAAAGGTCAACGAACGCGTTGTTTCCTCACAAACGCTGTCGCGCCGAAGAGCCGTAAGTGCGACGCTTCCCCAGCGAAGCCTTGCACGTCTTTATAAAGAATGACAACTTAATTATAGACGGGGGGCAGGTATTTCCCTGACCAAAAAAAAAATACCCCTGGTTACTCAACGTTGTTATATGATAGATAATCTGTTTCACTGTCTACTGATAATCACTTCGTCCTTTATTTATTAGTAATTCATAGTTCTATCATCGGTTATCGCCGAAAATTCTTTTAGAAACTGTCGTGAATAAAGCAACGTTTATCTCATCTCCAAGAAGGTGAACGCATTTCCTTTTATTTATTTATTGGATGCTGCATTTGAATCTTGCCTTTTGTCGTGTTAATGACTGACTTTCTTCTTTGTCACTTTTAATCACGCTATATCAATGGAAAATGACTCTAGATAAGGTAACTCTTTTCCCTGTTAATCCGATAAGAATTCTGGAGAAATGCATTTGTCTAGTCAGAATTTAGCCTCTTTTCATTGTTCGGTACTTGTAATGCAATAGATAATCACCCCGAATCAATGGAAATTGGCCCTAAATAAAATAACCGTTTTCTATTTTATTACAAGTTCTCTGCAGATCTCTGTTTGTCTAATCTTTTTTTCTCCTGTGTACATATTTATTGTTAGAAACACTAGTGAACATTAAGCAGTTCCAGTTTCTTAATAATTAGGGTGAACAACTTCTTCTACACCCTTGTACGAATTAATTGAAACAAAACTAATAATTCCGTTCTTATTTACTTTTTCGTATTTTTTCCAATGAAACATGACCAAGTGCACATGTTAGTATTTCGTATGTCCATTCCACAAAGTTGTTCCCTGCAGATTGACCACAGATTCTCAGTTTGATTTAAATCAGGAGAGCTTCCGTGCCAGTCTATAGTACATTGATTTGTTCACTGGTAAGGCTTGCCAGTGTGTTAGTGCAGCGTTACAATTTTCGTACGTTTCCTTGGAGTAAAGTCCATCGCAGACAATAGCCGTTGCACAACAAATCGACAGTCGAGACAATAGTGTCCTGCGTGATAAAAATCTGATGCAATATTTTTCAAGGCCAAATAAATTTCATCGTATACGCCGAAAATAGATTCATATTACTGTACACCAATGCAAATTATCTAATCTGAGGTAAAAATAGAAATCGATTACACTCTGTCAGTCCAGTCGGTCTAAAACTGACTGTATGGTGATAGAAAGAAAACTAAAGCAGTTGTTTCAATTAATTTGCTCAAGAGTGTAGTTTGTTGAAATTACTACATGTATTTTGGCAATATATGCAATGGAATATTTTCTATATTTGGTTTAATTTCTATTCACTAAAAGCTAAGTCACTCATCGTAGTGTTCAGCGTGCTTTTAATCCTAACGTATTTGGAAGTCTTCTTCATGCTGCCATTTAAATCTGGTTTAATCTAACAAACTCAATTATTGTGAAATATAAAAGTTTCATCTGCCTATATTTCTGAGATGACGAATTTCAACGATTTACATTATTTACATTGTACCGACGGTTGTCCTCGTCTTTCTTGCCATATTAACAATGTTTCGACCTTTCTAGTCTCCATCTTCCTTCAGGTGATTGGTGACTTGATTCAAGGACATGTGAACTCAGCAGAGGTGAACAGTAATTTGAAGAGTTGAGTTAGTAAAGGGAAGTAATTGAAACTGAAATATTTGTAAGAGTCATGGCACGTAGAAATAGAACAATATACCCCGTTGGTTCGGTTTGAAATTCCAATCACCGGAAGAAGGCCGGAGCGTAAAACGACCGAAACATCGTGAATATTACAGCATGGATGAGGACAACAGCCCAAATAATGCAAATATTGAAAATATGTAAGTTTGCTATGCACCTATTTATATCTAATGTGTATATATGTGTATATATTGAACAAGTCGATCTGATTCTGGTAAATAACGGAGAACACAGTAATATACGTTCAAGTCATTTGATAGAATGGACTCTAGGCTGTCTTATGCCCGTCCGGGTTCTTGTGTGTCACCTGCAGTTAAAGAAGGTGAGATGGAAACCATTCATATTTCTAACTTCAGTTACTATTGTCTGCATTATTTATGCTCTGTACCAACTCAAACTCTGAGAACAAAAACGTTAAACCTGCCAGACGCCGTATTACCTGATGCTTCCAACTTGATCAAGCTACCGCCTATACTGACACCTTTTCAATGGTTGCACATTGTGACAAGAAATGCTAAGATAAAGGACATAAAAATGACTACCAAAGAAATCGATTTGAATGCAGTTGTTTGAGTGAAGGGGTTGCTCCTTTCCGGGTCCATTCACTTGAAATGACGAACCGTGAAAGATATTCGAACCGTGGTTCCACTGGAAAAGGATTAGTCGGAAATATAGGAGATAGGCGAGACAGGCATCGCATTCTTTTAATAAAATGACCAATTTGATTGCTTGGCTATTTGAACTCTTCAACTTTAAGATTCACAAAGATATTTCGCCATTCCCAGTTGAAATAATACTACTTCTGCTCATGTAGTGTCAGGGCAAATAAAGATTTTCAAAAGCACAACATACATGAAAAGCTACATTATAGAATGTAAGTTGAAGTCAGATAATAAAGGAATGAATTTCTTAATCTTGAGAAGCGTGCATGCAGCTGAGGTTGATAACCGTGGCAAAACACTGAAACGAATGGTCTCAAGTAAAAAAAGAAGGATACTATTATTATCCAAGAATTTCATTTCTGTTTTTAGACAGATGTGTAATATGAATAAAATTGAACGAACGGCAATTTTACGTGTTATATTAGTTTAAATTAAGAATTTAAATTAAGATTTATACTAACAATATGTAAATAAATACTTTTCATATAATAAAATATAGTTTTAATGTATGTTATATTTATGAGTTAAGAATAGAGCGTACGTAAATATAAAAGTGGACATTGAAGTCAACAGTAATATATATATAAACAAAATCAATTATGGCATCTCTACAGATATTCTTAAATGTCTATAATTGGTAACAGAAGCCATTGTTTTATACCAACGGCATACCATACTTTATACTTCTCAATCCACTCTCGTGTGGTCATGTGTGACGTCATGAGATGCGGTGCGATTTTCGCTTCTAGCGTCTTTATGCACGTGTTTATCGTTGCTTAGAAATCATCTATGTAAACATTGACAGACTATCATCACTGTCTTCACCGTATATTGTTTAATATGTTGTAATTGACATCTTTGATAATGGCTTATGTAAGCCGAAAGCTTAGATTGTATTAAAAAAATATGGATCAATATTGTCATTTTCTTTCTTCGTTCAATGATAATGTTATTAAACGTATCAGATGTTACGAAAAAATTTTGCATAAAATATACAACACTTGTCTATAATATTTAATGAAACGTGTATCAATGAAAAGATTCTGCCTAAATACACACAATATATATATATATATATATATATATATATATATATATATTGTAAGTTTTCATATATACAAAAACAATCTCTTCACGACAAAGATGCAATTTCGTTTCAGTACATTTAGTTGCACCTCAACTGTATTTTGGTTCTCACCAGTTGAAGTGCAACTAAATGCAGCGAAAAGAAGCTGTATCTTTGTCGAGAGTAAATTATTTTTTAGTATATGAAAAAAAATTATAATAAATAATTATTGCTCCACTATCGGTATTGAGCCCACTTTTGAATTAATGCTGTGAACGTTAGAATTTATTTATGATTTGCTTCTCATTACATTCGGATATATATATATATATATATATATATATATATATATATATATATATATATATAGAGAGAGAGAGAGAGAGAGAGAGAGATAGAGAGAGAGAGAGAGAGCGTATGTAAGTCGATAGACGGGACAACACTAACCGCGAAAGTCTGTTTCCTTTTTCTACGTAATCTTCAGATCATGTTGACTGTTTACATATGCTGCGCAATGGTGCATTATGGGTAGTTAGGTTATTATGCTAATGGGTATTGGGTAGTAATAACGGCTATTTTTCTAATTATTCTAGATTATTTTTCAATGGCGTAGAATTAATTGCGGTACCAAATGTATTTATTTGTAGGTATTTTATAATGTTTTTCTTTTACTTTTTACTCATTATTTATTATTGATACATGTGGACCGCGGTGTCCACTTACACACACACGCGCCCTCAAACACACACGCACACACACACACATATATATATATATATATATATATATATATATATATATATATATATATTTATATGAACAGATGATAGATTTTAGTAAAATTTTCGTATAGAAAAACATGTATCAGAAACGTGAGTCCTTTTACTTTCAGAGATATAATGATGTGTTTTTGTAAGAATGATACAAGTTCAAAACAGAAATTCGGTTTTGTAAACCTTTCGACAGATGCAAATACATTGAGGAAATGTTGAAAGAAGATAGCAGAATACAAAAAAAAGAAAAAAGAAAAGGAATTGTATACATTGGCAAGATAAGAACGAAACAAAAAAGACCTTTGACAAAATTTAAAATGACATTTGATTTATAATTAAGAAACTATTTGAAGAAATTGTTGTTGCGAATATAAACCGGGAAGACCAAAATACAACATAACAATAACACCGGTTAATGACATGATAAGTAAACGTTAAGTAAACATGAAACACACAAGCGTTTAATTTAGATAAAGAAATACAGGAAAACTGATTTTTGTTCAGTAATCTTTACAGATTAATATAGTTTGAAATTGACTGGCCTGAAGTTTCTGCTAATTGTTGGATATTTCATGGAAATAGTCAAACAGCATATTTTAAAAAATAGCAGCAGGAAGAGGAGTAATGCTTTGAAACGGTAAAATTAAAGCTTCCTCTAAAGTTGATAATGACGATAAATATATACAAATGATAATTTTAAATTCTTGCCTAAGGTGTTCTTTGAGTTTTACAGTTCAGAGGCAATTACTTTTCAGATAAATATTCATGCAGATCAATGTTTTTTTATATACTTACTACTGTAACAATAATATTCTTCCATATACTTCGTATTGTCCATGTTGCCAAAAATAGTTTTAAAGAAACATTAATGGGCTAAACTTTAATTTCTTTAGATGTTACTGCAATAACAGAAAATTGTCCATCATTAAAAGAGATAAGTATAACAGAAAAAATCATTAAAGGTCTCTTGGCAGCTGCAACAATATTAATATCAAAATAGATGAACATTTAACAATATCAGATGTTGAAAAAATGAAGAAGGTTATAGAATATCAATGAGCTCATATAACATTTTAAAAAAATTATAATAAATTACTTAGATTTGGTGAGGACATAATCGAATATGTTTATGCCACCTATATATTATGCATCTATTTATGAATAAAAATAATATTTTATATTTATGAATAAAAATGAATATTGCATATATTTAAATGTTTTATCTTTCCTAGATATCATGCTACACTGCGTTAAGACCAGCTTAAAAATTAGCGTTCACCGAAAATCAAGAATAAACATGATCTCATAAACTTCTATTTACATCACAACAACAAAATAACATCCGGAATAATAATCGGATTCTACTTAAGAGCAATGAGAATTTTCTGCCCTCAATATTTTCACGAAGAGGAGAAATACACTGAAGCCTCTTTCAAGCAACTCTAATACCGTCACTACTTCATATT
Source organism: Acanthosepion lycidas (assembly GCA_963932145.1). NCBI lineage: Eukaryota > Metazoa > Mollusca > Cephalopoda > Sepiida > Sepiidae > Acanthosepion > Acanthosepion lycidas. The sequence goes on from OZ010582.1 coordinate 2,688,339, forward strand.
CTATGCGAAACAAAAGATCCATAAAATATTTCAAAATAGAAAAGCGGTCCCTCCTGAAAGACCCAACAATTAATATATATATATATATATATATATATATATATATATATATATATATATATATATATTATTGTACACACTAATTCTATCACAACTACAACTGAAAAGAATTTATCTAAACTCAACATAAATTTTGTCACAGATAATTCTAAAACAATAAAAGACTTATTTCAATATAATACAAAACAACAAACCAAAACCTGAAGGAGGAATTTACTCTATCACCGGTAAGGATTGCCAGGCATAATATATTAGAGAAACTTCAAGAGGTTTAAATAAAATATTAAAAGTGATATTTAAAAAATAAAAACAACCCATTAAAAGACTTAGTTGCTCACTATAACAAGACTGACCACAATTTTGATATAAAAAATGCTACTAATTAAAATGTGAAATTTAGTAAATCTGCGAGTCATCCATCTTTCCTTTATATATATATATATATATATATATATATATATATATATATATATATATATATATATATATATATATATATATATATGTATATATATTGCTGTGCACATTTGTCTGTGTGTGGATTGTAAATATGTGAGTGTCCTAAGAGTAGCTCCGCATGATACAATGTCAAATAGGATGATTGGACGATTGAGTTGCTAATCTTCAAAGTTAGTCCTTTCTTTACACTATTAACAGGCGCCTGTGCGCGCGTCTGTGCGTCTGTGCAAATGATATGAAATATAAACAATCCTTTCCAATTTAAATAACGAAAGTGAATAATACAAGGAAATTAGCGGGTTAACAAATGGGGAAATAACATATTTAGCAAACAGTTATTTTTTTTATTTTGGCTCTAACTACCGAAAATCCATAGTTTAAATCATGACGTAAAGTTACCAAAGGTACTGACTTCAACTAAATTTACCCAACAGTTTTTCATAACACGCTGAAGAGAAAGAATCGATCAAGTCGGCTCATTCGACATTTGTGGGTAAAAATCATTGGATTTTACCATCGGAACTATCACCCACCACACAATGAATGGAAGACATCGGCGTCTTGAACCACCAAGCAAGACAATTTGTTGTCACAGAAGCGACGGGACATCAAATGTCAACATTAATGACAGTGGACAGTGCTGGGACGGCGGCAAGGGTGTGAGATGATTACAAGTAGCATTGGCGGTGATATGAGGCCACTAGGGGCCTGAAGATAGTATTCATATCATTGTCTATGACAGATCTTCAACAAAGGGCTAATCACGCACGATTCATCGTTTTCCCCGCCATGAGCCCTTGTCGCTAAATAAACGTCCAGCCGTTCATTGCACTGACTTGTCAATATTAACTTTGTCCTTTTAACATTTTTGTCATTAATATATGACTAGCGACGTTGGCTTTTGCCTTCATTCAATTTATCGGGTCGACGTTTTATTGTTATTTCGTCGTTTGTATGTTTGAATATCTTATCCCTCTATCTCAGTTTGTTAATATCCGACTATTGGAACGTAGTATTTTCAGCACCACCCACCGAAAAATAACATGCGCTAATTCTATTCCTGCTGCATTTATTCAAAGAACACTAAACACTGCAAAAGACAAAAATCTCGTTCTCATATATATATATATATATATATATCAAGCTGAATAAGTAAAAAAAATTACATTGGTCACACTACTACATGCCTATCCAGACGCCTTACGTAACAGCAATCCAACTACAGCACTATTAAAACACATTTAAACACACGAACAAATATACCAGACTCCATCCAAAACATAGTAGTAGAAAATACAAGCATAATAACCTCATTCTCATGTAAAAAAGATTAAAAATAATGTAATAAAGAAGAAACACTCAATAATATTAACTACAAACACGGCCACAATGTGCAGTTTTCAGAAAATAAAATATCCCGATAGGTTTAGAGACATACACACAACCCATACACCCAGTTAAATATTAAAAATAAAATCATCGTTGATAATGGCTAAAAGTATAGCCGAAAGCCGTCGGAATTATAGGACATTTGCAGAGTTATTACACAAAAGAAAAAAAATTAAATAAAAAGCTTAATCGTATTATCTGTCGTCTTTAATGAAACACGTATAAATGAAGGGTTGCTGTCTAAATACACAATATATATATATATATATATATATATATATATATATATATATATATATATATATCATACTCATTATATAAAACTAATTGGTAATCCCATAAACTGTTAACTGAAATTATGAAATTTGTAATATTTCTATCCATACACATAAGATTTAATAATTATCTGTGTCTTGCTGTTTTTTTTATTGTTTTCTCCTCTTTATAGTGTTTTCCTTTTTCTCATAAACTTTCAAATTCTGTAACCTCATGCGTCTTAGTAGTTTTATTGCCTTACTTGAGATGGAATTATTAAAATTAACTGTTGATAAAAAAACAAGTAATGATAGTTCAAGTCTTGTCAGAATCTATTTCCTTATCCCTATTTCGAGATAACTTATGTAAGCATCTGCAATTCTTCAACTCAGAATGTTATTTTAAAAACTAAGAAGAAGCTACATATAACTACACACATAATTATAACTATGTGTCTTTATTATTTATTCGTTATTAATTAGTTATTTTCTGTGATAGTGAAATGTAAGGTTTGAGTTCCTGTCACTGTTGGGTGTTTATATGTTAGTATTTATTAATAGAAAAACTATTGTGGTGATTGGTCACCTGAAGTGAATTAATGTCCCTTGTCTCAACGCGCTATTGACGTATAGGTAACAGCTATTTCACATCATGTTTTAATCCTGTTCATTTCTATGCCATTCTAGAGTTTGACCAACTTGTATATGGGATACTTTCTAGTCAGTAGTCAAACTCCTTTTTCTTTTATATATCAAGATTTTTGATTGGTAAAAAGAAAAACATTATCAAGGAGAGAGAACTATAAAAATTACAGGAATTAAGAAGACAGAAGATAACGATTGACATTTCATTTAAATCTTTCATGATCAAAGTTGACTGTAAAAAAAGAAGCCAGAAGGGAATTCCACAAGCGAGAAGTGCGTGAGAAGAAACTGTTAGCATAGAACTTATGGTTACATCTGGCAATACCAATTGTAAAAGGATGAGATGTAGCCGCCAACATTGTACTAATTTTAATCATTTTAATTGTATACACATCCAAACTTACGTATATAACTAATTACACATGAAATCAAATTCAGAGCGTCTGTACAAGAATGTTCATTCAGACATATATGAGATAGATTTACCTATCAAATAAAGTTATCGATTCCCAAAAATAGCAAAATAAATAAATAAAATATAAAAAAAAGAAAAAAAAAGAAGTAATTGTTCGTATGCGGTTATCCAATATTGGTTATCTCTCCACCTGGGAAACTGGTGGCACACAATCTTCTTACAATCCTTTCCAGGCTGAGCCCGATGCAGTATTGACACACACCTATTTTGATACGTGAATTTGTTTGTGACACTAGCTTCCTTTAATCACAAACACATCCACCAGAATAGTGACACCGGATCTCATTTGTGTGAGATTTAACCACCATCTTTTTTATTTCATTTTTAAGATGTATATACTTTTATTATTTGGAACTGTTCTTTTAATCTGCTTAGTTATCATTTTTATAACTGGCACAAAATTTTGGCCGACAAAAAATACTACTTTGTGGAAGTGAATCCCGACGAGATGCTCTTTCTTGAACACTAGAAACTTAATGTCTTTAAGTCTAGGGTCAACCGATATCTATACTACATATCCTGATAATATATACTCTACCAGCTTTCGTATTCCTTACGCCAATACAACAATCTCTCAGTCATTCTCTGCCTTGACTGGCTCTTGCGCCGTGTATTGGGTAAACTAAAAAACAAAAAAAAAAACAACAATATTAACTCATCATGCTAAAGAAATGTCAAAACCACCGAATATAAAGGCTCCAAAAAGAACACTACTGGATGATGAGAGGGTGGATATGGAAGTTGGTCAAACATGTGTTACTGACATCTCGTCATCATGTAGGTTCAATTCCTGGATCAGTTAGTGAAACACTCGTTCAGCAGAAACGACAAATAACTGGCATAAAAAATAATCAATAGATATCACGTATCAATCAAAAATAAATTATTCCTAATGACGGTCAGGGGCTATTTATTCCAAATAGTTTTGTCATTAAGAACATCTATAAAAAGCATGATAGCAATAATAGTCCAAAATAATTCATGTATATAAACCAAGTTGAGTTTGGTCCTCACTCGGTTCCCCATAATTTCGACCTTGTGTCACATCTAAGAAACACTTACTAAATCACTATGAACCGATTTTACTATTCCTGTTCAATCCAAGTTAAGGACTTGAACGTTGAATTTCAAGGTAGATAAATCCTCCCACTTAGATTCCAAAACCCTTCTTGCCAGTTATCTACGTTTTAATAACATTTTCGAAAAGGCAATGGAAAGAAAATATGAGATCCGTAAATTTTATTGCACCCTTATTCTAAATGTAGAAGGCCTCCTAGCATATAATTCAATATTTCTAGTTTCAAATGTCAATGGATGCTAACTGAATATTCTTAACCAAATATATTCTTAAGGACTTGTTATACTTTAATAGAGAACGTTATTTGTAATTCTAGATATTTCTGTTGATACGTTACATATCGGCTGATGAGTTTTAAGACATTCACGATTGATAACATTTACAATTACAGCATGAAAACCGTAGATTAATGAATATAGAAGAACCGGCCAAATAATTTTAAGAATCCGAAGACCGCCCCCCCCCCCGCAAAAAAAAGTTTCGGGAAACGAATTTGTAGATTTCAACTGTTCAAGTGTTACGTTTCATTTATAAGACCACGATTTAGCGAAAGAGAAAGTGAAAGTAGATGTGTGGTCACTGGCAAAATGATTAATATAAAATACCCTTCCTAGAATAATATTGATTATGAATGATTTATAAAGAGCCTTATATAAATTGACATGAGGTGAACATTACTTTTAACCGGTATCCATTTTCCTTTCTTCATTTCTTTATAGTCATAGAGAACACAAGACTTTGCTTTCCAACAAAAGGGTTTTCTCTTTAGAAAATTAGGATATTTAATACATTTGCGAGCTGTCCAAGAATTCTATTTATTTCACATGTATTTTTGTACTTGAAAATTTATGGTAAGGTATTTTTGAGTTATGAACACTTAATTGAAAATGTCATTCAGCGTAAAAAATATCAAAGCTTCCATGCAGTAGAAAATCTGAATTTTTTCGTTATGAAAATCCAATGCACTCTTGTTTATGCTGTTGTAATTACATGTACTGTTCTGTGTATTCGAGAATTATAATATATATATATATATATATATATATATATATATATATATATATATCAAACATAAAGAAAATGAATTCCTTTTAATAAAGTGTGAAATAACCACTCTTTGCCTAATGAAGTTCGGGCGACCGAAAACACGTGTAGCAAAAATGTAGAAAAATAAAGTATAATATATAGTTAAAACAATTCTCAAAAGGTTTGCAGTTTCTCTCTTATAATTTATACACTTTCCTCTCCCTTAAATATATATATATATATATATATATATATATATATATATATATATATATATATATATATATATATATATATATACCCGATGGAATGAGAACAAAAGTAATGTATAAATTCCAACGTTCACAGCATTAATCCAAAAGAGGGCTCGATACCGATAGTAGAGCGATGATTATTTATTTATTATAAGTTTATCATATAGACAAAACCATTTTACTCACTACAAAGATGCAACCAACTTGGTTTCAGTGCAGTTTTTGTAATGAGTAAAATGTTTTTTTCTATAGGATAAAATTAATATATATATATATATATATATATATATATATATATATATATATATATATATATATATATGATCTAATATGGATTCTAATGCGACAGCATGATATGTCAATCAAATATGTTTCACTTTTATTAAAACTTTGTCAGAGATTGAGAGAAAACAGACAAATATACATATATATAGAATTATCTACGTTTTTTAGTGCACGTTATTCGTGAATGGCGATTGAGATCTGACTGAAAATTGAAAATACCAAAGTTTTTGTCTGTTTTCTCTCAATCTCTGACGAAGCTTTAGAAGAAGTGAAACATGTTAGTTTGAGATATGTTTCTTATTTATAATATATGTGTAATTCTTAATGCTATGTATATCAAAACAAAGCAAACCACACTCAACACAATTACATTTCAAACCAATCACAACGTGTTACAATTCATTTAAACACATGGTTTTGTTGATAGTATTTATTTCTCTCACGTTGTCATGTAAGACGTCAAAGAAACGCATTATGAATTTACGATCTTCTTTGTTTCTATGTTTTGGTGTTAGGAGTAGAATTTAATAGAATTAAGACATCGTTTCTTAATTTAGTTGATTTGTCATGATATGGTTTTAGATAGCATAGAAGGAATTTGTTTTCCTGCTTGCGAATAGAAATGAAATTTGATCTTTTTTTTAAGAATTTGCCTTACACTAGAAAGGTAATTACGTTTATTTTCTACTCTCAACACAGGCTACGTATTTTGAGTCGATGATATTTTCTCTTGTTATCTTATAGTTTCTGTTTTCCACTGCTATATATGCTAAGGAGCTTATGACACCCAAAAGACGACATCTGCTTCAGTAGTCTCTAGATTATTTATACATATTTCTATTTCAAACATTGAGAACGGTGTCTCATGAAAAAATGTGCATCAAAACTTGAATGATTAACTTGCAAAGAGTTTTCACTGACGAAAAATGTAGCTTTTCTTTTTAGATGATTTGAATCTATATCACAGCTTACAGAAATGGTTCATTTATACCGTATGAAGTCAGCTTTCTGATGACCCGTACCAAACCAAACCAAACCAAACCAAACCAAACCAAACCAAACCAAACGCAGATATGTCCTTACGGTAGTAAATTTAGTATAGCAAAGATTTAAGCAAAATATGATCATAAGTTTTTACTGGTGGGAGTGCAAGATATTTTATGACATTTGGTGTCCACTGGTAACTCTCCGATATAACTAGTGGGATGAGACACATAAACCACAACTAATAATATTAAGCCTAATCGGTTGATATGAAAGGGAGAGGAATATCTGGGTTTTCCCCACTCTCTAAAGCCTATTTTAGGCATTGAGATACTACTTATATACTAACACATTAACCCAGTGAATAGAAAGAGTAGACAATGCCAAAGATACAGGTTTGGTGAGATTTTATTCGACGTCCTTTTAAGTGTCTTAATCCTTGTAACATTAGTATTATTACTGGTATTTTGACATTCAATTTTCAGCGGCTTTACCTTTGTCAAATGTTAAGATTTCCATATTTGTTCCCTTAATAACTCTGATCAACATAGTTCTATACTGGATTTGTTCCTTACCTTATCGGTTAGCTCTTGTCACGCATCGCAACAATGTCTTCTTGATAATTCGAATTTCACTATTATCATCTTCAATCTGTTGTTAACTGGGGCAAGAAATAACTTGTGAATTTTAACCCCTCCAAAACAAAAACAGCACACTTATACTCATGTTAGAGAAATTTTTTGCCTCCCATCACCATGATGGGAGATAACTTCTAAGAGAGTGACTCGTTATACCTTCTCCGCCTAAAGCTTTCCACTGGTATGAACGATTGAATCAATCTTATTTGCCTTATCAATCTACAATTCGTACATGTATTGAACATTGCTCTCACAACTTGTCTGATACTTTTGCTATGGATCTAGTGATTCTTGACAAAATCCATAGGAGAATCTGTACCTAGTATCACGGATTCAATAACTGGCGTATCGTTGCTTTCCTCTGTCTTTTCTAGAAATATTTTCATGGTTATTGTTTTGGTGCGATTTCCTTCTTGCTATCGACAATTTACAAATTAAAATGCAATCGTAGATCAGCAACTAACTTTCATCACTTCGCAGTTGAAATTGCGAAATAATTTGCGCGTAAGGTTCTGTTGAAATGATTCAAAAGAAAATTCCAAAAATCAGTTATATCTGAAAAAAAAAATGTCATCCAAATTCACAATTTATAAATACGCATATTCGTCACGATTTTTTAAAGAAATCATATTAAATGTGAAAAATGCAAGCAGTATGGATGAATGTAAAGTCTACTTGTATATCTCCAAGAGGGACACAGACATACCTATTGATATATTTTATATTCTTATTTAAGACACGTGATATTCTCTAGTTTTCCGAACCACAACTCGTTGCCATATCCACTTCCGTTGGGAGGTAAACCGCAAATTAGTTTCCTCACTAACTGTCTGTCACGTGGTCATCAATGGCTCCTTAGGATATTAGTAAATATGCCCTGTGAGAAAACAGATAATCTGCAAGCCTAATATACATTCAAGAATCATGGATTTCATAATATAATGATATGAATGGAAACGTCGTCACCAATCACATTTATAAACGATTTTACATGAATCAAATTTACCTCGTTAATTAAAGAGGAAAATTGAATATCATCCAGGTGAACATTTATTACCGCAATATTAACTGGGTGGATTTTTTTCTTTTTTACTACCCTACGTCAATATTTCTCCTACGTGAGGAACTAGCTTAATAAAAATTATGTGTTGATCTGTACGTTGCCGAGGATACGATATCAAAATGATATGCGGAGAAAATTTATCATTGTTGCTACCCACCTTCCCTTTTACTCTGGTTCCGACTGCCACAACAACCAGAGACCGTGATGGACAGGTATTATCGGACTTTATATCGACAGATGTATCACGTGTTCTAAACGAACCAATCTTTCTCGATTACTCATCGCAAACCACATCTCTTCCCTATCCAACCATATTTGAAAAAGCATGTACTGTTCGGCAACATTCAGACTAACGGTGAAAGTCAAGAAAGGGAAAAACAAGATAATGTTATGTATTTACTCACCAGCCAATGGAGAAGTATTATTCTAATTGTTGCCTGAATGATCGGATTACATTTAGATTTGATAAATTTTCTACTCTTTATTGTCATACACATTAAACTGCATGGTTTACAAAGTAAATGGACTATTAACTAAAAGATTTTTCTTTCTCATAAAGAGACTTTTCATTCTTTGCCTATACTAATTAAGTAATTTTTAATTTCTTTTATTTCTTTCTTTCTTTACACACACACACACTCATGAAGGTCACTCCGAAATTAATGCCTTCTATTTCATTATATTGATTGACAACGTGAGCGGCAGATGTTGGTGCTATGGCAGTTCAGGTTTACGTCTTCAGTCAATAGGGTATGTATTGTTGCCTTTGTTACAACAGTAGCATCAAACTGCGGATATGAACATTTATAAGAAAAGAAATGTGCCATTAAATTTGTCTATCCGAAAACAAAATGCACCCATAGGTATTTATCAAAGCCTTCCTAATTTTACGGAGATAAAACACTGGATATGAACACAGTTCATCGATAGGTGATATGTTTTGGTACTGACTGATTGAGGCATTTTGAAATGATTATGGTGGACATATTTTTGTAAGTGAAGTTCCAAACACTTATTTAAGCGTCATGTTTAATAGTTGCAAATATTCATTATACTGACCATGATGTGAATAAACTTCGAAATATTTAAGTCGAGAAACGCTTTTTTTATGAACTAAATATCGCCACATAGGTTTAATAACTTGTTTAATTTAATTATTGGAACAGCAGCCATTGTTTCGCATTAATATAAACGTGTTAGTGAAATGAAAATTGAATACCTACGTCGCTGCTTCGATTAATTTTTACCAACCCTCACGACTAATAATATGTGTCTCCTTGTTTATGTAGGTGATATGACAGGGATAAAGAGAGAGAAACAAGAAGAAAAAATAAGCAGAGAAAGAGAGTGCGGTGAAGGAAGATGCAAGAATAGTGAGAGAAAGAGGTAAGTTAAAAGAAATTAACGCCAAGAGAGAGAGAGAAAGAGAGAGGGAGAGAGAGAAAGAGAGAGAGAGAGAGAGAGAGGACGAAAGGAATGGAATAAAAGGAGCGTGTCATAGAGAGAGAAAGAATGAGTTGAAATTAATCGTCAGACATGAACAGCGAAAGAGAGAAATAAAGAGGCGTTAGAAAAGAAACGAAAATACAACACAGTGAGAGAAGTTATAAGAAAGAAGCTAAGATGAATATACAGAGAGAGAAAGATAGATAGATAGATAGATAGATAGATAGACAGACAGAGAGAGAGACAGAGGAGATCAATTGAAGATGCAGAAAAAGAGAAGTGTTGAAACGGAGGGGGAAATAAAGTCAAATGAAAATTTAACAGAGAGAGACAAAGAGATAGAAAAAACGAAGGTAAAAGAAAAATACAGGAGGGAGAGAGAAGGGGAGATGAAAAGTTCAGAAGAGATGGGGAAAGAGAGAGAGAGATAGAAAGAGAGAGAGAGAAAGGATGAAATGAAATTGCAGAAGAGAATAAATTCAACAATTACCCTTATTGGTAGTTAAACCTCGTCTGGACAATTCTCTTCCAAAGATGATGTCTGAATATATATGCCTACATTTGATAACTCAAAGTTAAAAACTGTTTTGTTGACTTGGCTATACGTTTTGCCTTCGTTAGATAGAATTCCCCGAATCCGAACGAAAAATGTGGTGTGTGCGTGTGCACTTGCGTGCGCGCGGTTCAATATTAAATTATTGATATGTTTCTCTTAAAGTGGCATCCCGTGTTTGGAATGAAAGAATAAAATTGTGTATTTGTTTTCTTCTGAAGCCGTTATTTTAATTTGTGATGTAGATTGTTGTTGATCTGTTCATGTTTCATGTGATTTATACTTCGATGTAGACGATCCAACTCTTCTTTCGAAAAGATTTTATTTTCTTAAGTTTCTTGATTTGTCGAAAGTTGTTTTTTTTTTTTTTTTACTTTTGGTTTCCTCACGGCTCTTCTGAATCGAATTTGAGTTAACATCTCTTGATTTCTTCCAGAATGAGTGGAAAGCAAAGAAGTTGTGTATTTTCTGATTAAGCATAGGTTTGTCTGCGTTTTCCATTTTGATAGTATCTGTCTTAATAGGATATAAGTACCTCCAATGATTTGATAACAATGGGCATACTATGATGAAAAAATGGCACAGACTTAATAAAAACAAAGTTTTATAGTCGGAAGATTTCTGATATTACTAGGAAACACCAAAAGGATTTTGTTGTAAACATAACTTTTTGCATCCTTTTTGGAATCTTCGAAATTTTAATTGAAAATATTGTTTCTCTGGCATCAATGTGGTGCTGTAAATTAACTCAAGAAATTTGAGCGTCTTTTTGCTGTGAGCAAACTGATTTGGGAATTCTTGCAAAAATCAGATAATTGTCAGATATTAATGAAACTTTAAGGACTTATATACAAGTGAATAAATTATTTTTGAAATCTTTCATTTTTAGAAAACCGTGGTAAAAATAGAAAAAACATCTTAGTTAAAGAAAATCTGCTCTGAATCTTAAAATAAAAAAAACGAACAATAAAACTAAGACATTATTTAATCAGAAACGCTTTTAATTGCTTTCATTAATAAAATAAATTATGGAGACTATTGTCTTGGAAAAATAGATTTTCGATTAATAAAGGTTTTTGTTTTACAAGAATTATTTTCATTTTTAACAATTTTAATTAGAATAACTTATAAACTTTTTAATCTTTTACAATTCTAGATTACTTTGTAGCAGTCAAGTGATATTGTTATTAAATGATTACTATACTAATTATAAATAAGTAAGCCTCCAACAGTTCAGCGACACCAGGATTTTAAAAACAATTTTGAAATATTCATATTTTGCGTATAAACGTGCCGACTTTTGTAAATCGGCACGTTCATACATGAGATTATCAGAAAATAAGAGCGATCAATATAATACATTTAAAACCTATTGTTAATTTTATATTCGTTTACATTGTATTCGTCATATGATTTTACTACAATTATTTTCCTTTACATAAATCTCGCAAACATCTGATTTTCAATAGATGTTTCCAAACTTCATGTAACTGAACGCTTCGTGTTAAAAAAAAACAAACTTTTCTGTGATAATTTAAACTAAAAATAAATAATATTCGTTTTTATTTAGAATAATTAAACTTTAAATTAGTTAATCATACTCAAATATTGTTTCAGATAAGTATATTTATTTTTGAAAGTTATTTTAATGAAAAGAATTATGTTGTGTTGATCGATTTGCCAATGTGAAGAATTTTAGAGAATTTACTGGTAATAGAAAAATAATTCTAATGAATTTAAATAGAGTTTGAAATCCCAAAAAGTATTTTGCTTAGTAGAAATATTAAATTCAATCTATTAGCTTGGAATTAAAACTAAAATGACACCTTCAAGAAATATTTTTCACTTTTAAAATGCATTTTGAAACTTGTTAGGAAATACCTATATCTATCTATCTATACATATATATATATATATATATATATATATATATATATATATATATATATATATATATATATATGTGTGTGTGTGTGTGTGTGTGTGAAATATGGTGTGAGAATGTTAATATTTTCTACCAACAGTCAAAACATTTTTGGTCTGCATCTAATCAACCGCACCTTTTCTCGGAAATTGTGATAACTTTCGACTAAAAACGCAGCTGTTGAAGCTAACATAATCATCATCATTATTATTATTATTATTATTATTATTATTATTATTATTATTATTATTATTATTGCTTTGATTTCTGGTGTGTACTCATTTCTTTCCGAGTCCCAACCAGAGACCTAGGGTCAGAAATGCTATTAGAAAATCATGCATATTTTACATAGATAAGACGTAGGCTGTACACGTGAGAACAATTTGTTTTGTATTTCTTTAAGGCATGATCTACCTGGAATCCAATTAATGTGTCTACTGGAATCTTTTCCAGTCAATCCGAGGGCTCCAACTAAACTGAATTTTTCATGTTCTCATGGGCCACACTTTTGAGATTTCGATTTCAAGGTCCCTTTATTTTGCTAGATTTTTGAAGGTCTTCAAAGATACATTGGTGACTGCCATATCAATAAGAGGCATATTTGGTCTTTGCTGTTTCTAATCCTGATGTTGGCCAACTCTGCCGTGTTATGTTTTATATTCAGTGGGTACCATTAATGCGCGACCTGATACAAGATGGTCAATTGTTTCTCGATATTTATCACAGAATCTGCATTTTTGACTAACACAATTTTTCAGTTGGTGTGTTTCTAGTTAGTAAGATTGCCCCTGTTCAGCAAGAATATAACCTTCAGTTTCAGCTTTTAACCCTTCACTACATAGCCACTGATGGATACAGGGTTTGTCTACATCAGATTGTTTGGTACTGGCAGAGTATTGACCGTGAAACCGTTTATGTTGCCATCGTTTCTGTATCTGGTTTGTTGTATTTGCCTTCGATTTCTCTTTTTAAGAATTTTACAAGCTTCACTCGGTGTGTATTGTGCTTTAATTGTATTTCTCCACCCATTTGAAACTCCATTTCAACTTCTTATTCTTATCATTATTATTATTATTATTATTATTATTATTATTATTATTATTATTATTATTATTTCCTTTTGATTTACTCATTTCCATCCGGGTCCCAACCAGACACGTCCTAAGATTAGATTCATGACAACTTTCACAGATCATTTTAGTAAAATAACAAAACAGGACACAAAACTAAGATCACATACATTTACATAACTCTTAGTAATGTATGAGCTGTACTTCGGAGCATGATATTTGTATTTCTTAGAGGCATGGGCTACCAGGAATCGCTTCAATGAGTCTATTGGAATCTTTTCCAATCAGCTTGAGGGCTTTAACTACAACTGAAATTACTGATGACCTTTTGTGCCACAAGTTTTAGACTTCTACTTCGAGATCCTTGTATTTTGATAGTCTTTTGAAAATCTTCAAAGATATTTTACAATCTGCAAGGAGCGCCATGTTAATAAAAAAATAATAGAACATGGAAGGCTCATCTGAATCTTTTTTTTTAATAATGTCAGCGCAAGGGTCGGACGTCTGAATCAGCGTATATCACACAGTTCATCGTGCGCATTTGAAATCTTAAATTAGTCCACGTGTTTTCTTTGGGTACCACTGACCGGTAGTCTTTCACGAGAGGTAAGACGATTAATTCATCAAGAAATATGGATGTAAAATTTGGCTCATCAATTTTCGGCACTAAATCTGTTTGTTGTACATTGAAGATCCCGAAAACAGTGATTACTTTTATTGAGGAAGTAATGCTCGCATTCATCTTACAATAGGAATTTTATTTATTAAAAGATTTTCATAAAAATGCGATAATTCAAATTCCAATTGAAATTCCAATATTCTTATCACAGCTAACACTGATAATCATAAAACTTTAGAGAAATGGGAAAACTAACAGAACAAAAGGCATGTTCATTATAAGGATGCATAAAATCCAAGGAAGGAACTATGATATTAAAGAAAGAAAAAAATACTTCAGAGATGAAACGAATATATCGAAGAACTCTTCCATGTCGAAAAAGAATAACCGGCAATACGCAGAAATATCGACAGACTGGAAATATAAAAACCGAAGTGGAAGCTGCATTGGTCATATTGAACAGAATCAAAGTGGCAGGGCCAGACGGAATTGTAATAGAGATGCTGGCAGCCTTAAATGATTTCGGTACAGACAAGATGACAGAAATAATAACCAAAAACTAAAACAGTGGCAATATACCAGAAGACCTAAGTAGATCGATTTTCATAGCACTGCCTAAGAAACCCAAGGGCAAACAAATGTAAACGACAACAGAGAGCGCATCATGCGAATTCTGATGAATACAGTGCGAAGCTGAATCTAACCGAATATAGGAAAGAACAATACAGTTTTCTCAAAGACATTGGAACAAGGAAGGCGATGTTCTGCTAAAGATAGTATCAGAAGAAACAATAGAGATGTAGAAGGACGTGTACCTGTGTTTTATAGATTACAGAAAGGCGTTCGATAAAGTACGCCACAAAGATCTGTTAAAACGCCTCCGCAATGTTGGCATATTTGGAAGGATATTTGACTAATCAAGAACCTCTACTGGCAGCAAACCGCCTGAGTAAGGATAGAAAATGAGATCAGCAAATATACAAAATTAGAAAAGAGATGTAAGTCAAATATGTGTCTTTTCATCGGAATTATTCACCCTAAACAGCGGAGCAATTCTGAAAGAATGAGATATCCTACTAGAAATCATTACTAGCGGCCACAATCTTAGCAACATAAGATATGCAGATGAAATAGTGCTGATAGCAGACATGTTAAGAAACGACAAAAGCTCCTACAGAAAATAGTGAAGAAAAGCGAGAATAAATGATTAAATATAAACTGTAAGAAGGCAGAATACATGGTCGTTAGCAAAAGGAAGCGAAATGCAGATAAGAAAATGAAACAGGTACAAACATTTAAAAACTAGGAAGTGTCCTAACAGAGGATGAAAAATGCGACACTTAAATCCGACGACGCATTTGGATGCATTCCTAAAGATAATCAGCAATATGGATATAAAATTTTTGCTCATCAGTTTTCAGCATTAAATCTGTTTGTTGTACATTGTAGATCCCGAAAATCGAGATTACTTGTATTGAGGCATTAATGTTCACATTCATCTTACAACAGGAATCTTATTTATTAAAAGATTTTCCTAAAAATGCGATAATTCGAATTCCTATTGAACATTATAGTCTTATTACAGATAAAACGAATTGAGCATAAAGTGTAAAACATTAGAGAAATGAGAAAACTAACAGAACAAAAGGCATGTTCATTAATAGGATGCATAAAATCCAAGGACGGAACTATTATATTAAGTGACAGAAAAAAAACGAAAAAACTTTGTTATAATCAAAGAGAACTGTACTGAATTGTTGCGTGATATATGTCCTTATATGGCGGTGAATGCTGAAGAATTTCTTCAAAGATGAAGAAGTAAATTGAAGGAATAGAAATATGGTTTTGAGTTACTATGGGTCGAACATGTGAGTAACGAAGAGATTTTAGAGAAAATGAAAACAAAAAAGGAATTTATACTTAACATCAGGGAGAGACAGTTGACATTCCTGGGACACATAATGAGGAAAGAAGGCTTGGAAAATCTAATACTCACAGGACAGATTGAAGGCAAGATCCACAGAGGGAAACAACGCATAACATCATCGATGAGATTAAGTAAATGGATGGCGGAACAGGATTTAAGAGAAATAATGAAAAGACAAAATTTATCAAGCGCTACAAAGAAGAGGAAATTGTGGTGAGCCATGATCATCTAGATTCTGAAAGGACACAGCACATAAAGAAGAATTCTTTTCTGAATGATATGATTTCTATTCATCTTGCATATTATTTCAACATCAGGTACATTGACAAAATACTGCAAAACCTGCTGATAATCTCAATGAAGGTCAGTCATTCATAATATTTTTCATCAATCATAATCAGTCGAATGCTCGTCTATTCATTATCCCGATGGTTTCCTTTTAAGCATTACCTGATTTTGTCGTTTATGTCGTAGTAAATTCTACACTATTTACATATTGATTGATCTCTGACTCATACAATGGCGAGAGATGGACGATAAAATGCATTTACTATTAGTTCACACTTGGGCGTGCAAAATTGTAATACATCGTTTCATCCACCTTTTGATGAGGCGTGCGTGTCGATGTTATTTTAACAGAAGGGAATATTTAATCTGCGGACATGTGTCCCAATGGAAATGTCCCAAAATAAAATGTTAAGCATAAAAAAAAAATATTTGAGTAAGAAATCGTTGTTGATAAAGAATACGACGGATTATTACATCTCTGAAAGAGAACAGGGAAGAAACTTTTTCTTATAAGATTTCTTAGAAATATAATTTAAACAAGTGACCAAATTTTAATGAAAATGCATTGAGACAGGACTTCATTGCCAGAAAATCACTAAACTACGGTATTGATTTATGAGGGGATTTTACACAACAGGAACAGAACAAAGGCAACACATAAAAGAATATGTATACGTATATGTATATATTCCTAAAATGAATATTTGACTTGTTTAACCATTAACAGCGTGTTTCATGTTTAGTGACATTTCAAAATGTGCACCTGTTAGTTTTGTACTGTCTCGATATCAATTATGCTTTACAAGTTTTTGAAAAGGATTACGTTAGCATGCTGAAAGTTCCAAATATTTCATTTGACTTCCTTTGTTTATTAAATTATTCACGTTCTTAAATTCTATAATTTAAAGTGTCTACTCCATGATTAAATTGCAATTTCTGTCTCTATTGTTCATTAATAATTTTAATTTTATTACAAAATATGGCGACTGATTTGGCGTTTGAAAACATCACGTATATAATACGTTAAAAGATATCCTTTCTAGACCGTGCGCCGATTGCTTAGGGGTAAATCTCCGACTGATGTTAAATTGGTCGAGTTTCGATCCCGGCTTGAAGTAATCGGATGTCTAGCCACACTGATGAGCTGTGAAATAAAATTGTATGTGTATGATATTTATTTATTGGAACACGCTTTATATTTAAATAATACTGATATTCAGTACTTTTAACCATAAATATAGCCTAACATAAAACTATATTTTTATCATATATATATATGTATAAAGAAATATAGTCTTAAGGTGTGCTATATTTATGGGATATAGTGCTCAATATCAGAGATAGAGCGTATGTAAATATAAAAGTGAACATTGAAGTCAACACTCAGAAGCGACAGGCTGTTTCGTGCTAGACGCAATCGTGGCCTGACGATTGCGTTTAGCATGAAATTTCATGTTCACTTATATATATATATACATATAAATATATATATATATATATATATATATATATATATATAGTGTACACAGAATTCAACACCGAGCAGTGACAGTGTCTATTTCATATTTCAACGCAATTTTCAGACTATGA
Organism: Acanthosepion lycidas; assembly: GCA_963932145.1. Lineage (NCBI taxonomy): Eukaryota > Metazoa > Mollusca > Cephalopoda > Sepiida > Sepiidae > Acanthosepion > Acanthosepion lycidas. The sequence goes on from OZ010582.1 coordinate 2,706,366, forward strand.
ATACTGTATTTAAACAGGAAACATATTGTCACTATTTGGATGCTTATATCTGTATACGCTGTATGTCGGATACTGACCACTTATACTTTAAAACTATACTTTGTCATATATATCTTGTTGGTCAGAGTTGATTCCGGCCAAGGAATAGCGCAATCACAAAAAAATGAAGGTGCAGAGCTTTTAAATATCAAATATTAAAAAAAAAAACAGGAATATTAATCACTTACGCATCCGCTACCATGGTTTCCCCTACAGAATATATGTCAGGCGATAGATGCTATTTTTCCCACCGCATGGGAAATGAAATCAGCCTATTTTACTGCCTCAAGATCCGCCGGAGAAAGCGCCGTAGCTGAAAGGTTCGGATTTTTATAAGAAAAGAAAAACACTATATATATATATATATATATATATATATATATATATATATATATATATATATATATATATCATTCTATGCGGTTTAAAAAAATGTAATTTTTTAACAATTTACGGCTTATAACTTTTAGAATTTTATAGATGCAACCTACGTTCTATTGGCGTTGTCTCCTTAGTCAATTATGATATACATTTAAGAGCCATTCCATTTGACGTAGAAGTCCTTCTCAAATTTGTGTTCGCCAATCAAAACTAAAATCATTTAAAACATGTAATTCCAACGTATATTCCAATGGATTCAAATTGTTGGTCTTTTAGAATATGAAACGCAACGAAGCTTTTGCACTAATATTGTAAGAGTAAAAAGTGTTTTTCGCAATTGACTTGGAAATGTTCATGATTCTTACTGCGATCAATCAACAACAATAGATAATTTTGGGAAATACACAGCTCTACCAGCTATCGCACGTTATTCTGGAAAAGACACACAGTGAGGCCTGATAATATCACAGCACTGAATTGATTGCGAGACTAAATTATAAATGCATTATAGAATTTTTGGTATTTATCTGGGTGGTGCTGTATAGTTCTTTGATTGTTGAGATGTTATCGACCTGACCCAGTTTACAAAATCTGGCCCAATAACCAAATGGCAGAATTTGTTGGCAAAGGATCATTATCCGAATGGGAACATATTAGCTCACCCTCATAAGTAGATATTTGTTATATACCTCTACAGATTAAATTAGACTGGAGTGAGTTGCCAGCATCTAAGCTGGCAGAGGCAATATATGTGTTGGAAGGGGAGCGCACTATCCAATGTCGGGTGTTTACCGAACCTGACAAATGTGTTGATGCTTATAGAAATACAAAATAGACGACGATCAGGTTTCTAGTGTCCAACTGAAAGATTTTCAAGCGTGCTTTCTAAAAGCTTCCTAAACACTTGTCCGCCTTTGTCATTCTTCCTAACCACACAAAACTCATGCAATCTGCAGCTAACAATAAGACTAAAGATAGCGCTTTGCAACTTAAAATTTAGAATAAAAGAAGGAAAAATAGAGAGAATGAAAATAGGGGGATAAGAAAAACAAGAAAAGAATCAATGAAAAAGTTAAAAAATAAAATAAATTTAAAAAAGGTTTTGATGTAAAAAATAAGTTTTACTGAAGAGAATAAATTGCTGAATTAATTTGTATTTTAGAACAAAATACAGACAGAAGTGACTAGGGAAGGAAAAAGAAAGTGGAAAATATAGATATAGAAAGAAAGAAGAATCTACTGAAGAATGAATGAAATAGAAAATGAAGGTGAGAAAGAAAGAAAAGGAAAATCGATGTTGAAAGAAATCGCGTACACACAGACACACACACAGAGCAGGGGGGAGATGAAAGAAAATTAGAATGATTAAGTGAAAAAAGAATAGGATACATTAATCACTGCAGAAAAGCCGAATCAAAGAAAACAAAGAAAGAAAACAAAGGAGAATGAATGATAAATGAATTACAAAATAAAAGAAAACGAAGGAAGCAAATCACATAATTCTAAGGAAGGAAATATATAAAGAAAAGAGAAAGAGAAAGAAAGACGAATAAAAAAGATGAAAATTATAAAAAAACTTTCCAAGGCAATGCGAAATAACGAAGGAAATAGGAGGAAAATTAAGAAAGAAAGAAAGAAAAGAAAAGAAAGAAAGAAAGAAAGGGGATGAAAGTAAAAAAGATAGAAAGAAAGAATAAAATAAAGAAAACTTGATAAAACAAATAAAGCCAAAGAATAAAAATATCAAGAATGAACAAAATTAAAAGAAATCAAAAGCAAAAAAAAAAAAGAAGAAAATAAAAAGAATAAAAAAATTACTCCTAAAGTAAAAGAAAAAAGATGAAAAATGTGTGAAACAATAAAAAAAAAAATATTTGAAATTAAATTAAAAAGAAAAAAAAATCTCGTTTTTAATTGTAATTACCTGTGTCAATCAAAATATTCATTCGGAAACAACTCATCAACCAACTGACCTCCTCGCAAGCGTGGTATTCGCACGTCGATGACATTTTGTATAATCTGTTAATTGATTGAAACCGACAGACAAACAGATTTTTATTTTCATTCATTCGAATCAAATGACACATTGTTTCGTTGGTGAGGTACTTCGTTAGTGCCAACTGCAAAGAATGGATTGATTTTTATGAACAGCTTGTATTTATTGCTACATGAAATGGATGTCTACTTGTCCTGTGTATTAGTCGATCGTTTGTGATACATGTCAATTCGTGAAATGAAAATCTTCAAAGGCCAAGAATCGGTTTCGTAATATTTTAAGCATATAAGCAGAACTAGAATTATTGCAGTTTTCAAATTAAAATTTCGAATTTGATATTTTCCTATTTTGAAATCGATGTTTTATATTTCAGAAATCTTAGTTCTTTTCATTAAATTACGCTTTCATTAATTCCCGTTAAGGAACCATGGCTTATTACGTCTTGATTTTCAATATACTGAATACAGTTCTGAAACGTGTTAAAAGTTTGAATAAAATGATAAAATTCACTGTTAAATATGAAAGTATCCTCTTATCATATATATATATATATATATATATATATATATATATATATATATATATATATATGTATATATATATGTATATATATATATATATGTATATATATATATATATATGTATATATATATGTATATATATATATATATATATATATATATATGTATATATATATATATATATATATATATATATATATATATATATATATATTCAGTACAGAAAATTGTAGTCACAAGTACAGCTCACACATTACGAAGAGATTTAATTTTTTTTTTTTTAATGATCAGTGAAAGATGTCCTTACGACATTGCTCAACCTTATGTCTGTGTTTGGGACCCGGAAGGAAATATGTATACAACGGAAACCCAAAGAAATACTACCGATAATAATAATAATAATAATAATAATAATAATAATAATAATAATAATAATAATAATAATAATGAAACAACGTTGCCTCACGAATACTAAATTAACAAAAATTAAATCAAGAATTTCGTCTAAAATCAAATAAAACTGTGAAGAACGTAATATTCAGGAAACAAATGAAGAACAGATGGAAATTGAAAATCAAGATGAGAACATCAATTTTTGTGATGTAGGTCCCAAAAATTTGATAATTATTGACAAACTATATTGTGAATGAGGAAGATGAAAATATAAGTGAAAGGAATCACGGAACAACCTAATTTGTGGAGTAATAGGCAGAGGCTAGTCGAACTCTGACAGGAGAAATCATTGATGAGCTATTGAAAGTAATCCTCATTGTTATTCCTGCAAAAGATCCCCCTTTTGAAAATCAGATGGTTTAAACATAGAATTTATGTTGGAAATTTTGTTTTAAGAGAAGTATGAAATGTGATAAAACCTAATTTGATTGACCTGAACGAATTGATATATGCAGCTGCAAAATTTCTTCAGGTAAATCGTGAAATACACCTGAGAAAGAAAAAAAACACAGTTCACCAAATAATACACCAAGATGAATATTAAAACACCGAGAAAAAGAAAAATAAAACTTAATGATAGCAGAAATATCTATTTTGATGTAACTTAATAAGAATAATGAACTAAGACATGGTAAATTACATAAAGTTAAGACGAATATCAATTAGAGTGTAAAGAACAATTAGAAAAATTGAAAGACAAAAACAAAAATGGCGAGCTAAACTAAAGCACAACGTCTCGAGATAAAACAATAAACTTTAAACAGATGCAAAGAAATTGAAGAGATAAATATGAAGCTAAACAGTTGCAATAGAGAACAAAGAAATACTGAAAAGAAACATAAGCATATAGAATAAAATATGGGGAGATGACAAATGAGGATGCTATATGGTTGAAAGAGCTGAAGAAAAATATTCAAGAACAGAAATAATGTTACAGTGAAAGAAATAAAGGACGTATTAAGCACAAAACATATATTGGAAATCATCAAAAATTTTCTGCTTATCATGTTATTATAGAAACACTATTTAACGAAAGGCTGCGGCAGTTCATAAAAACATAAGAATTGTGACACCTTCTGCCAAGGTGTCACATAATAGCAACCAAAAGATAATAACACAGAAAGCATTAAAATCTATCGACTTTATTTGCCAACATCATACAAGTTGTTAATAGTCATATTAACCGAAAGTCTCTACAACCGTCTGGAAGAGAAAGATATATGTCATTGTACAAAATGGTTGTCGGAGTGATTCTTATGAGAGCTTAAATCATTTACTGATAAATAGGATGATTGTTGAAAATACTCAAACAAAACACAATAAAGCCATTGACGACATCTCATACTCATGGATCATCAAGTCCCTTGAAAAATACACATTCCTACATTTCATACAACATAATTTGCATTCCGGAAGACAGTTCTGTTACTCCCGTATTGTAATGGCGTGCTCTTAATACTTGAAATTTAAGAAGTGGAATTTTTCAAGGAGACAATTTATCTCCCCTTCAATACAAACAATACAGGATATGCGTATAAAATCAATGATAAAAGGATAAATTATCTGTTTTATGAATTGAAATTATATGCAGGAAATGAATTGTAAGTGCTGTTAAAGACTGAAACATTTCAGCGATGCATGTAATTTTGACTAGATTCCTTTTTGTTGCATCTCTCTAAGAAATCTGGGAAATGTTTCTAACAAGCACATCCCTTATCCTCCAAAAGTTTTTGTTAATATCTGTCTTTTGTTTAAGTAAGTGTAAACAATGAAGAAATCCTTTCCTTACCTGAGGTCGTTGGCTATGAACGGGCATGCGAACACGAGACAAATACAAGACAAAAAAATTTATAATAATAATAATAATAATAATAATAATAATGATAGAATTTAACTTTAGAATCATCAATAAATAGTCAGTTTTTTATAAAGCAATATTTTTAATGATGCTCAAAGCTAAACTGTACGACTGCATTTTGTATTCCTTATGCAATAAGGATGGCAGAATTTCGCCGAGAAGGAAATTCAAGTGACGAAGCCTCGCGAAATGATAAATGGAAAATTTCTCTGTAAAGAAACAATAATGTGCCTGACCGTTTACATGCAATTCCCCTTTTCTATTTCTTTCATGCATAAATTATCCTTCTTCTTCTTTTCTTTATTCCCTCTCAACGTTTCTCAGTTTCTATACATTGTCATTCATTGCATTTCTCGCGCAGTAGCAATATTTAAGATTTAAACATGCCAGTCTGATAAGCCATTATTAATGATATCTATCCTTATTGGGAATTCTGGTAAAATATTGTTGCTTAAGGAATAATGAATCCACAGGTGATGACGACGGACCCTCTGGCTATAAAATCAGAGATAAGTAGGTAGTATAAACATTTATTTACATCAGTGATCAATGCAAATATAACAAGTGCTTGCAGTCAGCTCCTGAGTAGGGGTGCAACTTCGCAAGACAAATATTAATACGATGAATGCAACAATGGGAAGTTAAAGAGAGTCTAAAATAACAGTATCTAGATAATAATAACAACATCTAGCAGAGTCCGGCACAAGACAATCAAAATTACTCGCAATAGCTTGAGAAAGAAACACGAAAAGTAGATGTATAGAAAGAAAGAAAGAATGAATGAAAGAAAGAAGGAAAGAAAGAAGGAAAGAATGAAAGAAACACGAAAAGTACATTTATACACGTATAGAAAGAAAGAAAGAAGAAAGAAAGAAAGAAAGAAAGAAAGAAAGAAAAAAAAATGATGAAAATGACGAAGAAAAATATTAGGTTGGTGCAAAAATAATTTCGTTTTCTAACATATGTTACTATGTGAGAAAACGAAATTATTTTTGCACCAACCTAATATATTACCATTAGGAGAAGAGAAAGCAATTAATGAGAGTGAGAGAGAGAATTAATTAAGGGAAAAAAGAGAAAAGGAAAGACAAACAAAATGTGTCAAGGAAGAAAAGTAAACAAAGAATATCGAATTAGTTCAGGAATTTGGGAAAATAGATCTGGACATAGAATCACTGAAGACTGGTTTTGTACGACTTATCAACACTGCAAGTTTTTCAAAGTCAGAAAATATTTTTTTAGATAGTAAGAATATTTGGGTGGGGGAGATAATAAGGATTCGTGATAAGGATTAACCTATAGCGGAGGGAAGAAGGTATGGACTCATAACTTTCGGGGGTATATGCATGTAAGTGAATATAATGAACCCAAATTGAATTGGAAATCGGCTCTCCGATTAACAATTTCGAACCATTATCCATTATACTTCCAGCATATCCAAGTCTACAGCACTTGGTATTCTCATGTTGTCACCCATCTAGATACTGACCAGGCTCTACTTTGCTTGAATTCGAAGAAACAGAAAAAATTGATACAGATATAGAATTAGTTAAGGAGAAAAAGAGAAAAAAGAAAGACGAACATAGAATTGGTTAAGGAAGAATAGTAAAAAGAGAAAGAATATCGAATTAGTTCAGGAATGCGGGTAAATAGAGAGGAACATAAGTCAAAGGGAGGAGACAGAAAGCCTTAGAAAGAAAGAAAATTTATTGCAATAGTCGCGTGCGTTCATATTTTGGCATTTTTCTACAACTTCATTACTGTTCTCCGTTCTGTGAGGTGACATGATTGCCGAAGCGCTTACCGTAACTAGAAATAGAAATGGCGAACTGAAATGGAAATCTTGTCTCCTCTTCGCGTTCTAATCGTATTGGGAAAAGCATAAATTCGTTGCTTAACAACATCATTACATTTACAACAATAAATGCCTATTTAAAGCTTTTGACTGCATGCCACATAACAGTGAAAAGAACTGGAGGATGTACCAATCGAATCATTCAAATGTTACAAAAAAAAAAAAAAACACAAAAAAACAAACAAAAAAAAACGACCAACGAAATGAAAAAGAAAAGAATAAAATAAAAAATAAACATTATTTGAAAGAGAACAAAAATTTGGATGAGAAAACCAGGTCACTGCAAAGTTTTTCTTCTAGAAATATTGATTCGTCATTAAAAAAAAAAAAATATTTCAAAACATATACATATGCTGTTTTGCTGATTTCACAAATTATCAACAACTTTCTTTACTACGTGTTATTTATTTAATATTTAATTCAAGTAAAGATGGAATATCTATCATCTGACAACTTCCTGAAATAACATACTTACCGAATAGAATGTCGCATACCAGCGATTTTCATATCACAAAAGAATATGATTGCAAAATATTGTATATTTCGTGAAGACCAAAGCACCGAAACATTTCAATACGGTATCAGGAGTACAACAAAGATGAAATGGAAATCCCAATCTTTTTAATCCCAATCTTTTTAATCCCTTCTTTTACCTCCAAAGAACACTATAACGATAATGATGTGTGTATTTATATTTGGGGTAATAATTACCATGAATAAATAATTACCTTGAATAAATAATTACCTTGAATAAATAATTACCTTGAATAAATAATTTTTTATTAGATGTTCCAAGAACTAGAACATAAGATAAACTTTTCCAAAGCAGAAAATATGACCTGGAACAGGAATGAGAGTAATGATGATACATAACTTGATTCTATTATAAAAGTTCAGAATGTGTAATTAACCCATTAACTACCATATTTTTTTTAATGCACATTTTTGGCCCAGACAAGTGTCTTAGGAGTTTAAATATTCCTTATATATAATTTCAGTAGTTACCATTGTTGTTTCTATAGAAACTAGAACATCTAATATACATATGTATAAAACACCAAAAAATAATATTGATTAGAAATAATAAAAAAAATACTTTTCAAAATAGTCATTATTTTTCTACTCGTGAAATGTAAAATTACGACAGAAAGTGTTTTCTTACGGCTAATAATAAAAACATTAAAGGGTAAGTGTTGTAAAATATACCTCTGCAAATGCAATGTATGTAAGCAATTTAATGTATATACAGGGAGTAACATGTAGTGAGTTTAATTTTAACAGATCCCCAAATGGGGCTCATGGTAGGTAATGGGTTAATAAACACTTCAACAACACCACAAGTATCTATAAAATGAAAATATTAAGCTAAGAATTTGAAACATGTTAATAAATAGCCTAATCAGTTCGAGCCTCCATGAGTGTAATGAATGGAGTCAAAGCCGTTCAGTAATAACTAAACTATTATCTGTATACAAACATTTTCTCAGTCAATTATAAAAAATAAAAATAATCCTCTATATCTTTCTGAAGCGAATCTTTTAACAGATTTTATAGATCGTCGCTATATAGTGATTTTCCAAGCGTAGCTTAGATGTGGCACAAGGCCGGACGTATGGGGCACCCAGTAAGGATCGAACTCACTACTTGTTAAGCATTACACCGCCTTGAAGTGCCCAGATCGGCACTATATAATCACAAAGAAATTTAGTAAATAAGAAAAAAAACGTCCCTTGAACGATTCCAGCATCAGCAACAACTAAAATGGATAACACATATAAATTGAATGAGAAATGATGATATATTCAAGAATTTAAATTTCCAAGCTACTTCAATGAAAAGGTTAAGAAGGAAACTCCCATCAGTATTTGAAAAAGCGATAACGGTTAGTAGATTTTATCAGACTATTTTCCTGACAAAAACTGTACTAAGAGAAAGATTTCAGCCGACAGTAACGTTCGGTCAGTGAATGCCAAATGTTTCTTCTATAGAAACGGTTAATCTTACTATTATCATAGTTTTCTTTTTTTTTTAATCATTTCACTCCATGCATACTAATATAGCCACTAAAATGCAATGGGTTTCTGTGTATTGGAGAATATGAGAAAATAAAAAGAACATAATTTAAGAAGATGGTAGATTACAATTGACATTCCATATAAATTTTTTAAGATCAAAGTTGACTGGGAAACAAGAAGACAAAAGAGAGTTCCACAAGTGTGAAGTGTAATAGAAGAAACCTTTAGCAAAGAACTTACGGTTACATCTTTTGCCGTTTCAATTGAAAAAACTGATGAGACCTTGTCACCAATCTAGTCCTGCCCTGAATTTCATAAAGTTTATGTCGCTTAGAGGAAATGTCATCCAAACAGTTACCATGGAAAAGACAAAGGGAAGCTACATAAGGGCGTTGGGGAGATAGAAGGCGAAATGCCTGGTCAGGACTAATAACATTGCAGATTCTTCTTTGGATTCTACCAAGAATATCTAAATATATAGCAGGAGCACCAGACCAGATGCGACAGCAGTGTTCAAAGCAAAAACAAATAGTAAACTTATAAATATGTAAGATTTGAAGAATTTAATTGGCTGCCAGTCAGTCGAAATCTGTGATGAAATGATCATCTTATAATCAGCTGAAAATCAAATGCTTACTCAAAGGAAATCATTTCATCTACGGCATTTATGTGAATTGTTTTGAGCACTATGCCTTTCTCAATTTTTCTTTAACCCAGAATGCATTATCTGCTTTAGATTATTTCTTGCTGAACAATTTGACCCTCAGTGATTATCACCCTATCCGTGCACAAGTATAAATAGATATGATAAAAAGTGTGTTCCATGAATATTTGCGGATTGTGTTTAAAAATTCTTTTAAATCGTGAAGTTCATTTCACTTAATCCACAATTAAAGTATTATAGAGATTTAAAATAAAATTGAAAATGACAAAAAAATGAATTTTTTCCGCTTAAAGACTGGAAGTATCGAATATATACTTAAAGATGGTTGGAGAATATCACGATCAAACTGAAGCCATTTAAAGGAAAAAAATATGAAAATAATAATTGATGGACAAAATAAAAATATAATCTCTCTATCACTTACAATACTAACCTAACCGAACTGTTCTAGCGAAGGGATTTGATATACAGATAAAGATGACGATAATAGTCAGAATAATTATTGTGTTAATGATTACATTTCTCCTCAGATTCAACAAATAAATAATGTCCGATTAAATCAGCAAAGGGAATATGGAAATATAATATAGAAACTTTATATGGCTAATAAATTTCTAGATATAAAAACTAATACAATGGAAAAGGTGATTATTTAATGATATTTATGACAATATGACCAACCTTTAAATCTATTTCCCATCTGTTAGTGACGAATAACATGAATGAAAGTGATTCCATTTCTTCATAAGCTCAGGGGCTGATATCAGCAAACGTCGACATCTGCAGATTTCCTTTATTTCACTTCAAGTGAGACTTGCGAAGAAACAAAATTGAACTGGATTCCCATCGGAAGATACCCAAAGCAATAATAGAAATTTCTAAGTTTTAATGAGTTGAACTGCATCGGAAGATTTCAGTTGGATACTTTTAGAACGCA
>OZ010582.1:2719584-2847084 GCA_963932145.1 Acanthosepion lycidas
CAACTTCCTGAAAAAGGACGGAGCTTACAACAGCCGAAACGTTGTAATAAATATGGCGAAAAAGATGAGCACAATAGTCCGAATAATGTAAATAATGTATATATATATATATATATATATATATATATATATATATATATATATATATATATATATATATATATATGTATGTGTGTATGTGTGTGTGTGTATATATATATATATAGGGCGCCAGCTGAAGATTGATTGTATGAAAGTTCGTATCTCAGAGATTTGTTACTGGAATGAGTTCATGCCTCACTAAGTAGCCCGCTATAACTCGAGACTAAACTAGCCAATGCTAATAGATATGTTATTCTTCACCCGTTGGCGCAGACTGTTTTTATCTCATGCCAGAGGTGTAGCAAATAATAAAAAATGAACACTGATAAGTTCTCGTATAAGAAATTAATTAAAATCTGGCCAAATGATCAATCATAACATTGGTTGCGTGAGGTTAGAATTTGAAAGCAATGATTACTCATCATATACCAACCAATATTTGGAAGAGATACGTTAAGACAACAGGTTTTGGCGATAGCTGAACAATTACTAAACAACCGTCAATGTACGCATTTCTACTGCTAAGATATGTTTCTGTATTGTGGTTCATTCTGATATTCTCCTGAGGGTTTAGAGACAATTTATATTAAGTCCTGCCAGTCATCCCTCTCTAAGGAGAAGTATTTGTTGTTCCGCTTAAATATAATCAACGCTTGATTTTTTTTATGTTTATTATGCAATATCCAGTCTTTGTTTTCATTTTAGTCTCTGTGAACATTTGATGTCAATAATAGATTTCTAATGAGAAAGGATCGATTAATCGGTGAATCTGCTATTGTGTTAATTGTATTTTTTTATTTGGATTTTACCACATTATGGTAATTAAATCTTTTTGACAATATAGTTTTTGATCATTCTGTCCTCTTGTTTTAATATCTCCCTTTTAATAGCTAATACACGCACACACACAGAAAAGCACAACGACACACACACACCCACACACACGCACACACACACACACACACGTTGACGTTCCTGTCCAATTTTTCTTGCTTTGGCGGAAGTTATATATATATATATATAATTATTTAGTTGTATGAATATGAGTTTGTAACAATGGGTTTCACGCTTTTGAGATCATCGTAAAAGCGTGAAACCTAGGGTTACAAATTCATATACATACAACTAAATATGTTAGCTCTATCACTGATATTGAGCACTTTCCAATAAGTAAAGTGCATATATATATATATATATATATATATATATATGTGTGTGTGTGTGTGTATGTGTGTGTGAAAAGTGTGTGTATATAAATATAAATAAATATATATATATGTATAATTATTTATATATTATATGCGCGGTACTTATTAGAAAGCGCTCAATATCAGAGATAGAGCTAACATATATGGTTGGATAGATGTGAGCTTGTGACCCTGGGTTTCACGCTTTAGCGATCGTTAGACAAACTGATTATTTTTTTAAAAAATTTTGGTTTTATGTAGATTGCGTGTATTGGTGTTATTGTGGAAGTGGTGGGGGAAACTTCGTCGTTTTTTCATCGTACTGACGCAAACATCGATGTATGCAGACACATATACATACTTGGTCGTCCGTCGGGACTCATACATATATAAACATATGTGGGCAGTTTCGGATATGAGATATGTATGTATACAGGTGGTGTTGTGTCTATACATACGCATTTGTATGTTGAAATTTAAAGATTGGAAGTGTGGCGGAAATGTCTCGTGAATGTCTCGTGAATGTATACGTCATTTTTTTTTTTTTTTTTCCACTGAATAATATTTCCTCGCATGTGTGTATATACGTGTGGTGGGGTTTGTGTGAAATTATAATAGGTAAAAATTATTATTATTTATATTTATTTTTAAATTTTGAAAAAAATGGCGGTTTATTTGTTATATTTAAAGCTGGTTATTTGTTTGTTTTTGACTGTGTATATGTAACAGGTAGAAATTTGTAATCCTTATTGGTTATTTATATGGTGATGTTTAATATTTAATATGCTGGGTGAGAGGGTAGTTTGATTTAATAACGGGTCTATATAATATGATGTGATAGTAATGTTGCAAGGGATTGGAGGCAATGAAAATATAATTAGCTAATAGTTATTGTAAATTGGTAGAAATGGTAAATTGGTAGAAATGATTCTCCCACCACCGTTACTAATCATTTCTACCAATTTATATATATATATATATATAGTGTGTGTGTGTGTGTGTGTGTGTGTGTGTGAAATAATAACCGTCACTTTTCTTACAAGAAGTGACTTTTGCATATAATGGTTTTATTCATGGAATCAATCAATAAAAAACTGGAATTCTCAAATTGCATTTTTTTAAATACAAGAAACAACAGTCATAGTCGAAATTTAACTGTTAAAAGGTATCGACTTCGAAGAGTTCAATTTACATAAACCTCCAATGTATATAAATTTTAGCATTTCATCCCCTTTAACTTTTTATTCAATTTCTTTAATCGCTACCGTTTGTAATAATAGTGATGTTGTATGGAAAGATAATGTGGTGAGATTTTGAACGTAAATTCACACTAGAAAATTTCGAAATGAATGACCTTTCGAAAAATTTTCGCTTAGTACAGTATTTTTGTTTTCCATCATGTCATTCATTTTCACCTTCCACAAGATCCATAGAGCCGTAAATAATGTCTTCTATTTCATTATATTATTTACTGAATTTAGTTGTTGGCTGTTTGTTGTATGGAAATTGTTATGTTTATAGCCTTATTTTGTTATGTTGCAAATTGAAGCAGAACGACTGTGACAAAATGGAATTGCGCCTTTTACATCGAGTTTTTCTTTTTCAGAACATAAGCTTAAAATATTAATTTTTATTTCATCGGATGAAATGATTCTATTCCAGCAACCAGATCGTTCCCAAAAGAATTTAGTGAATGCTCAAAGAGTTCTTCTGTTTTTTGTGTGTTTTCTATATTAGTGATGTTTTTTGCTGCCGTTCTTTATTGAAATTCTTGTTGACTCAACGTTCTATTAGGTTGGTGCAAAAATAATTTCGTTTTCTCACATAGTAACATATGTTAGAAAACGAAATTATTTTTGCACCAACCTAATACATATTGGTGGAATGTGTACATATGTGCCACCATTCTTCGGATCTGTGTAGACTTGCTTTATTCTCAATTTAGTTTGAATTTCAGAAGTTAATCAACCGCTGTATTGAAGTCTCTTCTTTGTACTGCCTCAATAGTTTCTTGGGATTTTATTTAAAGCAAAATATATATTTTCTCGACACCATTAGTCAGCGTCCCGGGTTCAAGTGTAAATACAAAATTGACCTTCGCACTTAGAAAAGAAAATTAATAATACCCTCTCTTTTTCGATAATCAGTACATTTATTTCTATTAACAGGTGCGTTCAGTGGATAGATTAAATCTTGGCAATAAATTAATGCTACTGCTATCGCTAAAAAATATCTCACGTGTCAGGACTTTTTTTTTTTTGTATTTCCTTGGTTTTAGGATTTTATTACATGCGTCATTATATTTTTTCTTTCTATGTATATTTTTTATATATTCGTTTTTTCTGGAAATTTTCTTTCTGTCAGTCTCTGTCTGTCTCTTTCTCTCTCTCCCTGCACACACACACACACACACACATATATATATATATATATATATATATATATATATATATATATATATATATATATATATATATAATATAATATTATATTATATATATATATATATATATATATATATATATATATATGATCGACTCTCCCGTCGAGATTCGACGTATGAGTGTCAAGCACATCAGTTTGCAGGAAACCGACAGCCCGACACCGGCACATGAGATTTGATTATAGTGGTGAAGGCCTCGTGCAGGACCATCAATACTTTTTGGAGGGACGATTACAGAAACCTGGTGCACCGAATGCCACAAGGTTCCCAAACGACCCTCCGCAGGTTTTGAATTCAGAGTTGTCCTTCTCCTAGACCAGTTGCCATCCAAGGCTATAGAACCCAGTCTGTCCTGCTATTTTACCCATAGCTGGAGGGAGAAGAAGAGGATTCATACCTTTACCAAGGGTATTAGCACGTAAGTGAATGTAATGGATTCGATTGGAATATATATATATATATATATATATATATATATATATATATATATATATATATATATATGTGTGTGTGTGTATATATATATATATGTATATATATATATGTATATACATATATGTGTATATATATATGTATATATATCTATGTATATATATATGTATATATATATATATATGTATATATATGTATATGTATATATATATATGTATATATATATATGTATATATATATATGTATATATATGTATATGTATATATATGTATATGTATATATATATACGTATATATATATGTATATATAAATGTATATATATATGTATATATATATGTATATATATATATATGTATATGTATATATATATGTATATATATATATACATATATGTAAATACCTATATATATATGTATATATATGTATATATATATATATATATACGTATATATATATATATATATATATATATATATGTATATATATATGTATAAATATATACGTATATATATATATATATTTATATATATGTATATATATGCATATATATATATACATATATATATACATATATATATGTATATATATATATCTATATACATATATATATGTATATATATATATGTATTTATATATATATATGTATAGATATATATATATGTATATATATGTATATATATATGTATAAATATATATAAGTATATATATATATATATACACATATATTTATATATATACACACACATATATATATATATATATATATGTATATATATATATATATATAAAGAAATATAGTCTTAAGGTGTGTAATATTTATGGAATAAAGTGCTCAATATCAGAGATAGTGCGTGTGTAAATATAAAAGTGAACATAGAATTCAACACTTAGAGTCTGTTTCATGCTATATGCAATCGTCATGCCTGACGATTGCATATAGCATGAAACAGACTGTCGCCTCTAAGTGTTGACTTCTATGTTCATTTTTATATATATATATATATATATATATATATATATATATATATATATATATATTAAATATTTTATATAATTGTCTTACTTTTTCCTATATTTCGCATATATTTACATTTCACTTTTGTATTTGTCTACATTTTCGCAATGGATATGTTTTAGTTTAATATTACACTTACCTTTCTTGTGACTTTAAAGTCATATCGATTTACCTAAAATTATACGAGCTTCTGAAAATCACAACAATGCGTGTAAACTGTGACACACTTTTAGACAATCTTACCAGTAAATCCAAATCCCTGACATTTTCGCCTCCGGCAAGGGATATAGAGACAGTCCAGACAACATGCACATCTGCAGAGGACAAACGCATCCATCTTCCAATCGAATCCCTTCCCTTAATAGAAGAACTATTAGTCAATCCATTCACTAAACGTACGCTGCCGGCTCCTCTTCGTTCACTAATGAAGTCACAAGTTGACAAAAGCAAAAGTAGTCGCGGGATTCTAGTCTCAAAATCATTTCCATTCTATTCTGTCATGTTATGATCTGCCTCTTGGCACTTGGAGTCCCCTGGGGTCATGCTAAAACTTCTTATGACCATTCGATCAATTAAATGTTGGTTCTGCTTTGGGGAAATGTTGGGGTATAGATGCACATTATGGAGCATAGGCGTTAAAAGAACAAGAGGAAAACACATCATTCATTATAATTTTCATTTCAAATATAAGAAGGTCTATCGTCAAATATATATTTTATTAATATCGACCACATTGAGTTATTTAACATTGCTGATGAAATCAATTTGGATGAGTTAAGAGTGGTTAGAATTTCGCTTATTATTTCTTATAAATTAATATATTGAACGTGCACCATTAACTAAAAATAAACACAAAAGCCACAACCTTTTAAACATCCACAACCATTTTTCCAGCATGTTTAGTAATGGATCGTATACACTTGAGGAATGGGTTGTGATTTATTCCCAATAGACACTGAAGTAAGGAGTCTACCTGAAGGAACACAAATTCATCGTAAAAGGCGAATATTTACCTTCGTATTATCATTTTTTATTCTTTTATTCTTCCTTTATCTTATTTTTTCTAATATAATTCTTTCCTTCTATTCGTTTCTTTTTAATCTTTATTTTCTTTCATTTAATAAAATTACATATTATTCAATTTATTCAAACTCTACTCCTGTATCTTAATTTCTTTCGTTTCATTTTAGTTCCATTTGACTTCAATTTGTCTTCAATGTTTTTTCTCTCTTTTTCCGTTTTTATTCCATTTCATTCAATACTTCATATCTACACTTTCCTTTTAATGTGAATTCTATATTATCCCCAACTAATCAAATTTATCCTCTGCCCGCAAACATAAAGAACGCCCTGATCATGATATATAACAAATAGTCTCATTAGGGTCTTGACTTTACCTAAAAGAATCCAAAGTATAAACTCTTTTTTTTTACTTAACGTCATCACTAATTTCGACGTTATCCCCCACCACCTTTAGCGAAATTCCAATCATTCTGTAAATTCTTATCTTTGTGCCTTTTTGATATTTGCTTCACAAATCTTTCCATCTCAGAAGTGTTTTTTTTTTTTTCATTCCTTCAGTCTTCTTCTTATATCCGCCTATTAATTGTTGATGATGAATGAGAATTGCTTTGAAAGTCGACCTCCTCTACTGAATGCTATTTACTGTCATCTGATGAGAACCGCGCTGAAGAGAAAACTTTAGTCAAATAACAAGTTTGAATATTAACTGCTGTGGATAAATTTATTCCGGTGTTGATCTCTTTTAACTAAAGAGGAGGAGATTGCAAATGGCTATTTTAGACAACCGAGTGATTTGGGAGTGATAGTTTAGATTTAAATTCCGTCTTAATAGCTTTGGCATAGAGCGTCTAACTTGGATACTGCAAATTTCAAGGTTTAAAGAGTTTTATTGCTTTGAATTTATACAAACTGAAACCAGAGAGTAGAAAAAGCGAAACAAGGACGATAAAATGTCAACAACTAAAGATTTTATATGGAAACTCTTAAATAGTTTTTACATGCGTGTGTGTGTGAGTTTGTGACAAAGAGAGAGAGAGTGAGAGAGAGAGAGACTTTAACTGAATCTAGCAAAAACCACATACATGACTACGAAACTCACTACCAGGAAACCATTCTCTTTTTAAAATTGGTGCCTGTTGAGAATACTTAGCATTCCAAAATACATACATCGTAAGCTCCACTGTGTGGCTGGAATTCGAGCCACTTTGTCTTCTATCTGAGCTTGTTAACTATCACGCTTTTCAGTAAGTTTAGCTTAGTGCAACAAGTTGCCGACATTGGAAAAATCACAATTCGAAATATTTCTTGTTACTTATGCTTGCACAGCGAGATCTTTGGTAATTGTGAAAAATAGGAAGCCATCTTAGCCTCGAGGCAAATTTTTATAAATAGATTTTAAAATTCAAAATTGGAAAATCACTTAAAATGAGTGCCCGATTTTCAAAGTGTCATATTTAGACGAAATTGTTGACAATTATGCAATTTTTAGTTTAGTAACATGTAAATCAGGACCCACTGAGAAAAGATTTACTCAACTGAGGAGAACACACGCCTAAGTGGTAGCTTCACAAACGGCCCTTGAGTTTTTTAAATATTTTCATTTCTTTTTTTATCGTTACAATAAAAAAATATAATAATTGTGGTATGCCGGTTAACAAGCTTGTTTCACAGCTGAATTGCTGCTGGGTTTGATCTTCATGATGAAGTTTAAAATTGTGATCTTGTTGAAATTAACTATATGCGCAATAACTAAAGACCTCAATGGAAAACGAATTATTAATTAAGCAAATGTCTGCTAATAAACAAAGAGAAGATTAATTAAAGTTACTTTAAAGATACTTTATGTTAAACAAATTTAGACAACCATATATTTTATAATAGAACAAATTTAAAATTGCAATAAGTTTGATAAAGCGATCGGGTTTGTTTAGTTTTCAATTTAAGGTTTCTTCTGTTCCATCGGTCGCGTCTTGCTGTAAATAACCTATCGAGTGAGGTTGGAGAATTAGAGAGGCAGAACCAAGTAAATCCTCTAAGTACTGAAATTTCGTAAAGAACGTGAAACCCTAAAATTCAATGATATTCTGGCATTGGAAGAACAAGCATGATGTATGATGAAGTATTATAATTTAATTTAGTATTATAATTTAATTTGATGCATGATAAAGTATTATAATTTAATTTCCGTTTAAGAACATAAGCATTAGGCGTCTAATGAGGATTGAACTCATTTCATAGTTAATGATTGTCATTGAAACCGGCTTTCTAATCCATTCATCACATAAGGTCGAGGATCGTGACTGATACATAGTCATCTCGATATATATACATATAAAAGAAAGGTGTCGGCTTTCGTGTAAAAAGCAGTAAAAAAGTTAACCTCCTCTTTCTTTAAGATTACAACTAATAGATATCCTTTATCTTGTCTTTTTAAAGAATTGTATATGAAATAATTATTTTCTCTATTCTCTTAAATTTATTACAATCTGTCTCTTTATCTCTGTCTCTCTTTGTATATATATATATATATATATATTGAACAATAAAAATATAAAAAAATTGAAATCTTCAGACACACTCGGTTTATATTAATATTCTTTCGTTTATATATATATATATATATATATATATATATATATATATATATATATATATATATATATATATATACGTATATGAAGAAAATATACGGAAAAAACAAACAAAAATCCTTATATGCAATTATGCTGTTTTAATGTTAATATAATATCAACGTCGGACGTTTCGGTCTAATAAACCATCTTCAGGACATATTCAAAAAATATAATTAACATTATCAATTCAACATGACAAAGACGATGGACATAAGAACAAGACTTATCCAAACAGATAACTGAAAGTTTTATGATCAGCGTTCCGTTTAAACATGGTCACGTTGTCGTCACGTGGGCGACGCTGTGAAAAGGTATTCCTAAAATTTGAGTATTTTGAATGAAAAATGAAAAATGAAAATAATTCTATTTTGATCTAAAATTTATATGTACGCTTGTCGAGCAGTAATCTCGCTAGAAAAGGGGAAATACTAAAGAAGCCAGGTCTAGTATTCACCGTGCGTGAGATGGATATTATGCCTGCTTCATAAATCCTCCTAAGATTATTATTATGAAAATATTTTAAAATCTTCACGGAATCAAAATCAAAATTATGATCTGCTTTAGGTGTGTGTACATTGTTTAAGGCATAATAAAAATGTCTAAAAATATGTTAAACATAAAAATGTCAATATATATATTTTTAATCAATTCACCTCAAGCAAAGTGATAATGCCATTAAGACGGAATGCGAGGTGGGTGTGTATGAGAGAATCTTTGAAAAGTAAAAAATATTATTAAGGAGAGAACAATAAATGAAAAGGATTTAAGAAGAAAAAAATAACGATTGATATTGCATTTTAAATTTTTGGAAATCAAATTTGATTGGAAAGTGAGAAGCCGGGGGAGAGGTCACGAGAAGCTCGAGAAAAAGTAGCTGTTAGTATAGAACTTACGATTTCAGCTGCAAAATCTAGTACGGCAAATCTAGTACTGAATTTAAATGTATAAAGTCTAAAGAACATAATGAAAAGTTCATCAGAACAATTAATCTGAAATTGAAATTATTGATAGAAAACTAAACTGGTAAACTAAATAAAGGTGGCGTGAAAAAGACTGAAGCCGAGATGCCAGGCTAAGACAAATAACATTGCAGATTCTTCTTTGTATTTTATCAAAGATCTCTAAATATATATAGCAGAGCACCAAAGTATATGCGGTTGCATTATTCAAGGCATGGACAGATGGTAGACTTATAAATATATACGATAGATTCTGTGAAACACACACACAACATTGACGTGATGACCACGACTACAGTGTGAACATAGTTTATGCAATCATTATTAATTGCTAGGCCTTTCAAAGTTGTGTATAAGACCGAATTATTAGAAAATGAGGCTTATATAATATAATATGATAGAATATTATATTTCACAAATCAGAAGGATTTGACTGCATATCTGGAAAAGCAGAATTGGAAATCGTCGCTTTTCTGTCTGGACAATTCAAGAAACCAAAAGCACCAGTTAAATATCCAAACTATCTAACCTTCAACTAGGCTATTATCTATTAGCTTATTTGTTTAGTGAGGTTTGCAAATGAGGATGGAACCCGTTTCCTTATATAAGAATCGCCGACGTCAGATTCATCAACATTTCCACAGTAACCATCCCTCACATCAATGAGTATTAAAAATGAATTTAATAAAATGTTTTAACGATTTAATAAAAAGAAAACGTTTAGCATAATCCCTGTCTATGGGCACAAATTGCTATAAGAATTTGTGTAGATGGGTGGGTATCTGGGAAAGTAAATCTTTTTTTTTTAAATTCTGTTTTAGAGATTCATTTTCTTTATATTATCATTATTTATGTGGTTGCGATTAGAATTTGTTTCAGTTTTTCCGAATCTGTTTACTTGGATCCTAATATTTGATTGAAATACAAATAAAGAAATCCCCAAAAAATAATCTTTGTTATTTTGCCATTATTATTCATCTATAATTTGAAATCTCACAAAAAAGAAATCGTAAACAGGATGAAATAAAAATGAAATTATTATAGGTCAGTGAATATATCCGTTGAAATCGAGAGTTGAGAGAAAAGCAATGAATGCCATAAAATCTGAGAGAAGCGAATAGGCTCATAAAATTGTGAACTTGCCAAGCGATTGACAATCGATTTTCCCCCATTTCTCTGATCTGCTGATTTCATCGACGGTCGGTCACTCAAATATTATCGTTTTCAAATGGGGCTTTCTAGGTTATCGTTTCGATCTCCAATTTCGTTTTTCTCTCAGTGATCTGCGTTGCCGAGGTGACCCTCGCCGGGCCGACTTCAATCCAAGCTTTGTTTTCAGAACAAACTTCGCTTTTGACTGTGCCTAAGCGCTGTGTACGTTTTCGCCCATCTAGACTCTCCTAAATAAAAAGATCGCAGACGCGATTGCAGCCACGTTTTCTAAAAAGTTGAATGATACGGAATTGCAAAATGTAAGCCACTTCTGACATTCGGATATCCATCAGGGACTGGCTCCTATCCTAAACGGCAAACAACGAATTGAATGAAAGAGAGGAAACTGTAAAGAATGGAGGTGATGGTGGAAAATTGAGAAGAGAGAGAGAGAGAGAGAGAGAGAGAGATCGAAGGTTGGGACTCGTTTCAATGCGGTAAATAGAAACATACATTCGACAAATATACGTGCTTATAATTGAAGTCACTGGTTTTGTTTTGCCAACAATACGGACATAGAATGGCACTGAGAAAGAGGATGAGAGTCTGAAATGTGCTGAATATCTGTTAAAAGATAAAAAGTAAATATTCAGTTAGAATGGCTTCAAAATGTGTTCATTTTAAATCACTGTTTTTGCGGTTAGGCCTTTGAAGAAAACAAAATAGAAAAAAGGGGATATAGTGGGAGTCGGGTAGAGAGTAGTAAAAAGTAATTCGAGAGGTCTTTCCAATTTGACAAAGATTTGATAGAAAAGAATCATTATAAAGTCTATGATTTTATTACAATTGATAAAATTTATAAAAAAGTTAATATTTTATCGATTACTCATAACGAATTACGAAAATTAACCAGATATTGGGGGAACCTTTTGCGATAATGATTACTCCGTTTTCCCGTTACGATACTGTGAGTTCAATTCCTACTTGGTTCGTCATGCTTGTGACATTGTGCCAAAACAAAACTAAGCATAGTTACGTAAATTACTTCATCTGGTGTAATGGTCAACTGAACTTACAGATCAGTAGTAAAGATATCTGTCTTCACTGAGTACCCGAAATAAGCTATACTTTGTAAATAGTAACGAAAAAGTGATAAAATATGTATCATTGCAAAATCTTGTAAATATTTTTTCAGTACAAAATAAATAATGATATGTATTTAAAATGTGAATTAAAGTTCAATAATTTATTCTCGGTAACCTATTATAGTACTCATTTCAATCTCAATGTCCAATTTTGCCGTAGTAAGCCAATCGTTATAACAGACATATGAGACCCTCACAGTGGAGAAATGCATAGCAAATTAATTTGAAATTACCTTGATAACATTTGATAAAACTGGGCCCTTGTTTGCTAAATAAAATATTTGCCCGTCATCTTTTCATTTCCCTTATATCGCATTTTTTTTAAAATTGTTACTTGTGAAATATCTATTCGTAATATTTTTAAAATTATGCTAATAATTGGTGTCTTTTGAAAGGAAGTTAATTTTTATTCTTCCATATCCCTATGTTCGGAACGTGAGCACTTATGAAGTAGATCTTTACGTAACTCGAGATTTGCTTTATTGTTTTAAAGAAATGATGTCATTTGTTAGAAAAATTATAATTTATTAGAAATAACTAAATGATGAAGTAATAAATATTTCTTAGAAAACGTGAGATAAATTTGTTTTCAGTACAATATTAATGTTTATATTTTAACGATCTTCACTCAATTTTATTTTATTTATGTCATTTATGTCTTATAGCTAGTATGCATGCTACCATGGCTTTTTGTGGAAAATTACAAAATTAATACACAGAAGAAAACATATTTTTGCCGAAAGGATTTGCCCGTATCTAATATTACGACAGAAAAAAGACAGCACATAGGTTTCCATAGGAATTTTCATCAAATAATCCACCTAATTCAGACATACTTTTGAAGATCAAATGGTGACCGAATTGTTCCTCGTAAGATAGCCAAATCTTGTTGAAATTTAACAAAACGTTTTCAAATGTCAGCAGTGGAATGAATAAAGTGAGCCATATCATTTTACTTTTAAAATGATCATTGCTTTTATTTTTATCCTAATTTTATGCCGTCCTGGGTATGACGATAAACTACATCTGCGTCCTGGGTAAGACTATAAACTACGTCCAACAGCAAGGCCTCTGATCAGGATGTTTTGAAGAGCATGGAACTACCTCTTAATTGCTGGTGTTCCCAGGTCCACCCTGAGTCGGGGTGGTAGCACCTGTTAGGATCCCAGCTATGGGCAAATATTTAATCCCCAAATTGGGAGTCAAAACACTATGAAAGTGTAAAAATAGGTATTAATACTAGAAATAATTTGTAATAAAAAAGCATATTATTACCAGCAATACATTTAAAAAAATGTTACCAGCAATACATTTTTGAAAAAAAAAAATTACCAGCAATAAAAATGTTGTCAGCATTAAATAACTCATTGAGGTTGATATGCTGTAGCACAAAATAAACTACACCTAATTTTATGAAAGGAATTGCAGTTTTACTGACAATGAATATATAATAAAACTGAGTGTTTGAATAGATGTGTCAGTAAAGACGGATTCTAGGCAGCAAGCTTAATTTATGTAAAGAATGAGTAAGTGAATGACAAAATGAAATAAAACAATCTTCGTAATGACATATTTCCTTTTAATTAAGAACTTATTCAGACTAATAACACTTGTCATTCCGAGAAATGTATAGCATTAACGTTTTACACCACGTGGGATATTTTCCTGTCCTTTGCTGCCCGGAGAATTGTTTCGAAACTGCGACATATAATTTTGTAGAGAGACGCTCCCATTTTCTTCTTCCCCTTTTTCCGTTTATATTTTTCAATTTTCTTTTATAAACTGAGATATTTTTGGAATGATCTGATATCTCCAAAAATAACATCTTCAAGCATTAAGAGTCATGTAAACACGTTGATATATTTTGTAAAGTCTTTGATTCATGACAAATTATATGAGGATTTCAAAGAACATAATAAACATTCGGTTTATAAATTTGCCAATGACAAAATGACTTGAATAAGTGCAAGCGAGGATTTATGAAGTAATCACATATTCTCGCTCATAAGTCATAGAAGACTAACAACATCAAAAACATTAGACACTGGAAATAAATAATGAACGTTGTAAATAGCGAGAGTCATTCTCAACTAGAAAACTTAGAAGCCTTTTTATTAGAAGTCTATAAAATCGTACAGTCGACTGATCAAAGAAAAACCGTCTTCAATAAAACAAAACAGAGTCATAGAGAAAAGTTTCGATAAAAGATCAAAGACCCCAGGCGTGCTGGGCAGACACACTCTTACAAAATAAGTGACTATGTGCCGTGCCTTTATTTTCTTGCAGGTGCCTTTGGATTCGGAAATCGTGTGCTGCTCTGATTCCGCGCTTAGTATGAAACTTTTTTTTTTTCAAATGGCGATCAAGATTTGTTATAAAGTCCACTATTTGTGCCAGCATGAGTTATTTCAGAATGAGAATAAAACTTTTCACAAATCAAAACAACAGCACTAAGAAGACTTAATATAAAGACGCATATATTCACAGCATTGTTTTCTGTTAGTCATAGCAGTGAATAAAGTGACAACAAGTATTTTGAAACAATTAGAATTTGCCGATGACTACATGGACTGCTTTCACTCCGATGACCCACACCAAGAGTGGGCAACCTTTTGCTGGCTATGTGCTGATTTAGAGTCATATGTAAACCACATTAATAGAAATATATTGTTTTTTTTTTAAGTTTTTATTATTAATGGGAGTCTAACGAATGAGCAGTTTTGAAACAGCTAAATATGTTCTTTGCGTTTTAGAAGCTATTGGTTCGGACTTCATGATGTCATCTGCGTTTGCGTGACATTGGAAATTGCTTGGCGTGCCACGTGTAGCACGCGTGCTTTAGATTGCCAATTCTTGACCTGAACAATGTATCCTGCAACAAGTCCTCTGATCAGGAGTTTGGAGTTTTTGAGAAGTGTGGAACCACATCTTTATCGACGTTGTTTCCAGGTCAACCATGGGTCTTAACTATGGGCAAATAGTGACAAAAGCAAAATACTATGAAAGTGTGAAATGTGTGAAATGTGTGAAATGTGTGAAATGTGTATTTTTTTGGTAAAAATACGAGTAATACATTCTGGTATGAGAAAATTCCCGGCAGTACATGTTTAGAGTAAAAGTACCAAAAGTACATGTTTGTGGTGAAGTTACCAGAAATAGATAGTTATAGTAAACACTACCTACAATACATTTTGAAAGCAATATATTTTATAGTCGAATTACCAACAATACATTTTATAGTAAGACGATATTTTATCTGTAGTTGAAAGTATGGAATTGCATTCAAAATATCTTTAGTTTAAGCCATAAAATTGTGTTCAAAATATTTCGATTCTTGGCATTAAATAACCCATAGAAGTGATGATATTATTCCAAACAAATTCAATCAGACCAAACCAAACCTACAGCATCTTCGACTCTCATGAAAAACTAATATTTCTATATTCTTGTTTTCTTTCTATTCTTTTTGATGGAACGCTTAATGGTCGCTGTTTGGCATAGAATCGTCGCTTGTCTCTTCGAATTAAGACTGTTAGACATTCAATAATTTCTCTGTATATTAAATATGAAAAACAATTTTTTTTCAAAAAAGAAAATAGATAAATAATAATAAAAACTTGGATTATATTTATAGCATTTGTTGCAACTGTTAGACTCAAATCACTTGCAAAATCGCCAGGGAAATACTCTCATTATCCAATCATTGATGTTTTTGTATTCTACGTTATTAACGTTTGGCCTTCGATCATTATATGAGTAAAGCTTCCGCTATTTATAAATCTTTATGAAATTCATATGACCTCCAGGCGATTTTTTAAGTCACCGTGAAGTGTAATTTTGCAAACTGAATACGTCTTAGTTCCATTCGCAAACTAGCGTAGACATACAATAACAAACAAAACGACCGGTTTTGTGAAATATTTGCATTATATTGTACATTAGAATATTGTTTATTTTGTTGCCTCTATTACAGAGTATCAAATCGAAACCAAAATTGCGTCGCCTATGTGAAATCTCCGTCAGCTTCTAAAATCTCAAATCAGGCCATCACTGTTAGGAAAAATGCTATAAAATTGCCGGTGTGAAAGAGTTTGGGCAAAATCAAGTTTGAATTTTAGTTTTAAGTATATTTTCTATGTCAAGTTATCAAAGTTACATTATTATTTTTAATTCCTGATAGTTTAGAGAGCTGATAAAATTAAGGACACGGTTGTCAGCGTTATATTTCTCAATTTCAAATCAAGGTAATAAAGTCAGTATTGCGATCGTTACATGCATTTTCACGTATGCCAATTTTACGGATATCAGGTCTCCTCAAATATCCACAATATTTTCTTCGGCCTTGAATTCTTTTTGTTTTGTTAATATTAGTATTACCTCTCTCTTTTTAAATACTATTTTTATATTAGTATTCAAGGCCAAAAAGCTACTAGATAACCGGCCATTGAATGTTATTGCTAAATGGAGATAAGAGGAGGAATTAGGAACCGAACATTATTATTGTGTTATATGATAGAAAACGATTGACCCGAGACTTGAAGACATTAAGATCGTAGGGATCAGGAGAGCTTACTCTCAGCAGTCCGTTTCTCAAATTAACTGTTTTTGGGAGGAAGCTATCCGAATGGAACTGCCTTCTTTCCAATGAAATATGAAGGACATGGTAAGGATTTGCCCCTATTAAGTTGCATGGTAGACCCAAGCTGTGTAGGTCCAAATAGAAAAAAAAACTAAGTCATGTAACTCATCTGAAGATTTGCCAAAGAAATACCAATAGAGAAGAGAGAGGTTGACACTGCTTTTAATCTGTTGGAACATTTTTTCTTATACTAAACTGTTTCATTGATTCCTCTTTACTAACTAATCAATTAATGGAAAATTTTAAGATGTGAATGATTGCTATGATATTATGCACGTTTAAGTGTCATGGCTTTCACGCTTGCAGTGTTTCATTAATTGATGACGCGTTGACTACAAGTACGTCCGTTTTCTTAGGACAAACCAAGTTTGTAAGATTTATAATTTCTTGGAGATTTTTTATGTATTTTACTTCTATTCAATTTTTAAACACAACTTGAAGAAGACAAAGTGTCGAAATATAGTTGAACATTATCAAACACGGTGTCTTTTCTTTTTCTTTTCGTAAATTGCGCTCTTCTCTAAGTGTTGAAACATATTGGAAGAGTTACAGCAACCATTTTGTCTTTTTAATAATAGTAGTATTAGTAGTATTAGTAACAATCATTTGTGAGTTCGAATTTCGTTCAGAACTATTATTATTGAGAAACATTAAAGAATTAATAGAATGTGATCAAAGCAAAAAGTCATGAAAGAAGAAAATTTAAATATTTAAAATATTAATAAATGCTTTCCTTCAACTTTCTGAAATATCCAAATATATGACTTATTTTGCGTTCTGTTCAGTTTTGTTTGATTTTCATTTGATTTGTGTTAGATTTTACAAGAGTAAATGTTCTGAAAGAGATTTTAGACTTTGCAAACAATGCCAGTGTTTTAATCACTGAGAATATTAGAATGAATGGGGATTAAAAGTACTGGACATCCGTAGAAGAAATGAAACAAACGAAAGAATTACTGAAACAGTTTGTGAAATATAGATTTTGCTTTTGTCTTCAATCAGTTATCTGTGAGAAAATGTCTTGTGACACTATTTACGTCGCTAGAAAGAAAGAAGAAAAAAAAAAGAAAGGCGAGAATTAAATTTAGGTGATAAGAAGCCATCACGAAAAGTACACTAAACGGTGTTATTTTTCTGACAGGGAAAGTGGTAAGATTTTTATTTCCATTGTCGAGAAGGTGAAACACAGAATTTAATCTGATTTATGTTACGGGGCGGAGAGTAAGATATGTCCAATCTGCCCATGGCAATGGTAAAGGGAATTTTCAAGTTGGACAAGTTACCTCCCGCAGAATTCTAAAGAGATAAAAATAAAAATTAATTAAGCACGCACTGTCCAAGAAAACAAAAGTGTCCGCTGACCACCACGAAGGAAAGGTTAAGCCTTTGTCTATATGCAGAATATCATTGAGAGGAGCATCTGTTTATCGTCAGGACTGGCTATGATAGCGAAACTATTTTATCGGATCAGTAATTGGCACCAAGAATGCAAATAGGTCCAAATAGCCACCCACTTGATGCTTGCGAAAATCTGATTGACGAATTCCAGGTGATTCGGTCTAAGGTGTGAGGTCTCCTCAAAGGAAGGAAAGAAAAGGAAAAACAAAAACAAAGGGAAGATAAATTTTTTTTCTTTGAGCAAGATTTTTTAAACCGAGGCTAGTCTGGCCACACCCACGCTGCTGAGCGCCCATTGGCTGAATGGTGGCATGAGCGTTAGGCGGAGGTAATCATGTGAAGAAGGAGGGGAGGCGTGTTGCGCCCCCCTGAAGGGATAGGCGTGAGATGCCACTGTGAGAGAGAGGGGAAACCCGTTGTCACCCTCTGAGTGCATGGTGAGATACCAATATGAGAACAGAAGGTGGGAAGACGAAAGACTTTCAAAAATGGAAAATAATAAAATTTTCCTGACCGAAAAGAAAGAAGTCGATTGTGGGTTTAGAATTATCAAGGAACCTCAAACCCCGACAAGTCCACCCCGGTTTTGTTCGGCGTCCATATGAGCAGAGTCGCAGCGAGTTAAGTTCAGTACCAGTTCGAGTTCAAGTTCGCAGTTGGAGTTGCACCCGCCTCGTAGATAGCTGACTTGAAAGATTGCAGGCATCACGACTCAATTTCTAACCAAGAACAATTTATTTTTGAAGAACGACTTAGACTCATACCACCAAAACAAGTTTTACGAATATTGCCTGAAGATACACCAAGAACCAGTTTCTTAAAGAACAAACAACATAAGATGTTAAGACTCGCCTAACAAACACAAAGTGTCACGAATCCATATAGTGGGTTTGGGAGAAAGACGCAGTCCTGTATTCAGCAGCCAGATATGAAATATTGTTATCCTTTATTTTAACACATTTGAACTTTTCGAGTTATTATTTTATTTTATTTTATTTTACATATACTTGTGCGGTGTTACCCTTGATCGAACACGGCTTGCATTACGGCCCGGCGACTGATTGATTTCGTTTGCCTAAGATCAAATCACAATGTGGATAGGTTAGACTGGAAATCAAAATAGTTACTTCTGTAACCAGACGTTGGATGCGAGCTGGGAACGACAAGGCTGATACCGAATCTAACCAGATTCCCATCCGAATCACCAAAAGGTTAGAACGTCACTTTTGGTGCCGCGACCAATACCAAGCCGGTTGGTCGTCACAGGACAGGATAGCACGACGGACGCGGCTAGGCAGACGTCACATTTGGCGCAGCCACACCGGGAGGACGTCACAGTCTACCAGAATGGATCAGTCGGAATGAGAACATTGGAGAATGACAATCATCCATATCATAAATTCGGATAATGACGCAAGTCCGAAAATATAAACTTGAATAATTGATGGACAAAGTAAATTTTTATTTCAAGCTTTTCTTTTTGCAGGGTTTGATCGCGGTTTTTGATTTCTTGTTTTCCCTTTTGTCTCCACATGTTTATCTTTCGAATGGTGACACTCGGATTACCAACTTCCAAAACTGCCAATGGAGAAAAGGATTAAATCTCAGAACAACTAACTCCAAGTAACTCAACACACTATGACAGGCAGACAAATTTATATACACAACTGCCCCCTTTCCATTTTTACGTGTCACTAGTAAACCAATTACTTGTCATCTAAACAATGATTTGTTCTTATCTCCTTTACCTTGTCTCTGCTGCAAGGTTTTGTTCTTGTCACCTCCTACTGGTAGCGGCTAGGTTATAAAAAATGATCCACTCAAATTACTATGAAAGGTGCCTCCGTCTAGGCGACTCTCCTTAGCAACTCTATATCTCACGCATATATATATATATATATATATATATATATATATATATATATATATATATGCATGTATGTATGTATGTACAAAAATTTTTGAACATATATATATATATATATATATATATATATATATATATATATATACATAAAATTTGGATATGAACACCTGACATCCAGTTAAAGATTCCAGGTGACCAATCTACCCAATTATGTACGAGGTAAATCGTCTGAAACGTCATAATTTAAAGTGTTTTGCACAGAATATTTGGGGGATATTTTTTATCTAAGCATTCAGGAATATTAGTTTTATATTCTTATTTACTTCAAACCGTAGCATATATTTTTTTGTGGAGACGCCGTTAAAATTTTTAAGTCTTGGACCATTTACTGACTGCAAGGAAGACATTTTAGCCTCAGACGCCTGTAATAAACCCTCAAACTCGAGTAATGCAGGGATTTCAGATGAAAATTTATCTGAAAAACTGCCAGGATGCCTCGAAAGGACAGGCTCTGAATAAGTTCAAATCACGCCGGGAATTTATTTCTGTTTTTTGAAGCCAAACTGTTAACAGTCTCGTTAAATAATGAGACTTGATAGTTGTGTTAAAAAGCAGAAGAACGAATAAACAAGATATGTTTAAAGAAAAAGGATAAAGACAAGTAAACATGAATAAAAGAGAGAGAGAGAGAGAGAGAGAGAGAGAGAGAGAGAGAGAGAAAGAGAAATTTGATTTTTACGCTAAATATTCGCCCTTGGATGAAAGGACGACGTAAACAGATAAGAAAAGGAAAGTTATATAAAATATCAAAGAATGTTTAAGTTTTACTCATGATTATGTCATTTTTGACAAAATCAAAATTATTTCTTTTTGATTGAAATTGAATTGGTTAATAATAATTATTTATTCAGATCTTTAACCATAGAACACTAACCTTCAATTGAAGTTACCCCGCTACTAACCATGGGTATATGATACCCGATTTTGAAAATATAACAAAAAATATTGTATATAAATCTATTTGAAATATTTTACATGCAGGCACTTGAAACTTTGTACTTTGAGTTAACATTAATAGGAAATGAGAAACATATTATTTAGGTAAGAAAATCAGGTACTGAAAATTGTAATAAAATATAGGAAAATTTGCGCTGGGTACTATA
This sequence comes from Acanthosepion lycidas, assembly GCA_963932145.1. Classification (NCBI taxonomy): domain Eukaryota; kingdom Metazoa; phylum Mollusca; class Cephalopoda; order Sepiida; family Sepiidae; genus Acanthosepion; species Acanthosepion lycidas. Next base: position 2,740,722 of record OZ010582.1, read on the forward strand.
TATCCATGGTTAGTGTTCTAGGGTTATAAAGAAAGATTGTGTTGTTCCTATTATCCAAATGAACAGGTCTAGTCGCTTTGAAATTCTACCATCAAACTCCTAGTTTATATCTGTAACTGAAGCCTAACCATTGCTACCAAAGATAAAAAGCAATCAATACAGCAAAGAAGAAAGGTCATTAATTTCACATATTCAGTTAAAAGAACTACACTCTTGAACCGTCAAACTGACTACATTGACGAATTAGTCTCCGTGGTAAGCTTGCTAAACACTGCGCTATATCAAATAATCTTATTTATTAATAATACAATGGATGTTCATATCTGGTTACGTGATAGTGATTCGGAAAGGGTTCGAAATCCATACTAGATCGAATTCTAATTGAATTCGAATTCTAAGATCAAATTCTGGGTTCAAACCAAAAACCCTTCGGAAATGTATGTATCTTCTCCCTTCTCGAGCCATGCGTTAAATAGCAGGGTTGACTGATTTCTCTTGCCTTGACGTAACAACAGGTCTAGAAGAAGGAAGATTCGATATTCAAAAACGGCCTGAAAAATGATGGGTTGTATCAGGTTACACTGCTATAAACACACCACTGCTGAATTACATGTGGTAGCCTAACAAACCTAATGGCCTACTCGTCTCTTGACGAATAATAATACAATCATCATTTATAGAGCACAATGTTACTTGCTGTTGCAGTTGCATAAGATATATAATATCTGCCGATAAATACGCTGTTCTTACAAAGGAGTTCAGCTCTACGATGGGATGAACAGTTGTCCAGTTTAAGAAGAATTTGACGGTCTTCCGGCAGATTTCGAGATATCCGGTGCACTCGTCATCTTTTTCCGGATTAGAAGAAGGACTGGATAATCAGTTATGGAAAATTGGCGGTCTACTTTTCGTAGATAAATATAAGAGAAAATTTGTTTTGAGTGTTCTGTTTGGTCAGTAAACATTTAATTATTTCTAGGGTTTTAAATAATAAATCAAATTCTTTGAAAGCTGATTGCTTTTTGACACTGAAACAAGTCATTAGCCTCCCACTTTTTGTTTGTTTATCTTTGCCTAGCAGTGAATGACACTGGAAGGATGTTTCACGAAAATGTGGATAGAGAAAGTGAAAAAGTGAACACAAAGCAAAACTTAGAAAAGAAAAGAGAGATATCTGATGCTTTGGTGGGGGACACCTGTCTGGATTCCAAATATCTGAATAAATATAAGATGACCGATGACCCTCCTGAGAAAAAACATCCTTTTTTTTTCGCATGGCGGTTCGCGTAAAGGAAATTGTGTATACGGCAATTATTTGTCTATCATAGAAATACGAGAAGAGACAAAAAAATTGGGGATCTAGAATTCAAAGAATTACTGGGAAATTGATTCTCTATCTTGATATATGTATATATATACATGAAATATACGTGTTAACTCTCGCTTAATCCCTCTCTCTCTCTCTGTTTCTGTCTCTCTCTGTCTGTCTGTCTCTCTCTCTCTCTATATATATATATATATATATATATTAATAATAATATATACAGACGATCCTCTATTACATTATTATATTACATTGCTCTGTTTCTTACATTGAGCTCTCTTTGAATTCATGTCCTCCTTGGAATCATCCCTACCAATTATCAACGGATATTATACACACACACACACATATATATATATATATATATATATATATATATATACACAGTGTAACCCGGATATAAGAGAGTTGTCGGGACCGGAGAAGAAGTATCTTATACCCGGGTTTCTCTTATATCCGGGTTTGGTCTATTTTGTTTAGGTAAGTATGGCTCTAATTTGGGACCAGAGAAAATCTCTCTTATATCCGGGTCTCTTATATCCGGGTTACACTATATATATATATATATATATATATATATATATATATGCTGGCTAAATACACACACACAATATATATATATATATATATATATATATATATATATATATATATATATATATATATACATACATATATATATATTGTGTGTGTGTATTTAGCCAGCATTTTTTCATTGATGCATGTTTCATTAAATAGTGATTTTCCAAGCGTAGCTTGGGTGTGGCACAAGGCCGAAATTAAGGGGCTAGTGAGGATCGAACTCACTACTCATTCGTAATCGTTCTAGCGAGACAAGCTTGCTAGCCATAACACCACCTCGAGGTGCCCAAATGTTTCATTAAATAGTATAGACAAGTTTTGTCTATTTATTTTAAGTAAATTCCCTTCAAATTGTCTGATAAGCTTAATAACATTATCATTGGCGCTTGACACTACATTTGAATGATAATTCTAACATTTTTAGGCATTTAAAACAACATGCCTGACCGCGTACACAATTCCGGAAAATCCTCGTTGAAAACACAACTATACTTAAACAAGAAAACAACAAAGATAAACTAAAAATTCTTGAAGCTATATACATAAAACAGTTGAAACCTAACCTGAACAAAATAAACTATGAAATCTCCACAGATATTCTTAAATGCCTATAATTGATAACAGAAGCCATTGGTTTATACCAACGGATTTCCATACTTAATACTTCTCGTTTTCACTCTCGGGTGGTCATGTGTGACGTCACGAATTGCCGTGTGATTTTCGCTTCCGTGTCTCGTTTGACATTGCTTGGAAATCTTTCTTGCAACAAAAAGAGACTATTATTATTGTTTTATCGGTGCATTGTTTAATATATTGAAATTTAATTGTAATCTTTGATAATTTAATCATGAAAGCTGAAAGCTGAGATAGGATTAAAAACGTGTATCAATATGGTGATTTTCTTTCATCTTTCAATGATAATGTTATTAAGCTTATCAGACGATAGGAAAGGAATTTACTTAAAATAAAAATGTTACTTAATGAAACATGCATGGATATATATATATATATATATATGCATATATATATATATATATTTAAAAGAAAAACAGACCACTTTACGGTACCATTATAATAATTTATTTCATGTGTATATGTATTTTCCATGTATGTATGTGTGTATGTATATGTATATGTGCGTGTGTATGGATGTATAGTAATATAAATACATATGCATGTGTGGATGTTTATGGGTATAGTTCTTTTTATATGCTTGTTTATGTATATAATTGTGTGTGCGTATGTAGGTGTATGTGTATGTATATGCCTATATATGTATATATATGTATGCATATGTATGTATATGTGTATGTATATGTATATGTGTGTGTATGTGTATATATATATATATATATGTGTGTGTGTGTGTGTGTGTGTATAGAATATATTCAAATGGAAGGACATAAGGTCATTTTAAATGTGTTTCAAAATTACTCTTATTAATATTTAATCTCACTTTCTCCTTTAATGTTCTATAATTAGAATTATGAGAGTGTATATTTATCATCTGGAGGTATTTTCATTTGAAATTGATAATATAACTTAAATTTAAATATACCACTCTTTAATTATCAATATTGATAGTAAAATATTAACTTTATTTTTTTTTTGATAATTAAACACTTCAGAAGTCACCTAACGTTAAACATTAACTATGAAATTAAACAAAAATCTAAATAAATTGCAAATATAAAAATATATGTAATTATTTATAAATGTATGTGTATGTAATTTATGTAAGAATATGGATAGGTACATGTGTATATTGCTACATGTGTGTCTATGTGTGTATTTGCGCATGTAAATAAACGTATGTATATATGGGATTTGCATGAATATGTATGTGATATATATAAGAAGAAAGCAAAATCTTTAATATTACCCTCACATATTATTCCATAATTAAACCTAAACTTTAAGTAAGTAAGATTACCCGTATAAAAATAATGACAAATTGCATTCATAAATTAGATTAAAAGTAAAAATAATAAAGATGTTACCCTTAACTATTTTTACAATATTACAAAAGTACGATTGGGTAAACAAACTATTATAATTTAAAATATTTTTTTAATATGTTCTTTATAAATGTGTTAATAAATATAGTATTTAACTTATATTAAATCCCTAAACTATTTGTTTAAAAAAATTAAATATTTAAATTGATAGCAAACATCAAATTTTTTTAGACATCTAAATTTCTATCAAGCATTAAAATCTATTCTTTACATAAATTGCTAAAACCCAATTACAGCCTCTTTCTCTTTACTTCCCTCTCCCTCCCCCTCTTCTTTCTTTTTCCTTTTTCTTTTCTCCCTACTCCCCTCCCATGTCTATATATCACTTCCGTTAAGTTAACCATCTAAATAGGTCAAGGTCTGGTCACTCCTCCTCCCACAATATAAAGTTTACTTGAGAGAGATATGAAATTAATCCCTCCCTATATTCTACCATGTCTATTTAACTATCCCTCTTACACTCTCTGTTAAATTACAAAAACTTACACTACACATAAATTTTAATTACATTTTTCGTTTCATTTCATTTTTGGAAGTGCTATCTGATGATCCGGTGTCCTTTAAAAGGACTCTGGTGAATAAATTATTATAATGGTACCTTAAAGTGGTCTGTTTTTCTTTTAAATATTAGCTCTGAATTTACATTGAGCTCTCAGGATTTCATCCTCCTTGGGATTACCCATACAGATTACCAAGTTCTTCATAACTTAAAAATATATATATATATATATATATATATATATATATATATATATATATATGGGGGTGAGAGCGTGTTCGTGTGTTTGTACATGCTGTTGCTCTCAGACAAGGTTATCAATGAACGTATCGACGTTTTACTTTTACAGGAGATGCAATCAAAAATATATTTTCAAGTGGTTAGTCAACTATTTTACCAAAGATTGGAAAAATATTTGCTATGACAATCGCCAACGCGTGAAAACTTGATAATAGAAAACTACCAAAAAAACACTTTATACATATACATAAAATCCGGTCAACGCAAAATAAAATTCTTTATTAGGGTTTTATGAAAACCAAAAGCGCCACAAAACATGGGACAATTCCTGTTAAATTTTCCGGGGAAACACTAGAAATGTTTCAAACCCTAGGATAATCGATTAAAAATATTAAATAAATAATGTCTGTTGTCATTCAACCATAGATAAAAAAAAAAGCTCCCCAACTATACTGTATGTTGTTTTATAGACGTGTAGAAATATTAACAATAAAATAATTTTTAACATCAGTTTTGGATATGTAGTTCTTGTCTAATGAGTGGAAAAGTCTTACAAATTCTAGAATCCGCAGCTGATGGCAAGCATAACTTTTAATCGACATTCATATCAACATGTACTTCTTCACATGTATCACAGATTGACTTACTCAGTTTCTCTGTTGTTGGCGTTCATTTACAATGTAGCCATTTTTAATTCATGCACCTAATCAATCTTTCGTCGTAAATTTTTGGGCAGGTATTGGAATCCAATATTTCATGATGAATTTAACCATTCTCCTAGGCATAGAATATGGCTGACACATATAAACCAGTGTCTCTGCTATTTATCTAAAGCTCCTCGATAAAATCCAAAGAAAATCAACAGTATTATTGGCCCTGTTCTGGCGTCTCAGCTTCAGTCAATTTCCAGCCAAATTTAATGGGCTTAAATTTGAAATACAATGACAATCGCTATCTACTCTTCTCCTGATTATTGTTGTTTCTGTTCTCGTACCATAGAATATTTCTCTTCCCCATCCAGTAACCCCTTGTGTATCAGTGGTTTTACTACCTTACTGATAGCACAACTCGAAGTTTCATGCACAGTAATTCATGTGAGATAATTTCAATTATAATAAAAATATCTGGTTAATGTAATATATGGTTATATTTTTATATATATATATATATATATATATATATATATATATATGCATGTATATATATACATATGTGCATGTATACATATATATATATATATATATATATATATATGCATGTATATATATATGCATGTATACATACATACATATATATATATATATGCATGTATATATGTATATATGCATGTATACACACACACACACACACACATATATATATATATATATATATATATATATCAAATAGGCGGGAATTACATTTCATATTAAACATAAACGGTGATTACAGTTTTTGTTTTATTTTTATGAAAACAAATAGACTTACAATTATTTAAAATATATTTTTATTTACAAATATCTTTTAAATACAAATAAATATTTTCTATTAAGAATAGAATAAACGGAGATCAATTATAATATTTTAATTTTTTTTCAATTAAAATAAACTGACCAAAATCTCTTTTGTATGTTCCGACCTTCTTCAGGTGATTGAAATTTCTATTAGAATCCTTTATTTCGTCCAGCGGAGCAGATTGTTCTAACACACATGGCCCAGTGGATAAAAAGCGTTGTTTCGATCCAGTTACTTGACCCAAAGAGTTCTTAGTTCAATACCTGGCTATTGGTGAACCCAAAAAACTTGGAGAACTGAGTTAAAGAGAGATAACTGAGACATCCAGAAGGGAGATGTCACGTGTAAACTAGAAGTCCTCAAGTGACTCAGTGGATAAAAAGCATTAGTTCGATCGAGTGATTTCATCCAAATAGTTGTGAGTTCATTACCTGGATACGGCAGTGGTAAACAAAAAAATGGATAGCTGAGTTAAAGGGAGACAACTGTGACATCTGGAAGAGGCATGGCATGTGGAACTAGAACAATCTACACCGGTGGACAAAATAAAGGGTTCATTTCGAAATTCCAATTAACTGAATAAGGCCGGAGCGTAAAAAGGCCGAAACGTCGGGAATGTGGCAATAAAGATGTTCGAACAATGTAAATAATGTAAATCATCTCATCTCAGAAATATAAACAAATAATCAATTAGTGTGATTTAATTCCTTCTATAATTTTTCTACAAGGCATAAATTACTGTAGTTCGGAGAATTAAATAATAGACAGGAACAAGTGTGAACATAACTTTGATTTTACAAATGCTACATTAATTAAAAAAGAAAATTGATTCAATTATTGAAAGTTTGGATTTATTTTTAGCTGTTGCTGTTTGTTGCAAAACAAGTTTTTATTTTTTTCTGATTGTTGTCGTGTGAGATTCCTTGTTGATTGTCGGGTGAAGTAATATAATAATTGTGTATTTGGGCATCTATCAATCTTTTATTCTAGTTTCAATGAAGAAGACTGAGAAGGCACTGCGATTAGGCCTTTGTTCTTGCATTTGTATAAATAATTTCTTTATTTGATAAAGTGTCTAAAATTCGGCAAATGATCCGAACGCTTACGGTTAATCTCTTAGCCTATATCAAGGTTTAACAGAATTTGTGGAATTTTGTCTTCTTTTTATATGCATTAATATATATGGAAATTAATGTTTTTAATTTCCTAACACAGACTGCACGATTTATAACTGATATTATTGAACTTTGGTTACTTCCTTACAAACACACACCCAAACACACACACACACACACACATATATATATATATATATAGATAGATAGATAGATAGATAGATAGATAGATAGAGAGAGGAGAGAGAGAGAGATAGAAGGAGAGAGAGAGTGTTGTATATAAGAAAATTCGAAAATTTTCAGCAAAGAAATCGCAAAGTATAAGATGTTAGTTGCTGAACCCTTGACGAGTGGACGGAGTAATTCCCTGAGGATCCGTCTTCGAAAATCTGGAGTCGGGATGCTGAAAGTAGCATCATTCAGCTAACAAACTTTTTACTTGTATTTACTCTCTCTCTCTCTGTGTATATATATATATATATATATATATATATATATATATATATATATATATATATATATATATATATATATATATATATCAAGAACTCTTTATTTAAAAAAAAATAGTCATTTCAATTAAATTTTATTCGCTTAAATGTCACTTGTCAACGGCCTCCACACTCTTCTCCTTATAGAATATATTTTATAACAGTAAATGCAAATCATCGTTAAGTTTGCTCTTCTTCTTCTTCTTCTTCTTCTTCTTCTTCTTATTATTATTATTATTATTATTATTATTATTATTATTATTATTAAAGTATCTTCAGTGTTATGCCACTATAGGCGTTGGAAATTTTTGTAAAGATTTTAAAGAAAAACATCTTCTAATTAGCATTTATATCTCTAGTTACCTTCCTTCTACAAATAATTATTTTTAATCTACAATTAATTCATTAAAAATAAACGAAAGAAGAAATTAAAGTAAATTAAAGGTAAAAAAGTAATTAAGAGTTGCACCATTTATATGGCATTTCATTATGTAATATTTTTCAGACATTATTAATATATTTCATCAATCTTACTTTGCATAAATTTTAAATTGTCAAAGTAATTCTCATATAATTATCATATAATTATTATATGATTATCGCAAAACGTTATCATAAGGTTTGGTTTAATTTTATTCTGAATGAGAAATATTTTAAGCAATAATTAAATATTTCATGTTTGCTCAGTATATTTATTTCAGGACAAAGCGTAATGTGTAGAAGCCTCTGTAATAATGAGAACTGGTCCGAGCAAGCTGACCATTGTGCCGAACGTGCAACTACACAACACAAGTAGCCATTTTGAGTTGACGACCTCACTACAGTATCACTGATTCTGTTTGTAAATTTTACGCCGACGTACTCATTTAGCCAGACACTACGCAGTAGGAATCGAACTCAGGACAGCATTAATTATGTGCTAGACAAGCTTGCTAACCATTGCCCCCCGGAGAGGAAATAGTGGCAGTCATTGTCGTCTCGATGTGAGAGCAAGATGGAAGTTTTATGGTTTTATGAGTATTTCACTTGGTGATGAGACACGTCGACTAAATGGACGAACAGTTGCGAATGGTCTGTGTGGCCTGCTTTATCGTCAATCGTCAACCAAGCGACTAATTTCAGTCAAGTTAACCTGCTAAGTGTGAGTTTCCTTCGTATGTATGGGGAAGGAGATAATTGCCTGTATGATTGATCGCACGCCAGGAAGATTGTCACCCATGTCCAGAAATGGAGGGAGCCAGGAAAAGACTTTGCAGGGCGAAGTCGAGCTTTGAGTCATTTTACTTGATACAGTGTACAAAGTTGATTTCCAACTGGGTTTTGATTTCAGTGTCACAACATAAAAACAAACAACAATTAAATATTTATATGCAGAGAAGAAACGAGGAGGAACAACCAAAGAAGTAGAAGACAATGAAGAAGGAGAAGAGGCATATAGAGAGTTACAAACAGAGATAGACAGAAATGTATATATATATATATATATATGTATAAAGATATATATATATATAATGATATATATGTAAACTATATATATATAATGATATATATATATATATATATATATATATATATATATATATATATATATATATATATATATGTATATATGTATGTATGTATATTTGAAAGAGATTTGGGTCAATAACACAAAAAGAGAATGTCACATATCCAGAATATTTGACACCTAAAAATATAAAGATAAAAAAATTAATTATTTTTTATAATATGTGGAAATATCCAGCCTTTTCCTGATGACAGTCGCGGGACCGGAAACCCGTGTAGCAAAATTATGGAAAATAAAGCATGAATTAAAAAAAAAACATCACATTACAACCAAAAACGTTTGCGGTTTCTTTTTTTAAAAAAATATATATAATGATATATATATAATGACAGATAAAAGTAGATATACTAAAAGGATATCCTTTAGTATGGTCAACGTCACTATATTTCTATTTTTTGAATTTATACCAAAGCACATACATTCATACACACACGCACGAACGCACAAACCCGCGCGAACGCGCGCGCGCGCGCACACACACACACACACATATATATATATATATATATATATATATATATATATATATATATATATATATATATATATTAGTGAATATACATAATATCCAACATGCGAACGTGCTGAATATATTCTGACCGTTAAAGCGTTATGGACTTCGCGTTTACGGGGTGTTGATTTAAAATTCTGTGTTAAGATTTCTTCATTTGATTATTGTTGACCATAATATTATAATTAATTATTTATAATTTATATCATTCCAATTCTTAATTTCGAATGACAACGATTTAAAAAAATAAGAATAAAATTTAATTTCTTTCATCATACCCATCTCACTCTCTCTCTATATATATATATCTATCTATCTATCTATCTATCTATCTATCTATCTATATATATATATATATATATATATATATATATATATATATATATATATACACATATAGGATACGTTTATAAATCTAACGTTTCGTTCATTATCATATATATATATATATATATATATATATATATATATTTTGGCGGCATGTTTTCATTATGATGTATTTCGAAAAAGGAATTCTTGTTGAAAATACACCTATGTATAAACTTAAAATTCTTGAAGCTATGTATATTCGAAATTGAAAGCAACTTTAAATAAATTAGGATTACTGCATAAATGTTTTAAAATGTTTACAGTACATACTCTTATAATATGTAGGTTTAGCTAGAATCTTGAAATAGTCTTTAAAAATAAACAGACATCTTAATAACTTAGTTACTTCCCTTTACGCTAGCGCATTATTAAGTTTATTGTGATTCCATTTAGAAATAAAATAAAATAATAATTTTCAGATACGCTCAACAAATTTGTCTTAGATAAAACAGATTATTAGACCCTGATAAAATAAGACGCAGTAGGTGGCATTTTACTAATGTCGAAATTACTCGGAATAAATGAATATGCACCAATATGATAACTTTCTTTCTTCCTTTAATAAGGATACTATGAAGCTTGTCCGTGGAAATAAGACGATCGTATTAAAAATAAGTAGACCAAACTTGTTTAAATTATTTAATGAGACAAGTATTAATATATATATATATATATATATATATGATTGTGTATTTGGACAGCAATCTCTCATATACATTTTTTTCCATCTGAATGTGAAGATTTTTTATCTGTTTCTAGAGAGAGGGGAATGTTTTTTTTTTATTTTCCAAACACGGTCAGCATGTTGTAATAAGGATGATAAAATAGAGAAGAAATTGTAAACTTATATCAATCTAACATGCTCTACTTTTATTAAAGCTTCAGCAGAGATTGATAGAAAACAGACATAAAACTAAAAAGCTCAGTACTCTCAAAATTGAAAACTACTAGACTTTCTTTCTCTTTGTCTATTTTCTCTCATTCTCTGACAAAGCTTTTATAAAAGTTAAACATGTTAGACTGATATATGTTTGTTATGTCTTCTTTTACTTTAGCATCCTGTCGGATGTCGATCCATGTTTTGTCTGCATTAACTCATATATGAAGTGGTGAAAATGCGAGAAAACTTGTAAGAAAAGAAGCAAAACGTAACATGTGTATGACTAATGAAAACTTACACAGAAAAAAAATTGAGAAAATACTAACTTTCTCTCTTTTTGTCTGTTTTCTCTCATTCTTTGACGAAGCTTTAATAAAAGTGAAACATGTTACACTGATATACGCTTCCTATTTGTTCTTTATTTTACCATCCTTTTGGATTCTAATCCATATTTGATTTACATTTGAACTTATTTTGTCTGAACATTGAAAGCACTTCATAGAGACAGCAACAACATTTTTTCACATACAAATACTTCAGCTATGCGGTTACTCGCTACGAAACAGAAAGAATATCCTACTCAACTGCACTGCGCAAAAAGTCGTTGCAAAAGCTCTTTTAAAGAACTGAATAACACAAATGATATCTCTCCCCAGACACATCCCTGACTACTCACATGCGCGGAGCAACTGCAAGGCATAATATATATGAATAACTCCAAGAAAAGCTCACTAATAGCCAGGCCACATCAACTAGAACAATATTACGCAGCCTTTCTAATTCCGAAGCCGAACTCTTGAAATGGACAATGTCATACACAAACTACAAGCAGTTAAATCGTTTAAAACATACGCTTCACGATCTATGCACCAATAGAAGAGATGGAAAGAGATCAGTAATCCGAATCATATCCCCATCTCCAAATTTAAACTTTCTGCCATGGAAACGGAGGATTTAAGCTTTGGCCTGAAATTCACCACCAGATTAAAGAAAGATGATACTGTCACAGCTTTAACCAAAAGTCATAAATTCAACCACACTGAATTTCAAGAGGTTTCGTAAAATTTTGTATATTAGCAGCCACCCTCACAAACACCGTTGAAACTACGCTACCCAGGAGATACTTATGGGCACTAAAAACGTATCCACGAACCAAAAAATCATCATAACTCGATCAGACAAATAGAAGCGGAAGATTAAAAAAAGATTCCACGAAACAGTTAAGAAATTATGAAGAGATGAAAACAAATCCTGGATTTGATTGATAACCACCCACCAAACTTTATACGGCTTACCCAAGATGCACACACCCGATAATACCAGCAGAACCATTGTGTCCAGAATCAACAGTGAAACCCACAAATTAGCTAGAGCCATTGCAAAAGGGCTAACTCGTTCCAAGGAACCATCAACACATGTCAAACACTATGTGGACTTAATCTAGAAAATAGGAAACGTAAAGACGAAAAACATGGTTATGCCCATCACAAAGCGGCTCAAGTTATCGAGAAACCACCTAAAATGTCCAAAGAAAAGATTCCCCTAATCGTACACAAACTTATAAAATTATACAGACTATTCGCTAATCACTGCTTTTTCTCTTGCCACAAAATTCTCTACAAGCAAAAATTTGGCTTATCTATGGGGTCAGCTATCAGCTGTTTTCTCACTTACCTTTTTCTAGAATTCTTAGAATCCGGTCCAGAAAATACATTGAAAACTTAATCGTAATATTATTACCAACTATAATCACACATCTAAAACATATTACATCGCTATCTTTCTTTGAATCCCTTCTTAAAGAATCTAACTTATATCTATCTAATACAAAGAATATATATTTAAAAAGCTCAGCCATAAATTAAATGATATGACTCCCACTTCACTGGCTTAACCGCACAAAGATGAAGATATTAGAATTCCCACTAGATAGGCACCCATACACAATTACGAACAGACATTACTATCCGAAGCGCACTTATACATACAATAATTATCACAAACTCACATACATTGGTAAGACATGTGGTGTCAGGTGCATTAAAACCGTAGATAATTCTATACATATTAATGCGCGTGACACCACATGTCTGACCAATGCGAACTGAACCAAGTAAAAGTGAAAATACCAGAGTTTCTGTCTTCTTTTTTGTTTTCTGTCAATTTCCGAAGAATATTTAATAAATCTGAAACTCTTCAGATTGATATACTTTTCCTATATATATATATATATATATATATATATATATATATATATATATGATATAAACTATTAAATATTCAACTGAAATACAGTTTATCTCAAGGTAAGGTAACGATGATTTTTTAATACAGTTCTCAATATCCATTTAACAAATTCTAATTGGGTCATATTAAAAACTTTTTTGTGGATTTTAAAATCGTTTTTAATAATATTCAGAAGCAAACGTAATATTTCAATCATATACTTATAGGCAGATATTTATATACATGGTAACGTATTTTCCTAATTTCTGTATAATCTTTGTAGAAACAACACATAACTATATATTCAATCATTTAAATCAAAATCAGCAAAAGATTTGTGACTCATTTTTAAAGTTTTGTGGAATACTATGTCATTTTAAGTGATTGTTTGGGCCCCGTGAAGGTTTGGGCACGTTTGTCCGGCTTCAATCCAATTTTCAAACCTTTTCAAAGACTTGGCCCAATTCATTCTAATAAAGCATTTCCCCACTTTTTTTTTTAAAATATTTGGTCTCTATAGCCCACTTCTAATTGTAATATTTTTTGTTTTCTTATAAGAAAACAATTTGCATTCTTTGCCCGTCTATTCAGTATTGCTGTTGGTTGAAATTTATAAGAGTTTTTCATGAAATTAAGTTTGTCAAACACAGTAGCTGTTGTATAAAGTTGTATAATTCTTATATAAAAAAATATTCTCTAAAAAAGAATATATGGTTAGTTTGTGTTTCCCAGTCGAACCTGTTAGCAATTACAGTTTTTTGTTTTTGGTATGACCTAGACTTTGGCACGCTCTTTGAAGAGGAGACGGAGACCATAAGGTTTTAATGACCAAGTATAATATTGTTTGAATAATTCTAATTTTTAAAATATCATTTCCCTTCAGAGCTCCCCGCAATATAAGAGATAGTGAAGTGGTTTACACTTGTCTATTTCACGGTTTCTCCTTAAATAAGTCAGTTTGCCATCCAAGGCTAATGAGCAATGTCTACCAAGATATTTAACTTACAGCTGGAGGTAGAGAAAACAGATTCCTTTCTTTCTGAAAGGCATTTGCCTGAAAGTGAACGCAACAGACAAACGTGGAATTTGAATTTTCTCCAACGATGCCACTGGCCGTGACGATATCCTCACATTGCACACCCCAGCAACACAGCTGTACAGTTGTTTCTATACATTTTATCAATTATTGCTTGAAAATATGAAATGGGCGATGTTTTCCTTTATTAATTTCTCTTGTTAATATATTAGCCAGAGATAAAATCTGTTTATGAAAAATGATTGTTGTTTTGATAATTGTGGCCGATTTAACTACAGTGCAGAACGTTTCACTCCAACAATTTCAATTAAGAGAACTCAGCCAAATACCACATAATATTCATTGCGAAAAAGTGTTATGAAAGTACTTTGCAGAAAGTGATTAAAAGTCTAGTTGTCAAAATGAAAGAAGACAGGTGGGACGATTTCTTAATTTGTTACTGACAATCTTGTAGACAACGAAAATACAAAACAAAAAAATCCCCTCCCCAAATTCTCGACAAGAGAAGATAGGCGTGTAAGCCGAATTACAAACAATCCTTCTTCAGTTTTAATCATCCGATATTTCACAAATAAAGTTATTCTTAGTCTGAAAAACAAATAAACTTGTTCTTAGGATGGAAAACAATTTTTAAGTCGAAAAGCGATGACTGATGATAGGTGAAAGGTGACATACTTCTTAATTTGATTTAATTACTTCTTTCTATCAACTTGTCAGGGGTCAACTTTCCTCATTTTTCGTAAAAAGAAGATACATACGTAGAAATTAGATTAATCTTTAATAATTTAGCATCGAAATGTTGAAAGAGAAGCCAGTCCCAAATGACTATTTCATAAAGTTTTTCAGAATGAAAGCTTACAACGATCGTCATCTTAAATTCAGAATTAACACGGCTACATTCGACCGGTTTTAATGTCTTAAAATTTATCATTGAACATTTGAGCTGATGGGAAAATGTATCCATGTCAGTCACCAAGCAGGTCCCGTAAGATTTTGGTTTGTTTTTTTATATATATTTCCCTTTTATTCAGTACAAAACTAAAAGAGACGTTCACATTAATAAATTATTGTAACAATTCTAAGTTGAAAGTTTCTTTTCACTTCAAAAATCAATCTTGGCGTTAATCTAGCCGTTTGCAGAACAAACATTTAAGATTTCTAGACATTCAAGATTTCCAGACATTTAAGATTTCTAGACATTTAAGATTTCTAAACATTTAAGACTTCCAACGGAGTCTCGACTAATGCATTCTTTTTAAAAAGAAAAATGTTTGTGCATTATGCAACCGCAGGAAATAAATTTTAAGAGCATAAAATGTTGTTAACTTAATAGGTATTCTCAAAGAATTCTTCTAATTCACATATATAGGCATACACAAATGACCCATTAAAATTAGGTATATCTTTTACAGCATATCCCAACAATATATATATATATATATATATATATATATATATATATATATATATATATATATATATATATATATATATATATTTGTGCATGTGTATATGTGTGTGCGTGTTTAGCTAGAGTTTAGTCGTTGTTTGCCCTTGGTTGGCAACAAATCTAGGAGAAAGGCTGCTCAGAATTCAAAATATAAGTACCAATGCTTTGCATTCGGTTCCTCCTAAATGGGTAGATTAGTTCTGCACAAGTCTTCACGACAGTAATTAAATCATATCTTCCAGACTCTCATACGACGAAGTGGAACGGAAAATCCAATTATAACATTTACTCGCATATTTTTATTAGCATCCTCCATATCTTGACAATGACATTAGCTTAAAGAATATTTATTACCATTCATAAATGTCATAATTTAAAAACTTAACAATAATTTTCGTTCTGTTTAAAAATACCAATTCAAAACAAAATATTTATATTTAACTTGATAAACACTAAGAGAGGACGAAAATAAATGTTATGCTTTTGTCTTTATATATATATATATATATATATATATATATATATATATATATATATATATATATATATATATATATATTTAGGAGGGATCGGAAGTTATTTGATATTTGGTACTATTCTGTTACGAAGAGTGAATAGAGATGTTTTTGTTTAGAGTTCAACTGCGGAAATGTTTTCGATTTTCGCTTATTGATCGATTCTGTTGCACTTCCCAAACTTAAAGTTCACCGCAACTTGGTTACAAAATTCACTTTCCTGTTCTTCTAAAATAACTAAATCCCGTATACACACACACACACACACATATATATATATATATATATATATATATATATATATATATATATATATATATTATAGTTAATAAATACGTTGGTATATAATCGAAGTGGATCCTAGTAAAATCAAATATTAAAAATGATCCACAAAAATGTATTTATTGTAACAGAGCATATAAATTGCACAGCAAAATCGAAATTTGCCTACAATGGGGGCGGATAAATCTATTTCAACCGACGAGAAGTATATCAGTCATATTCAAGCCTGGTGTATAGTCTTCGTTCATTATCTTTGACATCCGTCAAAAAATTTATGCACAACAGATTAATGATTTCGATCAGTCGAAATTCGCGATCCGGTAGTTAGTGGAGTCTGAAGGTATTAGCCTTAAAGGGAAAAGGTTGTAAAATTAACCAGGATATTGTATATATATATATATATATATATATATATATATATATATATATATATATATATATATATACATATATGTATGTATGTATGTATGTGTGTTTGTTTGTGTGTGTCTGTGTGTATATATATATATATGTATATATTTATGTATGTATACACATGTATATATATATGTATTTATATATATATGTATTTATATATATATGTATATATATATATATATATATATATATATATATATATATATATATATATATATATATATATATATATATATATATGTATCGAAGTACAGGATTGGTGTATATGGAATAAATTCCAATAACCAACAAATACTATTCTTAAAACAGTGCTCAATACAGAGTAGAGATTTAAATTTTTTTCTTCATGTATATGTATATATTTTTAGATTTCGTCATATATATGTATATATTTTTAGATTTGTTTCTCCGTATATATGTATATACTTTTTAGACTTTATTCTGTTTCATGCTAGACGCAATCGTCAGGCACTCGTGGCCTGACGATTGTATTTAGCATGAAACAGACTGTCGCCTCTAAGTGTTGACTTCTATGTTCACTTATATATATATATATATATATATATATATATATATATATATATATATATATATATATGTAGATATTCTGATTTTCTCACTAATATGCACTCTGTGTTGTGTGTGCGCGCATGCTGCTGTCGAAAGCATGTTATGTAAAGCAGATGAAGGTGCATCATAGAAAGCAGAAGCAACCCAACTGTGCCAACTTGTCTTATCTTTCTGTTGGCGACACCTTTGCTATACAATAAGGTTTCCAGGTCACATCTGGGCTGAGGAAGCGCTTGGTGGTACGCAGCAGAGCTGTATGACATTCAGATCCAATCATCCCAATCAAAGAAACACAGTTTATCTGTAATATATCCATGACACCTATGAAATCGAATGATGGTCTCTTAGGAGCCACGGACAACGAAACGAGACATGAAGCAATTATAAATGAGGCATAGAATGAGGAGGCTGTTAAAATCTGTCCTGAATAAAATGTTGCAATCGATATATACATACATACATATATATATATATATATATATATATATACATATCATCATCATCATCATCACAGGTTTCTTGTATTAATCAAAAGATCACTATATAATTTCTGATCAATCAAAGCATTCAATTGCTTATCCCTAAGCAGTTTCTGCGTGTATCAGCTCAGTACATGACATTGTACACCTATAAATCCAAAATAGAACACATTTTTTATAACATTAAACACACACAAACATATATATGTACGTTTATGTTTCTGTGTCTAAAATTTGGTCTAATTATAATATGTATGTATACATATATATGTAAATAAATGTAAGTTTTTTATTTAATTGTTTTGTCTTATAATTGTAAGAACACAAGAAATATATATATATATATATATATATATATATATATATATATATATATATATATATATATATATATATATATATATATATCATAACCGGAGTACAATGTCAGTCGTTTTTAAGCAAACTTTAACGAAAGAGGTATTACTAACAAAATACACAATATATATATATGCTTAACTCTCCCGTCGTTTATCGACATATGATGGCGAAGCAAAACATTTCCTAGAAACTGACAGCGACTTGATTATATTGTTGAAGGCTCTGTGCAGAACCAACCACACTTTTTGAAGAGTCGAAATGAAGACCTGGGACAAGGTACCACAAGGTCCCCAAACGACCCTCCGTTAGTTTTCTTTTTCTGGACCAGCTGCCTTCCAAAGCTATAGAACTCAGTCTGCCCTGCTTTCTACCCATAGATGGGGGAGAAGAAAAGGATCCCTACCTCTCCCAGGGGTATATATACATACATAGATACATACGTACATATATATATATATATATATATATATATATATATATATATATATATATATATATATATATATATAGATATATATATATAGATTATTATATTATTATAGATATATATATATATATATAGATTATTATATTATATTATATATATATATATATATATATATATATATATATATATCTACATCTCTATATGTATATATATATATATATATATATATGTATGTATGTATAAACACATACAGACACACACACGTATATATATATATATATATATATATATATATATATATATAACCCTTATCGTTATATAAAGGTTAATTGTTGGGAAAGTAAAATGTACGAGATGCGTTCAAATTTCTGGCGATTCGGTTTTGTTTCCTTGTTAATTGAATTAGTTCATCCCCCGCTGACAAGTCTTTCTTGTCTTGATTGGCAGCCAATCTAAGATAAAGAAATTTCAAATCATGTCTTCCAGTGTCACATTATATGCATGTCCTCTTTCGAAGCCGAAACGTCCGACGAACTCTAGAAAAAGATTGGGCTATGTCGTATCGATAGTTGTATACAGTCTTTTTAAATCTAACAAATGCAGTATTTTATAGGCGAAAACCTCCATAAAAGTTAGGTTTGGTACATAACTGCTGAAAATATTGGTCACGCCATTCTCCAGAAATTCTATTGAATACTTTTCATTTGAGCCTGATGGTATGGTACTTTGTCCTGCTGGAGTAACCAGTCATTGTTGTGGTCCATGAATTGGTGTAAATTGTAAAAAAAGTGAAATGTCACCGGAAAGCAGTCAATGGCGTGTTTCGAGGGACGAGCGGACCAACTCATGCCAGATGGACACACTCCATTGTTAAACCCCAACCAGAATGCAGGTTGCTTTATGGCCATATGCGGGCTGAGCTACAAACGGAACCTACCTACATCCCTAAATCGCTTGAATGGGACACATCGTATCACGTCATATGTTATGAATGTGTGAAGGTCCAGATAGAGATGTAACGAGTCAAGATGCAGCGTTGTATCAGGTTTGTTGGTATTAATACTGACACATAGGTAGACTATTTTCTCCCATGTTCCATGTCTCTTGCCTGCTATCAATTCTGGCCAGACAATTATGGGTCCGTTTTGGGGATGGGAGGCACTACACTGTCTATGGTGGAAGATAATACCCTTTATCTATGCGCATACTAATTCAAAAATGTAATGTCACATCCACTTGACACCCATGAGGACTGCAATAATTCACATCGCCTTGCTTCTAGTAACCTAACCGTTGTTTATACTAATTTCCTTTGTGCCACAGTACAAATTATATGGGACTTAAGGTTTTTATAATCTGATAGCACTTTAGTGCCAACATCTATTATCTTTACTACTGTTTTCCCAAGATTTTTACACGCGTGTTTACCCTTAATATACGGTTTTGTAACAACTTTTTTACTTCATTAAAAGGTATTTCATTTACTTGCTCTGACCGAAAGTGAGATTAAGAATTGTTTAGATTTTTTCTTCATATAAAATATATTTCAAAAAGCGAAATGTTCTTTTACGCGCGCAAAAATCTCATTGAAATATTCATAGACTCTTCAAATGCTGCAAAGCATATTTTTCATTAATTATTTGTAATGTCGAATAATTAACAAATACCAAATGTATTGCTTGTCAAAATTGCATTTAAATGTTTTTTCCCGTTATCCTTTGACTCTGTCTAACTTTTAAAATTATTTTAATTAATTTTATTTGTATCAAATCTGTCGATTTTAGTATTGGATATAAATCAAAGATTATTCGATGTCTCATACGAAGTGGCCAGAATATGTAATTGAACTTTTTCTGTTTCGGTAGATTTTATAAAACAATAAAAAAAAACTATACATTTTTCTAGATATTACCTAACCTGAGTTTTATTCTTTCTTTATAAATTGTGATCTCGTTTGAGAGACACATGTAAGTGCATGCGGAGGTGTATGCATACCAGTATGCATATATGTATATTTATAGGTATTACTTTTCACTATTTGCTTTGTTCGGGTTGTTGTCCTCATCTTCGTTGTCATGTTCACGAAGTTTCGGTCGTTGTGCACTCCGGCCTTCATTAGATGAATGGAATTTCCAGTGTCCTCAAGAACACATGTCCCAATGGATAAAAGCTTAGGTTAGATCAAGTGACTTGACCCAAATAGGTGTGAGTTTTTAGCTACGGCGGTGGTCAACTTGAAGAGCTGAGTTAAAGGGAAATACCTGATACTGAGCTATCCGGACGAGGCATGGCACGTGGATCTAGAACAATATACCCCAGTGGATGAAATAAAACGTTTGAATTAAATTCGAATCACCTGAAGAAGGCCGCAGCATACAACAGCCGAAATACCGTGAATATGACAACAAAGATGAGGATAACACTGCGAACAATATAAGTAATGTAAATAATTACAATAGTTCATCTTAAAAAGATATTTATGTATATGTATGTATATATATTAATCGATGATTGAATTCTCGCGGTGGCTAAATCAATATCGCAAATACGTATTTCATTTTCTCGATCGCATATTCATTGAAGTTTACCTCGCAAATATTTAGCAACGACTGTTTGGCAAACAAATGAGAAAAAAGAGAGAAATATAACTCTTTGTCCGGTTGCACTGTTACGGTCTGTTTCCCGTGATAATTTCACCTTACCGACATTTTCTTTATTTCTCTTGCTTTTTACTTTACGCTTTCGTTTTCCTCTTTTCAGTATTCGTGTGCCTTTCTTTCTTCTCGGGTTGATTCTAGAAAACACTGACCTGAAACAAGAAAATGACCTTACCTTTCAGATAGAGGACCCGATCAAATATAACTCACGGGTTTCCGATTTCGGTAGAAACCTGTTTTTGTCCGCCAGAAACTATGAGGCTTTCTTATGTATGATTGTCTATCTGTGTGGGTGTTTCATTTTTGTTAGTTCCTATAAACGTGTATGTATCCACGTGTGAGTCTATGTATACAGGTATGACAATATAAGTGTCGTGTGTATACATATCATTGTGAATACATTTTCGCCTAGTTGTCGCCTTCTCTTATTCATTTTTAGTTTCTGCTTGAGTGAGCACGTGCGTGTTGTTTAAGAGGTAAGGACCAAAATATAAGATAGACAGTTGACATACAAGTTCGCTTATGGGAATATGAAAATATGTTAAAGGTGAAGGAAGCTTGCCTGTTGGCCGACGTTGTAGCGTATTTTCTAACAAGATGTTTAGTTAGAAGCAAAGTAAAATACAGACATTCGAATAAAATCTGTTGTGCCTCATGTAATTGGCAATTGTAGATACGATTTTTAAAAAAAGTCATATTTTGAATCCAAAAACATTTATGAATATTTTAATATTAAAATATAGTGTTAAAAAAACTATGTATATTCCAAGAAAAATAAAGATATTTTTGGAAATTTGCTTTAAAGTCAAAAACTTCAAACATTAGTAAAATAGGCACATTTGATAAAGTAGTGTTTTCTTCATTCTAAATTAGATTGTGTAATGGATTGTTTCCAAATATTTAAAAAAAATACAGTATTGTCTTTGTTTAGACAATTCGATACACATAATCAATGTATATATATAGGTCAATGAAGTAACTAGATATTAGCGACCGTATACGCGCGTGCTGGCCTGCATACGTTTATAAGCAAATAATTACCAAATTTGGCAAGAGGTGTTTATTTATTAATATATAAAGACATTTTTATGTTTATACATCCTTTTTATAAATACAAATATTTAAGTAAATTCTCTGTTTTATAATAAACAGTATTAATAACATTTACCGGCCTGAATGTCTGAGAACCTTTCATAGAAAATATCCGTTCTCTGACAGGAATCGAACCTGTATCCTATACTGAACCGTAATATAGACTTAACCGATCGAGCCGCGGTGGACCATCCGAGTAGCAAGGTCGATTTTACTGCTTTTAAACTTCAATCTTCCATGAATCTCTCACGTACATTCATATCTGCTCAGGCCGGTAAATTTTATAAATACTGTTTTTTATAAAACAGAGCATTTAGTTAAATATCTGTATCTATAAAACGAATGTATAAACATAAAAATGCCTTAAAATAATAGTCGAACTTTGTTCATTTCATAATATATATATATATATATATATATATATATATATATATATATATATATATATTGATTCATGTTTTATTAAATAATATAGTATTGAGACCTGTAAGAAAGCATTTTATTTCTTCATTCTATATAGTTTGGAAAGCTATTATTAATAAATGTCTGTTTTATATTCTTTAGTTCACTGTAAAAAAATCTGTTTTATACTTCTCGTTTTCACTCTCACATGGTCATGTGTGACGTCACGAGCTGCGACGGCATTTTCGCTTCCGCGTCTCCTATACACTAGTTAGTCGTTACTTTGAAATTTTTCATGCAACAAAAACAGACTATCATTATTTAACAAAATTGCTGCCAAAATATACACAATATATATATATATATATATATATATATATATATATATATAGTTAGATAGATAAAAATAGAAAAGGGTAAAGAATGGAAGAGTGAAGAAATATATCATTCATACTGAAGATGACTTTAATCAAGCAGCGAGCCAACACACACGCACGTACGCACACACAAGCACGTACGCACACTCACTCAGACATACACGCAGCAAAGCGACATGAAATATCGGCATCTGAATAGGGCATGATAGTTGGTGCCAGTCTGATAGAGCATGACATTTTTAACAGCCCTTGATCAACGGGGCTATATATGCACGAGAAAAAAAAATGATGAAACACATTACTCCCCATCGTTGTCAGAGCCTTGGGTTGCCACTAATCTTTAATGGTTACGATGTTAATGTCTCAACATATCTACGGGTTTTGAAAATGCTATATATATATATATATATATATATATATATATATATATATATATATATATATATAAATTTAAATAAAAACAGACCACTTTAAGGGTCCATGTAATAAGTTATTTCACTACAGCCCTTTTAAAGGACTGCGGATCATCAGACTTTACTTCCAAAGGTTACGGATTACCTAGTTTTTCATAAACTATATATATATATATATATATATATATATATATATATATATATAGGTGTGTGTGTATGTGTGTGTGTGCAAAAATATATGTAAATATTAGCAGATTTCAACAGAGAATGACATGGCGACAGTGTGCTTCATGGTTGAACACACATGGACGGATATTTTAAGAGTGCTCAATACACAATTCATTAACTTGAACGCGTAAAGCGGATAATAAAATAAGAAAATTGAAAAAAATCGCAGAAAACACTATCCGGGTTTCAACCTTATGATCCCGTCAGGTGGTTACTGCTAAATAATTAATTCATAGCATTATTCAAAACCGTTTATATAACTTGACGCCGCAAAGTAAAATCAGCAGAAGGGTACGGGTGAGGAATGAGTAGGGATAACCGGCAGGGAGAGAAATAAAACTAAATTTTCGTAAATATAATCATCCGGGTTTGTACTGGGCCAGAGTATCTTTATTAATGTGTCTGCATTTGAATATCACAGTAATTATACCGACATTTGCCCTGCAACTGAAGTGATAAAAACAAGTGCTTTTTGGATGGTAACTCTTATAATGCGAGCGTTATATAAAAGGCGTTGGTAGAATAGGTTTCCGAGTGCAGAACAAAGTCTACGTGTGATGCACTGAAGAGATATTCAAGGAAAGGTGGTATGATCATAGGTCTTTTAAACTGGACAGTCATAAGCGTTGCTCCAAGCTGGGAAGCCATGCGTTAGAGTTCAAAAATAGATGTAATAAAACGGGGTGTTCTGAGGAGGGATAAGTCTTGCAGTTCTAATGTTAGTGTTTGAATGTCAAGAAGAAAAGTTGGCTATTGTGACATACCCAAAGAGAGACACGTTTTTGAATGAAAGGTCTGAAGTGATAACCAAATACAGACACGTTAATAAATATACTCTGGCTGAATACGAACACGGATGATTACGAATTTTTTTTTTCCTTTCTCCCACTTCCGGTTCTTCCCCCTTCTAATATTTCTACTTTGTGGCGCTTCTTAAGTTATATAAGCGAGCTTGAATAATGCAACGAAGTAACCACCTGACGGTAGCGTAATTTTGAATCCCGAATAGTGCTGAGCGTGATTTTTTTTCAAATTTTTTATATTATAAAATATATGTGTGTATGTCGGCGTGTTTGTTGATCTTTTCAGTGAGTAAATTATTGCTCCACTCTGACCCCTTATAAAAAAACATCTACACGTGGGTAAAATCTGTAAGGATGGAAGCACGCGTACGTATGAATCTGTTGCAAGAGTTTACCATTCCACATAACCAGTGTAATGTAGGCCTTAGAATATTTCGGCCGTTCATGGAGAAGTGCTGGTTGGGGGTCAGAATCCCCCAGGGCCATATGACTTATATCAGTGCGTCCTGAAAGAGACGAAAACTAATTTAGTCAAGTCGGATTTTACCCGCAACTCATCAGAATAATCTGAACGATTTTAATGTATTCGGCTCCCATAATCTTTGCATGAAATTGAAATATAACGTTTATTATTAAGTGATTTATTAAACCACGTATTTTAATTGATGAGGTCAATTCCAGAGACGGGCTAATGAAAATCCAAAGGACTGTCGATTTGGTCTCCACCAACACATTGCAAATCTCAGAACTGAAAATATAAACAAGAACATAAGAAGATAAGAACATAACAAGAGAAAAAGTGGTGAAAATATTAAATCTTGGCATAAGGCCACAAGATTTGAGCATGTAATGACCATAAGGAGTTATAGATGGGGAGGGAACGAGAACTAGTGTAAAAATATTTAGAATAATTGAAGAAAAATACATTTACAATCATATATTTTACGCACATATATGTATATCTTCGGTACAATGGAAGCTTTGAGAGATCCTTAAAGCATCTAGCTACTATTATAATGGTTATGATGAAGGTGTTGAATAATAGGAATCTAAATGTAGGTAGAGGGAAGGATGTTGGCATAATAAAGATAGGATATAACTACCTCTTCAATTGAAGAGTTTGAGTGGAGTGTTCAATGAAAACACACAGACACACACGCCGTTTTTATATTACATTTGTTCTATTCTTTTGTCTATATCATTCCATTTATACATTTATCTATATATACTATTTTTAAATTTTGCGTCACTTCTTTCGCTTGTGTTACGTAATTTTGGAGCTTTTGCACCCCATTACACTTCAGAGTGATTGCTATTATGACAGTTGGTAGATTTAATTTCATTATCACTTATCAATTGATATAACATTATGAAAGATACGCGAGTTTCAGGGTAGTTCTATTCGGAAATTGGCTACCAACCAAGGCTAGATATCTCTCCCTCAAATGCAATTTTATCTATATCTGGGAGGAGAGGAAGTAAATCTATATCTTTTCTAAGAGCAACAATGCAAAGTGAACACAACAGACGAAGGCGAAACTTGAACCCCCCCCCCATTCAGATTTTGAATTAAGTTATCTGCACGTCCTATTCCATGATTATATTTTTTCATGGTATTTCGAAACGAATCAAGCTATTTTTCATTCGAGATGATCAATGCCTCTTAATCTTCCCCAAACCCAATTTCTACCCCGAAAAACGTCTTGCATTTTTATGAAAACTGAATGTGGAGCGAAGACGAAAATAAATAACAAGGCAGTTAATCATCAAATGAAAAAAAAAAAATCCTTAGTTGGAGAATTTATGCATTCTACAGGTTAATACTTTAAAAATAAATATTTAACATTTATCTACCAATGATTTCGTGATCAATTTGAAGGGTGTATAAGCAAAGTTTTTAGATTAAACAAGCAATAAGAAGAAACGGCAACATACTGTAACATTTCACTACAGGCACGAATTTAAAAAAAATCCCTCACTTATTCACCCGTCTTCCTCACTTACACTTTCCTCCTCACTTTTTCTCGTCTCTTTTATCTCACACATACACGCGAAAAAATCTCATTTCTTTTCATTTTAACAAACAAGGACTTTAAACACGCATACACGATGAGACAAATGTAGTTGAAAAGCTCACCAAAATAAAAATATTTTATATTTTTAAATCTAAAAACCTTTTCTTTGTTATGGGTTGATTCAAAATCCGCAACAAGAAATTGTGTAATCACTTACAGCCTCTTGTAAGCTTCAGTATTGAACAAGACCGTTCTTCAGTATCTGTCAACATTTCTGAGATGAGGTATTATCTACACTATTTACATTATTCAGACTATTATCCTCATGTCGCCATATTTATTACAACATTTCAACCGTTGTACGCTCCGGCTTTCTTCAGGTGGTTGGAATGTTGAACTGAGCCCTTTATTTTGCTCACTGGATGTCAGTTATCAGTTATCAGTTATCTCCTGTTAATTTCTCTCTGAATGTTCTTGACTGCCTTAACCTTGTATTGAACTCACATCCTTTGGATCCTGTCACTGGATCTAACCAACGCCTTTATCCACTGTGCCATGTGTACTGTGTCCTTGAGGAGACCATTAAACATGGCACGTGGAACTAGAACAGTCTACGCCAGTGAGCAAAATAAAGGCTGCAGTTCGACATTCCAGCCACTTTGACTTGAGCTGGAATTGATGCCTCTAAATTTGCATCTATTTTGACCGGCAGCAATTTTCAACAGAGTAGTATAATGCAAGACGACATATTCAAAAAAATATTCAACTAAAATTGTTAGGCGTCAAGTTCTTTTGACACCGGTCGAATCTACTACCGATTACCATTTTTCCGGCTCTGAGATACATATACGCGCCGGAATGTGTAAAGCAATAAGAGGTAATTTGTCATTGGGGGATCGTTGACAATAATGCATTAGCTTTTAATTGGAATTATTTTATAATAACTTGCATTTGAATCCGCTTGTGCCGTTTCGTAGTTCAAAACAGAAATTTATGTGAATATATTTCTGGAATAATCATGGATATATACTTATATCGCCAACATCTATACAAGTTTACCGCCCGTAATTCACTAAATATATATTCCTTTTTGGCGTAGCTGAATGGCTGAAGTAAAAATAAGATTTTAGAAAAAGGAATTCACCTGAAAGTGTTATTGGAATATTCGAGAATATGGCTGAAGAGAAATTAATATAAACTAGTTTGACCCGTGAAAATGTCACGGTTTTCCTAAATTTAAATTTCTGAAGAATCTTAATTCTTCAGTTAATCAATGAATAAGCTCATGACGAGTTCTACAATTGTAAAATATGCGTAGAAATTCCGCTATCGCATGATTAAATATTTGAGCTTAACAACTTTAACAAAATATTGCACTAACAATCATAAATATGAATGTTGGTTGTTATTTTAAGAAGTAAGGGGGTACAAATGAAAAGATTTGAAATTGAAAACTTTTTTCCATTTCAATGAAACAGCCATAAAACACTTTTATCTTCCCTTCTTTCTTTCACTTTCTCACTGAAACCAAGTAGGGTCTTTGTTATCTGTTGTCTTCTGATCAAAACAGAATAATCCATTCTTTATGAGGTGTTAGCAAGAGACGTTAAACATGTCTATCTTTATTTTTTTCAATGAAAGCAAGTAGCGTCTTTTATCTGTTTTATCTTTCCACGTGATCTAAACGTTACAGTCCATTATTTATGAGGTATTGGCACGACGTAACGGTCGGGCAAATTATTGAGGGGATGGACAGTCACAATTATGATAAGATTTGAAGAAGGAGTTTTTCAAATATCTACGTGTATCGTTCCGGAAAACATCCGATATATGAAAAAATGGCTATTGTCGTCTTATTATCAATCCTCAAGATGCTTGGGAGACAGAAACTTGATTTCAACATGCCTATCACATATTGATGTCCTTTTATTAGGAAAGCGGTATTTCAATATTTGTCTATGCTTTAGTCTTATCTAATTTGAATTAAAACAAATTAGATGTTTTCTTAATGGATATTGTTATGAGAAACATTCAAAATTAATATTATTAAAATTAGGTTTGGGCGCTACCTATATTACCGCACATACTGCTTATGCATTTGTATAGCTAAATATCTACAAACATATATATATATACATATATATATATATATATATATATATATATATATATATATATATATATATGCAAATATTAAATAATATGCATATTTAACAGCCCCCCCATATATATATATATATATATATATATATATATATATATATATATATATATAAGTTATGAAGAACTTGGTAATCCGTATGGGTAATTCCAAAGAGGATGAAGTCCTGAGAGCTCAATGTAAATCCAGAGCTAATATTTAAAAGGAAAACAGACCACTTTAAGTTACCATTATAATAATTTATTTCACCGGAGGCCTTTTAAAGGACGCCGGATCATCAAAAAAGAGCGAGGTTTATTACAAGAGGTCGAATAAGATGATATTGATATATCAATCCCGTTATTTTATATCAATCATTTGATTTGTATGAAAATATAAGGAAAAAGATATTTACTCCTATTTATTTTTCTTTTTTTACTCAGTGACGTGCTGAAAGAATTGGGCGGACCGTAATTCGAGGCGTGATGGATCTAACGAAGGTCAAGATTGATGGCCACTAAAAAGAAGAAACTGCTAAGACAGAAAACTTTGGAGGAAAAGATAAGAGCGTCGAAGACACAGATAAAATGATACAGGAATCCTGCCTTGAGATAAGAATTTAGTCTGGATTTCGCACTCTTTAAAATGGCGGCGACCGAATGGAAAGTGACAATTTTTCGAATGAAGAATTTATATATATAGCAAACTGGATTTAGTTCTGCTCTTTGGAAGAATGCCAGTAAAAAAAGTAGTGACATTGACATAACCGCGATTAGAAGACTGATAAATTTATCGGACAGAATCTCATCAAGTTTACAGTGCTGTATATGCAAGACTAATTCAATAGGTGAATACTTGCACATGTGTTAGAGAAAATATAGTTTTTCTTATAATTTCAATGTAAACTGTACAATTAGTTCAATCAGAGACGTCACGTTAAGTAATTTGACGAGGAATGAGAATTATGTTAGCAAAATGGGATTTTTGAGAAGGAAGGAAACTGACAAAACGTTACTGAAGAGAAAGAAGGGCAATATACAGAGCAAGAGTAGTGCATAATTTTTAATTTGATGCAGCGCAATCTTCCTTCATGACACACAAACACGCACGCACGCATATATATATATATATATATATATATATATATATATATATATATATACGCGCACACACGCATATATATATATATATATATATAATACATAAAATTTTAATGGTCAGGGTTGAATCAGACTAGGAAACAGTAGAATTAAAAAGTGCTTAATAGATGTGTGAAAAAAAATAAAATAAATAAAAATAACATGTAGAGATTTTATCTTTAATGATCATAAGGTCAGTTGATTCCGCTACCTTGGTTTCAAACTTATGACGCTTTTTATCAAATGACCTTAGAGTTAAGAGGTTATATATATATATATATATGCGTGTGTTTGTGAAAAGTGTGTATATATAAATATGAAGAAATTTCTACCAGCCACATATACACAGTCATCAAAAAACTAAAAAAACAAGGAAATAACCAGCTTTAAAATAATAACAAAAGTGTTTTTTGTTTTGTTTTTTGTAAATTAAAAATTAAAATTATAGCAATTTTCAAGTATCATAATTTTACACAGAATACCTATTATCAGGATTTATACCAAAATAAATTAATACATATAACAAAATAAAATAAAACACTAACAACCACTTTTTAGTTCAAGCTACCACCACTATAACTACATTTATGGTTTTATCATTCTCCCACCACCATTACTAATGACTTCTACCAATTTATTAATACAATAACTATTAGCTACTTATATTATCATTGTCTCCAATCCCTTACAACATTACTATCACATCACATCTACTATTATCATATAGACCCGCTATAATTATTAACATAAATTACCCTCTTGCCCAGCATATTAAATATTAAATATCACCATATAAAATAACCAATAAGGATTACAAACCGAAATTTCTACCTGTTACATATACACAGTCATCAAAAACAAACAAATAACCAGATTTAAATATAACAAATAAACCACCTTTTTTCAAAAATTTAAAAATAAATAATAATAATAATAATAATAATTTTTACCTATCATAATTTTACACAAACCCCACCACACGTATATACATACATGCGAGGAATTATTATTCAGTGAAAAAATAGAAAAATGACAGGTATACATTCACGAGACATTCACGAGAAATTTTCGCTACATTTCCAATCTTTGAATTTCAACATAAAAATGCGTATGTATAGACACAACACCACCCGTATACATAGATATGTCATATCCGAAACTGTCCACATATGTTTATATATGTATGAGTCCCGACGGACGACCAAGTGTGTATGTGTGTCTGCGTACTTCATTGGGCGTATGAACATACATCGATGTTTGCGTTAGCACGATGAAATCACGACGACATCCCCACCACTTCCATAATAACACCAATACACACAATCTACATGAACGCAAAATTTAAAAAAATTAATCAGTTTGTCTGACGATCGCAAAAGCGTGAAACCCAGGGTCAGAAACTCACATCAATCCAACCAAATATATATATATATATATATATATATATATATATATATATATATATATATATATGTGTGTGTGTGTGTGTGTGTTTGTGTGTGTGTATGTGTGTGTGTGCGCGTCGTACGTGTATATATTGGCGTATGGGTGTGTAATTCACTGGTATGCAGACATGAATTCAACAATATCAATAAAATTATCGGTGGTTACTGTATTAGTTGAGTGCTATAATCATTGTTTCAAACAATATAAAATCTACGATTTCAAACTAAAATTTTACAAGCAAAACTAGAATATCTTCATTATCCTCACAATACACTTTTCCTATTTTTTATTTGACTTCATTCTTCATTGATTGTCTTACTAAACAAATTTTAAGAAATAGCAAATGTTTACCAAAGCAGACAGATACGAGCCGTTTGAAAAATGAAGAATTGAATAAAAATACTGAATGCCCGGCAAAAAAACACAATACTTGAGCTTGAAAAATAAAATTTAAACACTCAGTTGATAAAATTAATAAATTTTAACCTTTCGCCTTGTCATATCGCAGATGTTCAGCTATAAATCCTGTGACGAGTTTATCGTTTTGTACACATCTAGGTTGAGTTATTTTTGTTTAATTTACATATGTTAATGAACAAAATGAACGCAGGACTCCGGACATAGAAGACATTCGTTTTTCAACTGTTCACTTAAAATACGGAAGGACGTTAGCCCTTCCGATAGGAAATACAAGTGTTCATCTCTTTCTCTTTCTGTCACTCTCACTCTCTCATTCTCTCTCTCTCTCTCTCAGCTTATCTACTCACTTTGTGCAAAACTGATGAACACAATCGCACAAAAACATACGTACACACATGTGCCTGCATGCATACCATCACAAACATGAATTCTCAAAAGAGTAATGGCGACCCAAATGGGTTTCTTAAACATGCTTCTAATCTTGGAAAAATGGTTTCTTTTCTTCTTTTATGTACCGTGTCCCTTCAGTACGTAGGCGAACATGTTCCTCCACTTCCCCCTAAACCTTGTAGCTCTTAATATGTTTTGTCACTTTGCTACTTCCCCCCAGGCCCTATTCTGTCATCTACTTGATTACCACTATATATGTCACGCGTTGCTTTCCCTTGCCTCTCTTTCCTTCTATTCACCGTGTGAGTATCAGATTCTCCAAGACTTCCTTTCTCATTACGTGTCCCAGAATTTTCAGCTGCCTCTTCCTGATGATAAGTATAAGCTTCCTCCTTGTTTGTATCCACTCCAAAACTTCATCGTTGCTCACACGCTCGGTCTATGATATCCTTACCATTTTTTCTGTAGAAGCATACCTCCGTTGCCTTGTGTCTCTTCTTCATCTGTGAGGGGACCATCGAATATTCGTTGCCATATAGGAGGACGGATATCACGTAGAAGTTCATTACTTTTTCTTTGTTATCAAAAAAATCCCCCTGTCTCGTAATACTCTGCCTTGATTTTGAAATGCCTCTTTGGCTATCCCAATACGTCTTCGGATCTCAGCGTCACACTTAGCATCCTCTGTCAGAACACTACCCAGATATTTAAATTTCTGCACCTGATTTTAGTGACCCCGAACTGTAAATCGCATTTCGGACTCAAAGGAAAATAATTAAAGTAAAACATAAATTAGAAGGAAAACTGAATATTTGCAACATAATTTTGGTTTGTTCTAGGGCAATGTATATACATTGAGATGGATGCAGTCTTATGGAATCACAGGAGAATAGTAATGCTTGGGTAATTCATGTAGTTTGGAAAAAATAACTTACTCCATGGACATCCGTACGTAAAAAAAATCTCGTGGGGAAGCCATATTGTTTTATATTGACAAATTAACGGAAAATCCCGGCGACCACGAGATTTGAGAAAATATAAAAATGTCTGTTATAAGCGCCGTGGCGATAAGTAGGGGAATCGCAAAGTAACTGTCGATACGGTGAAAACATTTAGTGTCGAAGGTGATTTGATGGCCTGGTTGGCGAAAGTGAAATCGGTAGCGAGACTGCAAAAAATCCACGACCTCGCAAGTTTTATGTCTCTGTTTTTAGAAGGAGACGCCCTGGCCTTATATCTCAAATTGACCGATGAAGATCAACGGGATGCAAAGAAAATAGAGGCTAAGTTAAAAACAACCTTTACGGATGGAGTTTTTTCTGTATATGCAAAGCAAGCGAAGATGCGGTTGACCGACAAAGCCGTTGATGCGTATGCAACGAAAATATAAAAGCATGCGGGAGTAGCAGGGTTTGAAGGAAATGGACAAGATCAGATCGTGAAGCTCACGTTTGTTAATTGGTTTCCTGGAAAGTATTTCGGTGCCATTACAGCAGTTGCCAAATGTAGAGAAACTGGAATTCAGTGAAATAATTTCAACTGTCAAGGTACTTACAGCCACTCGGAGACCAGAAATAGTTGCGGTCGCAGAACGAGAACCTAAACAGCGTGATGGAAGACCAAGAATGATCAAACCGTTTAGTGTCAAATGTTATAACTGCAAGGGCCGTCATTTGTTGAGAGACTGTAGGCAACCAATCAAGGTGACCTGCTATGGATGCAGCAAGCCGGGTCACAGGGAAAAAGAACAAAGGGCAAACGGTGTGCCGACGGTTACCCCTTCAAATCATCAATGGCGCAAACCAGAACAATACCAAACATAGAAGCGCTAATAGAAGGCAGGAGAGCAAGATTGATACTGACTGCACAGCAACATTAATCCGGTCGGGTCTTTCGACTGATTGTAGGAGTACAAGTACTGTAAGAAGGTGGACGGGAGGTTGTGTGTAGAGGTTTCAGCACAGTGACGTTGGAGGTATGCGGACGATTACTGAGAATCAAGGCAATTGTGATGGAAAAAAATCAATGCGAAGTGGTAGATAAGGACATTGGTGCAAGATTTGATGGAGAGAAGTGGACCATAGAATGAAAATGGATTTCAGAATCATCGTTATTACAAAAAAAAAAAACATTAATCGCTAAACAGAGTTCGACAGTGAAGTTAAATGGTGGATTGAGAAAAGAATCTTAACACCGTGGGACCAGGATGTACAGACGGGAGTGCTACCCTTAATGAGTTGTGGAAGAGGTTCGACACCACGATCCAGTTCGAGGGAGATGGGATGTTTCCAAATTAGAAAAGGGCGTTGTATGTTGCGACGCAAGCAGTATGGTCACTGGTATATGTAATGAGATCGATCGTGTGATAGCCGAAGATGCGGAGTCGTTAAAAAAAAAACGTGCCTACAACCATATCAACATTGCTGAATTGGATGCTACGATAAAGGGTGTAAACCTCGCCTTGAAATGGGGTCTAAAAGAGACCTAGATTCAAACTAATTCGGTTACTGTCCGCAGTTGGATCAGTCTTATGATAACGGACGAAAAAAAGGATCCGTACAAAAGGAGCGGCAGAGCTACTTATCATGCGACGTTTGTGGATTCTGAGGGAAATGATTGATGAATTTAATTTAAAATTGAGTGTAACGTTCGTGCTCTCTGACAGAAATAAGGCCGATGCTCTAACCAGAGTGAAAAAACAGTTGGTTGAAAGTAGAGAAAGCTATTACGGCGACGTGCCGTGCAGGCCGAGATGAGGTTAAGGATTTGCACAGACTGTATCATGTAGGAGTGGACAGAACACTATATCTAGTACGGAAAGTCTTACCCGGAGGTGTCAAGAGATACTGTACAGAAGGTGGTTAGAAGCTGAGATCGTTGTCAATCCATCGACCCGTCGCCAAATGTTCACGAATTAGAAGAGGTCCAAGTAGACACCAATTGGACCAGGTTATCCATCGATGTGACGCATTATAGAGGTGAAAGTTACTTGACTGTAGTTGATTGTGGCCCTGGCCGGTTCGCCATTTGGAGGGAGATTTGTGTTGCGAAGTCGGTGGAGGAGATCTTTTTTGAGCATGGACCAGTTGAAGAGGTACACATGGACAATGGGGCAACGTTCCGTTCGGAAGTCTTTCAGGAGATGTTGGATAAGTGGAACACGAGGCAATATTATAGAGCAGCGTACACGCCTAGTGGAAATGGCATCGTAGAACGAAACCACCGAACAATAAAAGTGATTGCTGAGAAAGGAGGGATATCGCCTGCCGAAGCGGTATTTTGGTATAATATGTCGCCTAAATCTGGCCAACGTGAAGATACTGTGCCGCACGAAGCAGTTTACACATATCAATGGAGACATCCTACAGTTAGATCCTGTTTAACACTCTGTCGGGCCTGGATCTATACGGATTGGGGAGGAGGTTTGGGTCAAGCCAACTGGAGCCCGCTGCACGACAAAATGGACAAGAGGAACGGTTACCGGGGAACAGTCGCGCAACAATGTTGAAGTGGATGACATGCAAATACATGTTCTAGATCTTAGAGTGATTCAGGAAGATTCAGAGTATGATGGAGACAATGGGAGAAGTTTTCATGAGGCTCATCCCCAAAGACTGCGGAAATCGCAAAGAGTGCAACACACGCCCAGATGGATGGATGACTATGTAACATGAAATGTGATCATGAGATCAGGAGGGCATGTAGTTTAAAAAAAAAAACAAAAAAAACTTAAAACGTATCTCGTGGGGAAGCCATATTGTTTTATACTGACAAATTAACGCAAACTCACGCCGACCACGAGATTTGAGAGAATATACATATGCAGTGTACGAAAGTCGACAAATACAATATCTACATTTTGTCACTAAGGAATTTAAGACAGTCTCTCGAATTTAAACAATTCACATGCTACATTTAGATAAAGTTGAGATTAACACTTTCTCTAATCAAATTCAGAAAACTCCAGATGAAATGATGATTAAATTAAAGGAACATTAAAATTTAGTGAAGAAAACTTAATATAGAAACACCGAAAAAAATGTTTTCCTTTTTTTTTGAGGAAATCAGTCAAAAAAAAAAAAAAAAAAAAATTACTTCCGGGCTAGCGAGAGAAATGGTTTGGGAAAAGCTTATTTCAATAATTTTTGCAAATGTGAAATATATAGAGTTGGTTTCTCGTTCTTTCAATCGCAGAATATACATTTTTTTTACTTCATATTTAAAGATAAATAAAAAATATTTATATCTATCGGACCATCAAATAAAAATAAATAACGCGTAAAATATAAAGATAAGTAAAAGATTGCTTGTAGTTTACAGATGCAGCTTCTAAGGTAATATATTCTGTCTGTGCGTCGTCGTGTGTGCGGTGATTGTGTTAGGTGCCATTTCTTGTAAAGCAATTTCTTCTACCTCGTCTAATACATGTTATCTCGACTAATATATTCAGCTTCGTTCAGAAGAGGAAAAAGGCAATGAATAGGAAATTGACTCTTTTAGTAGTTTCTAGTAAAAAGAAAAAAAAATATACTTGACAGTAGCATTATTATATATTTATGAATGACGAAGATGCACACACAAATACACACACAGATACGCACACACAAACACATGCATATATATATATATATATATATATATATATATATATATATATATATATATA
This sequence comes from Acanthosepion lycidas, assembly GCA_963932145.1. Taxonomy (NCBI): domain Eukaryota; kingdom Metazoa; phylum Mollusca; class Cephalopoda; order Sepiida; family Sepiidae; genus Acanthosepion; species Acanthosepion lycidas. Next base: position 2,777,762 of record OZ010582.1, read on the forward strand.
TATATATATGTATGTATGTAAGTGTGTGTGTGCGCGCGGGTGCATGTCTGTGTGCGTGTGTGTTATTTCAGATGTTATTATAGTATAAAACTTGTAGCATTAAAAATGCAGGATAAAAAAATAAATAAATGAAAAATCTCTCTCATTATATATATATATATATATATATATATATATATATATATCTCATTATATATATATATATATATATATATATATATATATATATATATATATATATATATATATATATATATTTCGTCTATCATGAACAGACGGTCGCCTCTAAGTGCTGACTTCTATGTTCACTTTTATATATATATATATATATGTGTGTGTGTGTGTGTGTGTGTGATTGTGATAAAAAATATATATTAAAGTATGCTATATTTATGGGTTTACATACGCTCTAAATATAAATTATAAAAGTGGGCATTAAAGTCAACACCCAATTGTCAGCCCATGTGCCTGTATACACTCACAGGTTCAAACACACACACACATGTTAAATGCATTTCTGCGATATTTTAAACGTAAAGTAAATAATATAATAATATTTGCCTGAAATCAGATTAATTATACTTTAAATAAGCTAATATTCCTCAAATAAAGTTTTAGTAAAGTATATTTTGTAATAAAAATATTTACAGTGCAATAAATGCGGACTAAAATGGCGCCAAAATTAGACTTCTTAGCAAAAATAATAAATAAATTATTTTTGGAATAGAGCAAAGTATTTTGCTTATTGGAAATATAAAATTTAATATATTTTCTTAAAATTAAAACTGAAATGAAAGCTTCAAGAAAGATTATTCAATTCTAAAAATTCACTTTATACTTTTGGTACCGCGAATGTGTAGAGGTACCTACTTGAAATGTTCCAGAGTGGAGGTATTTTTTATTAAGGAGGCTGCGACACCTTTGAGGATAAATCTTGCATACATGCTCAAGCAGGATCTCCAAAGAGGCACTCATACTGATTTGCCAACTAATACGCACTTGAAAATATGGTGAGTGTTTGGGAGTGTTTGTGTGTGTGTGAGAGAGAGAGAGAGTGAGAGTCAGCGTATACATTTGGTGAGGGCAGGTTATGAAAGGTCATCATGAAAACCAGAAGCAAGCTGCCAACCTGCTTCATCGTCCTGTTCACAATAATTCTATTGCTTACAAAAGGTTTGCAGATCATCACTGAAGGGTCGCATGTTAGTAAACAAGAGAGTTGTTGGACAAACACATACAATCAACTCAATTCATATGAAATCGAATACTTTCTTGTTTCAAGAGTCATTTTAGTGGCCATGGACACGGAATTAGACGGAAGCTATCACGACGAGCTAGAGGGTGACTCTTATCTAAGTAAAGTGTCCTGTCTATCTATCTATCTATCTATCTATCTATCTATCTATCTATCTCATTCTGCGTATCCATCTATCTATCTATCTATCTATCTATCTATATCAGCACATATTTTTCATTTAATCATATTTTTATATATCAAATAAGCCTTTTGATGTCAAATGGAGTCTTGTAAATGAAAGAAAATTATGTGTAATGTTCCGATTACCTTCGAACAGGTGCGGTTGTAAGTTTTTGATATTTCATTTATTCAACACCAGAATGAAGTAACAAAAATGCTTAACGTTCACTCCCGGCCACTATATATATATATATATATATATATATATATATATATATATATATATATATATATATATATATATATATACGAAATGAAATGATAACGAATCAAATATAATATAAATTCAAACGTTCACAACATTAATTTCAAATAGTGCTCAATACAATAGGAGAGCTATAATTCTTTATTGTATAATATTAATTCGAAAAGCGCTACATAAATGCATTCATGTTTCGATGCATATCATCGCATCTCATCAGGCGGTAGTAAATGAGGGTTATTACAATTTTTAATATTTACTTACAATGTCTTTTCCTACGAAAAAAGAAAATAAGAAAAACAAGAAAAAAAGATATAAGATATAGTCTCTTCTAAAAAGAAAAAAAGAAAGCCACAAAGATTTTGCAGCTTTCTTTCTTTTTTCTTCGTCTTTCTTCTTTCCTTTTTCTTCTTCCTTCTTCAAATCCTCCTACTCTCTTTCTATTTCACCCAAAGACGTGCGTTTGTTTATTCATTTTTCAAAATAATAGCATAGCGTTCATTAGTTAAAAAAATAAAGCGTTAAAAGGTCATATGATAAAGATCGCCTGAAGATACCGTATGGTTGAAACCAAGGTAGCGGATTCAATTGACCTCCTGATTTTTAAAGTGTATACACACACACACACACACACACACACACACACACATACATATACATGGCGGACACTTTCAAATATTCTCACGACACATTGATGAACAGTTTATGCATTATTAATGTCCAATTGTTTTCGGTGTCCCCACAGATGAAACCATACATGAATCACATGTCTTCCTAATAACACGGGTACATCCTCTAGCAGGCCTGGAAGAGTGTTCGAAATAAAGTCTCTGTAGAAAGCTTCTGTAAGACATGCTGGGAGAATGTATGGGCCTACCTGTATGGACAGTTATCTACAATTTCTGCCCAAATATTACTCGTAAAATGATGCTAGTGTCTAGCCTGTATTGCAGCATAGAGATTCCGACCCGCCCAAAAATGTTGGTTGTGTAAATTTGTTATTCCATATCTTCCAAATGTTTCTTCATCCGTAAACAAGAGTGAAGGGACAAACAACGGGTCGACAGTTTGTGAAATAAACCATTAGCAAAAGTTCTCCGCTCGTTAGAAATTAGAGGGTGAAAGACCCTGCTCACGATACAAGAGCGGCTCTTGAAATAGCATCCATGGGGTACTATGAGATGTACGACATGTTAGGTACACTTAACGTGTGTTGATACCTCGATCGTCTCCGACAGCCTTTAGAATGTGTTCGTGCTCAAGCATACGAACGGATGTTAGTCTTCCTAGTTTGTTGTGCCACGTATCCTGTCTGAGGATCACGACAATGAACAGCTGCCAATTTTTGATTACAAGCTGCCTTCGGTCTGGAAACGCAATCTGATACAGCCGTGCAGCCTCGCGTCCATTACCATTCCCGTGGCTGTATGTAAAAATCATATGTGCCTGTTGACGATATGAATATCCTGCCATTGTTAAATTGAACACTTCTCAGGTAACTCACTGCTACACACGTTAAAAGCTGCAAACAGACTAACCAAAAATGTACACTAATGAGAAATATAACTAAGATTACATGGAAACACAGCGACATCGACTGTAAACTTTATTTAAACATAGTAATTAAAAACGAAGCATTTGTGGATATATGTTTATATGGACTATTGTCCTTTTTGGTGTGCGGAATATATATATATATATATATATTTTTATATATATATATATATATATATAGTTCCAAATCAATCCTGAAATTGGTCGGTACTAATTGAACCTTCAGGCATATATATATATATATATATATATATATATATATATATATATATATATATATATATATATATATATATATATATTCCCGGTGTGATTCATACTTGGCTAATTTGTTGGTTGATCTATTCATACGGATAGCCAATAATTCGGTGTTTATTGGTTCTGTTGGTGTTATGTCCTCGGCTTTTGGTTCAGTCACGTGTCTATTATTCATGATTATATTTTGAACAATAAAAAAATATTAAAAAATTAAAATCTTCAGACACACTGGGTTGTAGATTAATATTCTTTCTGTAGTTTACTGCTACCAGCAAACAGAAATATTTATTCTCCTGATGATGGCCATTTTGGCCGAAACTAGTGGAGGAATCAAAATGAAATAATAATAAAAAAAACGAAAGAATATTAATCTACAATCTAGTGTGTCTGAAGATTTTAATTTTTTCTTATTTTTTTATTTATATATATATATATATATATATATATATATAGAGAGAGAGAGAGAGAGAGAAAGAGAGACAGACAGAGAGAGAGATAATATATATATATATATATATATATATATATATATATATATATATATGGAGAGAGAGAAAAATAGAGAGACAGAGTGTGAAAGAGAGAGTGAAAGCACAACAAACTAACAATATTTCAATATTTTACAGATATTTTCACCAATATATAAAAAGAGTCAAACAAAACTTTTAAAAATTGTCATTGTAAATGATCGAGAGAAGGGAATGAGGAACAGAAAGAAAAAAAGGTATCATTTTCATCTCATTGATAATCATCTAACGATTCATCTTTCTCGACTTGCACATTCCAACTAAATGTTTATGATCCAACAATTTATTTTCCCATCACAGAAATTCCGCAATTTATTTTATTTATTCTTTTTTTCTTTTTACTTCTTCGTAAATTTTCATTTTATTTTCTTTTTTGTTTCCATTACCTTTAAGTTCTTTCCGTATTTTATTTCAACATTCTTTTTGAGTATTTGTTTCTAAATCTTTCGTCAATTTTTGTCACAACCAAACTTAACACCAAACTTCATTCGATAATTCTTCTTTGTCTAAACAATCCTTCTGCACTTTCTTTTCTCATCTTTGCTCCTTCATTATTCTTCATTCTCATTTCGACTTGCTTTTATACGTTACTTTCTCTCTTTAGCATTCTTTTTAGTATTCAGTCATTATTACTTCTTTTGGAGACATTCTCAAACTATTTTCCCCGTTAATCTTATCTCAGAATATTATTCCAGTTTCTTAGGTAATAAGATTCAAATGATGCATTGTAGATATGTAGTTTGCAGAAAAATCAATATTTAAACAGTTTTATCAATTTGTTACTGCAATTCTAAAATGAAAACTTAAAATTTTCCCATAGTCAATTCCCGTCTGGTTGCGAACAAATTTGTTTTCCTCCCACTTTTGTGTTTTTTTTTTCTACCTCACTTTCTGATTCAATCCAATATTCTACTAATCCCAAATCGTTTTTCTCTCAGCTTTTCTCACACGTTCTCTAATCTTCCTTGTCTCGTTTGATATTTATGTCTACAGCTTTCTCATTTTGTCTTTCTTTCTTTCTTTCTTTCTTTCTTTCTTTCTTTCTTTCTTTCTTTCTCCTTCTGGCGTGTTTATTTCTTCTTTTCTAACTGTTTTATCCTCTTTAATTTTCTCATTTTCTTTTCGTAACATGTCTTTTCTTTCATTCATTCATTCTTTCTTTCTTTCTTTCTTTCTTTCTTTCTTTCTAATTTTCTTCTCTTTTTGACAATGTTTCTATTCATTCCCGCCACTGATTATTTCCTATTTTCTTTGATTTCTCTTCCTTTTCTTCTCTTTCCGCGCGTTTCTTTATTCTGCTGAATTGTTTACATTTTCTAATTTGTCACACAGCTATCATTTACTGGACTCCCGTTTGGTTGACTGGAATTTATAGACTTCAGACAATTTTTTTCTCTCGGTGAAAACAGCGCCTTCTAATATCCAGCTACACATCAGTGAATAAAATCTGAGAGAACGAGATTTCCGTAGAGAGAAAAATAGACTGAATACATTCTTTAATGTCACGGAATTTGATAGTCTCTTAGTGAAAGCGGTAATAGAAACGTTGTCATGTACCGACAAGTGTTTCGCTTTAATGCAAATATTGTCTATAAACAAATCAGTGTCAAACTGGGACATTTGGAGTTTAAACCTCTTAGATCAGTTAGTTGAAGTTTGTTCAATTGGAAATGATCACAAATTAAAACAAGGAAGGAAAAAGTATTACATGAATGAATAATGAGTTTATCTGCTTCAAGGATTGTAGCTTATAAAATTCTGATGCTAGAAGATAACTAAATGTCAAACAATCCACATTTTGGTGTAGTGAGAACAGGAGAAATGAAAAGGGATTTTCGTCGAATTTATACGATATAGATGTATTAACCACACATAATACGGAAGGTGGATTCCGTTAGACTATTTCAAGTACCTTGTCGTATGTTACGTTTACTTTCACACAGAAGCTATTGTAAAATGGCATGAATCTACTTCTTCACCTGTCAAATAGCAGGGTAGACTGTGCTGTTTAGCCTTGAGTGATAACCAGTCAAAGAGAAGAAATACATTAAATTCAAAACTCTGGAGAAAGCAATGCGAAGCAACTCCACTATACGGTTTCGATCTTGTGTTTCAAGGATTTAGGCTCGTCCTATGGCTTTTGGCGTTTCTTGGAGTTTCTTCGAAGAGTGAAACCCCGTGGTCTTTTTCCTGAACTGAGCTTGCTGAATAAGACTTGACGTAGAAACCTTGATTCTTCTATTCTTGCAACATGTCTTGACTATCGAAGATGTTGTTTTGTCATTAGCGATGCGATACTTTGACTGTCGGCTCTTTCTAGGAATTTCTTGTTGGTCACATGCCCTATGACAATTCCCTATGAGAATTAACATATAGAGGAAATCAATTTATTTAGAGCCATATTCGCTCACTCTCATAAATACATGCCTAAATTTAAGAATTTTGCCAAAATTATGACACTCATACATATATATAAACAAATTATTAACTAATAATTAAAATGAAATAATGGTTAAGTGAAGACATTTAAACCAATATTTACTTTGTTATTTAAGTATTAAAAACGGAATATTTATTACTATATTTCCAAACTTAAGCAAACCTAAAAATATTCGATAGAAAAATTACCATTAAAAAAACTCCTGTTTGGGACAAAGGAAATAACATTGTTATATTATTTTTGATAAAGAGAGCCGAAAGAGAGGAAAAAAGAAAAAAAAAAAAAGAAATAGGGAGAGAGTAGGAAAGGTCAAGAGAATTATGAAATGGAGAAATACCCACGTCATTCGACACATGCGCACATACATACACGTACACACGCAAACACATAAAACATACGTACACACACATGCACACGGATACACACACAAAAAAGAAAATCAATATAGCATCAATAAAAGTCGCAAGAAATATTTTTAACCTAATAAAAAAATAAAATCTGTCAATTGGTTAGGGCTCCTGACGAGTGTACTGATTATTACAAAGAAGGTCTGTCTTTGAAACTCTGGAGTCGAGGTGTGAATATAAAATTAATCAGCAATCAGCTAAGGGATATATTTTATATTTATATTAATCCTCTCTCTCTCTCTTTCTCTCTCTCTCTCTCTCTCTCTCCTTATATATATATATATATATATATATATATATATATATATATATATATATAGTTGCATTGATGTGAGTTTGTGACACTGGGTTTCACGCTATTTGCGATCCTCAGAGGTTGTATGACGATCGCAAATAGCGTGAAACTCACAAACTCAGATCGATCCAACTAAATATGTTAGCCCTATCACTGATATTGAGCGCTTTCCAATAAGTACTGCGCTCATATGATATATAAATTATAAAAAATTGCATATATATATATATATATATATATATACACACACACACATTTTACACACACATACATATATATATATATATATATATATATATATATATATATATATATATATATATATATATATATATATATATGCATAATCACTGGTAATTTCTTTCCAAGTTTCACCTCCTTCTAGATTAGATACCTGACCTAACATATTAGTGTTTCCTCAACACCCACTAAGCGAAGCTGTAGCTTATAAGGCTGTGCTGCTGACCAAACCTGTGTCGCAGTTTCTGGAAGGAAACGAACATAACAAGTACTATAAAATTTCACATTAACTTTTCAATAGCACAACGGCTTCCTTTATATGTCAACATCATTCACTGTCGATAAAATGGGGAAAAATTAAAAGCAAAATCGATTAGAAAGTCAAATGATAAAAGGCAGAAAAAAAGCGGATAATTTAAACATAGAGGAATCCCTGAAGTCAAAGTTTAAAACTGAAAGTGCCTTTGTTATTTGAAACTGGGATTTTGTCTATTTGTTCTAGCCACTTTCAAACTACCTACTCTTGGAATTTATATATATATATATATATATATATATATATATATATATATATTTGCGTGTGCGTCTGTGTGTATATGCATATGTAGTTTTAAAAATACAAGTAGGCGTTTTTATTATTTTCTTTTATACGTTAAGGTAGGTACCTCCACGAGATCGCTAAAAAAGAGCATAGCATGAAGAAAAAGACGCCAAACTTGACGAAAAAAAAAGTTTTATCGTCTAAATGTTTCTGTTATTATTAAGAGGAAAGATCAAAGTATTTTGGTGTTATTTTTTTTACATTTTTTAATCGTTCCTAGCACGTCCGAAATTTTCGTTAAAAATAATTTTTTTTGAGTCAGCACAATTGACCATTTTTTTCCACTTTATAAAAAACTGAAAATCTCCCTTGGAAATTCTTTTAAATATCAATTATAATTTTTTCAAAACTAATTTTAAGAAAATCAGAAAGTATAATGTTTATTTAAAATATTTTGAACCAAACTTAACTTAACTGCGCCGAAAAGATGTAATTTGAAAATAAAACAAAGTAGGTGAAAAACTTTCGCGTCACTTAACAGTTGATGAATGACTTATTGACGGATTCCGTGAGGATAATTTGTTCTACGGAAGGAGAAAAGTGAAATTATTTACATATAAGTGGACAAATTATTTACGTCGTTATTTTTAAGGAAAACTTTCAGCGCTCAATTTTTGTTTTGTTTTTTGTACTTAGATTTCCCCTTTACCTTTACGATGCTTTATGGAAAATATATTCTAAAGAAATTAAAGTAAGAGTGAGATTAAATTTCATATTTCATAAGAAAGGTATCTAATTAATTTATAGGTTCCTTTCTTATGACATTTTATTAGAAGTTGTTGTGTCGGAAACCTACCACCCCTCTTGAAGATGAACTTGTCTGCGTCTGTAAACAAAGACTTTCAATAGTGGCATGTCAGTTGACATGAGGGAAGACAGAAAAGTTCTTAGCTGAACTAGTTATTGACTACTCAGGCGATTTCTGTACCTTTTTACCAACCTATTAAAACCCTTTTTATTGTTACGTGTTATTTGGCGTTTGTCTCTACTAACCCCAAATCAACATCATAACAGAAGTGTACATAAAATACTATAATTTTATGTACATTTATTACATTTTACTGCGTTATTTGTATTTCCATTCATTTTATTCTTAATTTTCATATTTCATTTATGGAAAAATGACATAACTGAGATTAATATAAAAATAAGATCATATAAATTTCATAAAATGATACTGATACTTGTAGGTACTCTTCTCAGTTGAAATTGAAAAATCAAATTATCTTTTCCACACGTGTTTCGCAAAAGTAAAGTCCTTAACAGCGGAGGACAATGCTTAACTCAAATAACGCAACTTAATTGTATTCTAGTTGCTCTTCCGTACTTTATTATTAAAGGCCGATTATAAACACAAAATTACATTTCTTGATTACTGTGGATCTTCTGATTAGTCAAAACGATACAATTTATAAGGAGACTTAGGAAACCCGACGTGGCATTTAACTAATTTTATAATATTTTAATAACTTAAATGCAAAAATCTATTATAATTAAAAAAAATAAAATATAATTGTATTAAAAATTCATTTTTCACCGAAAATTTTTTTTGCTTTCATAAGATATTGTCCATCTTCATAAAAACAACTAAAAGTAAATAAAAGCATTTTAAATTAAATAATATCTTTGTTTTATTTTGTTTTGTATGTTACAATTCATTGTTGATTTTCAGGTAGGGGGGATCCAATTAAAAACAAAAAAAAATCTCATGATTTCCTCAAAGCCTTGTGCTTAAACGCACAATTGTAATCACTAAACTTGACGCGATCGAATTTCTAGCGTTTTCATAAAATTAGTTATGGGGTGGGTAATAAATATTAAAAAAAATATTTCTGCCATGACTTTAATTAAAATGACATATTTATAATAATTTCGATCATCTGTGAATAGTTTCTGAAAGTTTCATTAACATCCGACAATTATTTTTATTTTTGCAAGATTTTCAAAATTAATGTGTGTCTCACACACACACACACACACACACACACACTCACACACACACACACACACACAAAGAACGTGCTAAAAATTGTATATGTTATTTAGCTGGTCCCGGTGATACAAAGAGAAACAAGGTTTTTTAATCAAAATTTAAAATGTTCTAAAAAGAAGGAACATTTTTTAAAAATAATTAAAATAAACCTTGATCTTTCCTCTTAATAATAATATAAACATTTAGACGATAAAATTTTGTTTTTGTCAAATTTGGCGTCTTTTTCATCATGCTATGCTCTTTTTGTAGCGATCTCATGGAGGTACCTACGTTAAGGAATCCTTTCAGCCAACGCGTTGCTAAAACGTAAGAAGTGAATAAAAGAAAAGAGAAAATAAGTGAGAGATGAGGAGGGAAAAGTTTGGAAAAATTTGGAACACGATTGAAATAGATTTATTGGTAAACTAATTTACGAATAAAAAATATATTTCCAAGTGTGTGTGAATTTTGGAAGTCATGTTCAACCAAGAACTTAAGTGTAACTCATGTATAGAATACGTCGCTAAAGATGCTGGTAGACTGCAAAAATTTAAAAGCGTCTATACGCTCTTGTGGTTGGGCAATTGTTTTTCACTCTTCAAACTACATACGAAATGATTCAAGCGCCTCGCTACTCAGTCGCTATGTCCATGGGAAATGTTTTGACAAGCTACATTCCTTCGTTTAATCCATTTTGTCCATCGCAGCTGAGACCGGCCATGCCACGTATATGGAAAAAAATATATTTTCATTGCCTTCGTCTTTCAGTAGGATAGAAATTCCATCAAGAAGTGTTACAATGTTAAATAGACTCCTGAGCGGAAGTTTACCCTAACACTAAAATCTTCACGTTGAAGGTTAACGCTTATCATTCCTACATATCCTCAATCTTTCCTTCTTACCTATTCCTCTTACGCTCATACAACAATCTTATTCAGCAAAGCTTTCTTTACCTTGAGTGGATCTTCGGTTTTCTATTAGACGAACAATTTGTATATAAAACAAACCCCACATAAAAGCATGATTAATCACATAAATACGTTTTCGGGAAAAAAAAAGTTTTCGCAAAACAGTTTTTCTATTTTGTAAATATATATATATATATATATATATATATATATATATATACGTACATACATTTGTACAGTAAGCGTAAGTGAACAACATCAAAAAAAAAAAAAAAAAAGGACCAAATGACAAAATTAAACTGTGCAGAGGCTCCGTGCATCATTCCTGGTTTCAAACATACTTCCAATTTTCAATTTGTTAAAAATAAGTAGCCAATAACATCACCTCCCGCTGTTAAATAAACACAGTCCTCTGGGGCCTACACAACACCATAAAAAACAAACATTCATTCAACTCGGCAGATGGACTGACAGCATTAAAAAGAAGCGAGTCAACCTCGGCGTCTTGTCTTTCTCACCAACAACAGCGGACTCCCTTTCACCATGTCTCCCGACTCCATTTTCTTCCTTTCTCACTGAAAGACTATTCATGTTCATTTGCTTACATTCAAAGAGAAGAACTTACTGATTTTCATTTCTTGATATGTAATTACAGTTAAAATTTGTGTATCCTGCATTTAAATAAATATCATTTTATTTGAACACGCAACAATAATTTCTCGTATTTTTTTTTATTTCAACGGCGATCTATGGAATATTTCCCCAATAAATGGTGACAATTTGACGAGAAACGAAAACGGCATCATTCTGCTCCCAACGATTTGTGAACGCCGACAACAACACAGCATTTTTCTGCTTCTAACAAAAGGTGCCTAGCCATATTTGCAGACCAAGAATTTAACGGACTTTTCTCATAATACAGGAGACTGCAACCACGCAATCCATGGAAACTACGTTAACAATGAACCTTCCAACACTCAACTCCGTTAATATATAAATGTATGTTTCTTGCAACTACAAGCAATTTTCATCGCAACGAAAATTACACCCCAGCGTCTACGTTATTGCTAGGTTGTTGAAATAGCCGTAGAAGTAACGGACTTACTTGAACCTATGCCCGGACGTCGTCCATATTACATTTTACGCTAAGTAATAATTAAACGGGATGGGGAAATCTAAAGAAAGCATGCTACGCAATTTATTTAACAACGTAGAAATTGGTGACAGAACACCCGTCTCAATTACTACACACAGGGTCGCTACTTGCAGACAATACCAATGTTGATTTTATTCTAAAAAGAATATGGCAAGATAAATTAGCTACAACGACCACGCAAATTTTAGTGCCCATGTTAGAAGACAAAAAACTTGAGAGCAACGCGGTGTTAACACAACTCAAGTAACCTGTAACAGAATTAACTAAGCAAATGAAGATGATGTGTCAACAGTATAACAACATATGCCGTTCATGGCAAAGACATAGTTCAACCAGACGACATAATAGCAGGCACAGCCATTGTTCAAGAGATGTATACTGCTGGTACCATTCGGCAGCAAAGCACAGAAATGCAGTAGACCATGCGACTTTCAGGAAAACTGTTCAACCAGTCAATAAATATAACTGCATTGGTTGGAGAAATAATATCAAAAAAGGTCACATATTCTACCTGAAAGACAGCCCCACTAAGACAACCTTCCTTAGAAATAGAGGCGGGCAGGTTAGTGTTATACCAGCTACACCGACACTTTAAACGAATGAACCTCTACACTAACACTACAAGCCGCAAATGGATCTATTATTTCGAAATACTGTGAAAGTGCCCTCACGCTATATCCAACATCAGTGGATTAAACATTGCGTTCAATCATGAAACAGACAAAGGTTTAAGTGAAAAAGAAGCTTAGCTTGAAGTTTTCGTTTCATTTTTAGCATACGATATAACTAAATGCATTTTTTTTTAATGAGATATATTGTATGACCGTGGACATAAATTTACCATAGCCGACTCCTAAATCAGAGCACTTTCTATACATATTAACGTTAATAAATTCCTCTTGTAAATAAACTGCAGAAGTGGAAATTATGGTCAGCCTGAATACGATGTACGAATAATCCGCTGTGTGTAGCATTTTGGAAAATTTTTCTTGTTCATATAAGTCTATATTTAAATTTCACATATATATATATATATATATGTATATATATATATATATATATATATATATATATATATATATATATATATATATATTTATTTGAGCCTATTATATATCTATTTATATATATTTTTGAGGCTATCATATATATATATATATATATATATATATATATATATTATATATATAAGGCTATTATATCGAAACCATGTCAAGATAACTTCACAATTGCAGTCGTGTTTCGATGTTGAACAAATGCATTTCATCAAGCGATTGTAAATTATTGGCGAGTGAATGATTTATTTAGATTTAAAAGCAAAATACAAGAGAAAAAAAAAAGAAAAAGATGGGGGTGCGTATAAGGTTTGGGGGTCTTTATTCAGATCGACCAATCGAATATGACCTACGTTGAATATAAACTAAGCGGAGAAGCAAACAATATTAAGAAATTATTTTTCATAAAGGGGTCATGACCCGTTGCTTAGCAGTCAATAGCAGTCAATATATATATATATATATATATATATATATATATATATATATATATATATATATATATATATCGAAATAAAAGTATTAAACTTAATATTACAAAACATATTAAAAACGGGCGAAGCAACCGTTTTCGCTCCGGCTCTTCAGGCTTCAACGGGGAATTTAATTTAAAATTAACACAGAAAAATGTACAATAAAAGGAAGCAGCTGTGGTAGGAAAAAACAAAAAGAAAGAAAAAAAAACAAAAAAAATAGCAACAGGAACTAGAGACAAATGACAGCGAGCCCCAACAAATATGTCTCGTAATATTAATTTTTATACTTTTATTTCGATCATTAAATTTTGTACCTACAAAACATCTTTATATATATATATATATATATATATATATATATATATATATATATATATATATATATATAGTTTATGCAAAACTAGGTAATCCGTATGGGTAGACCTAAGGAGGATGAAATCCAGAGAGCTCAATGTAAATTCAGAGCAAATATGTTTGAATAAAAACAGCTCACTTTAAGGTTCCATGTAATAAGTTATTTCCCCACAACCCTTTTACAGGGCTCTGGAGCATCAGACTTTACTTCCAAAAGTTGAAATGAAAAATGAAAAGAAACTTACACATTTTTGACGGACCGCACCAAGCGTATATGAAATTAACGAAGTGAGGAAGTGAGGTGGGAGAGAAGACATGAGTGAGTTAGATGTACCATTTTCAATTCCTTATCCTGAACTCCCTCTGTGTAGGCTAGACGTTGCTTAACTTTTTATTCAAACATATATATATATATATATATATATATATATATATATATATATATATATATATATATATATAAGTACTTCCACTGATTCGCTAAAAAATGAGGATACCATGAAAACATTCTCCAAACTTAATAAAAAAAAGTTTTTGATTATGAACGTTTTCCAACTTTGATTAAAAAAAAAATTGATATTATTTAGCCAAAGATTATTTTAATAAATTTTAGTGAAACCATATTTATTTGAAAATTCTTACAAAATCAAATATGTGTCGGATTTTAATGGAACTTTCAGCACTTATTCACAAATGAATTATCTTATTTTAGAAATGATTTCTTTTTAGAAAGCACCCTTGAGCGCTTAGCCTTGGATCGGGTAGAATGGAGATCAACGTGTTTTAGTAGACTCAGCAGTTTTCAATCTGCTTGTCTGAATCATCTTCAAGAATCGACAGCAAGATCTGAAAGGTCAGCCAATATAAAAGTTATCTCATCTCACACTCCTCACTCTTGCTCCATATATGGCTCCCTTTGTAAATCACTAGCGAGTCTTAAGTGCCACTTATTTAATAACTGAACCAACTAAGTTGTCAGATCCTTTGTACGTCGAAATGGACGGGAGAGTCCATTAATATATATATATATATATATATATATATATATATATATATATATATATATATATATATATATATATATATATATTTATATATGTATATATACAGAGTGGTCCAAAAGTAGGTGGACAGTAAATAATTACATTTATTTTGTGATTACATATACATACAATTATATTTACTTATTCAATTATTACATTGACAATTAAATTTTATTGTGAACAATAATATAAAAACCCTTAAATTTTATCAACGCAGGTGCCCAAACTGTTTTCCATCACAATTTACACAGCTTTGAAGTCTACCTCTAACGCTTCGACAAACTTTTTTGCACAAGTCTTTTTGGGTATTAATTTCTTGAAATGCATCTCTTATTTGATTTTTCAAATCACCGGTACATCTTGGTTTTTGACTATAAACTTTGTCCTTGATTACTCCCCCAAAGAAGAAATCCATTAGGGTCAAGTCTGGTGAACGTGCCGGCCAATCAATTGGACCTCTTCGGCCAATCAATTGGATCTCTTTGGCCAATCCCCTTTCTCAGGAAATGTTTCATCAAGATACTCATTTGTAATAATATAACCGATACACAAACATATTCCACATGCAGTTCACCTACTTTTGGACCACCTTATATATATATATATATATATATATATATATATATATATAGTCTGACGATTGCGTTCAGCAAGAAACAGACTGTCGCGTCTGAGTGGTTACTACAATGTCTACTTTTATATTTACATACGCTCTATCCCTGATATTGAACACTTTCAATCATATATATAGTATACCTTTAAGATATATATATATATATATATATATATATATATATATATATATATATATATATATATATATGTGAGTGTGTATGTGTGTGTCAGTGTCGGCGTGTGTGTGATAGTATAAGGAAGAAATAGAAAAAGTTTATGAATCTAATATATGTCGCCTTTATTAAAATTCCAGCTGAGAATCGGATACGGAATTAAAAAGAAAGAAAAAGAAAAAAATCTGGTATTATTTTGTGTAGTTTTTTTTCATTGGTTTAGCAGATTTCACAGGCATTTGTCTTGTCAAACAGTATTCCTGTTAATTTATGTGTGATAATATTTTGTTTATGCTGCATTCGAATAATCTATATTACTCTGTGTGTTTGTGTGCGTGCGTGTGCGCTCTCGCGCGCGTGTGTGTACGTCTGTGTGTAGAGTATATATTTTCTATTTATTTGTGAATCATCTCAAACCATTTCCTATGTAAAGAATTGTTATTTTTTTTAAATTCGGGTGGCATTTATGAAACAAAAGTTGTGGCCAGTTTTGTTACTATACTTTTTGTTACGAGCCAGATTAAAAATCTTTCTCAACGTAGGTCCCACATAGATACGAACTTTTACATTCCTTGCCAATATAACGATTTCTACATTGTAGACAGAAATTATTATGAATTTTGTGTTTTTGATAGAAGTATTGTTGACGGTTCGTTCTTTTTTGGACTTGAGGATTTTGCATGTTCATTTTCAAGAATTCAGGATGAAATGATGTGGGTAGTGACGAAGTCTAAATGTTTTTTCAATATGTTTTATGGACCGAACTCTAAAAATTCTAGGAATAGACAAGCAAGCTTATTGGTGATCTCATAGTTAAATGGAACTTTTGCTTAGAGATTTTATCGAAAGACAAGCATTGGTTAGAGTTTACTTTGCATAGTTGTATAATTTTATGGATAGATAGAGAAAATTTTTCTTTGGAATTTTGATGTGGTTAATTAATATGTTCAGACATTTTGTGACTAGTATGTTTTTATATAATGTTTTGATATCCAGCTGCCCATAGCCTTGTTTTCCATGTTTATGTTTTGTATCGTCTCGATTAGATCATCAGAATTTTGAATTTGTGTTGGTTTGATGATGCCTAAGAAACTAGATAGGACTTTCGCAATTGCTTTAATGACACAATTGGTTTACTGATTATGTTCGGTTTATATGTTTTGCGTAAGCCATAGAGTCTTATAGGGTGGCATTTTACTGGTCTCGTCCATCATCCGTTTTCATTTTTGAACAATTTCTCGACTGTTAACTTTTTTTCTGCCTTTATTTACTGCTTGTTCTTTATTTTTGAAAGTGTTATCCTTATTTCAATGGATTATTGGTATCCATAATGATTATTCTGCCTCCTTTATCAGATGGGATTATAATTATGTTTTTATTCATAGATAAGTTCTTACTGCCAAGTAAGTATTTCATGTGTAGTGTTGTTTCTTCGGTATTTGTGAGGGTGGCTGCTATGATAGCTTATATGAAACCATTTTCGAATTCTGTGTGGTCGAATTTAAGATTTTTGGTTAAGATAAGAGTGTCGCCTTTATACCAGTTGCAAATTTTAAGCCGATACTTAGAACCTGAATCTCAGTGATAGAAAGTTAAGCCGTAGAGATGTTAACAAGATTAAGGTTACCGATCTTTCTCCATCTACTGTGGGTGCAAAGGTTTTGAATCTTGTGTTTTAGGCGATTTATTTGTCTGTTGTTTATCTATGAAATAGAAGAGCTTTCGTCTCTGGAAATGGAAAAGATGTTTTGATGACCGATGTAGCCGTGTCGTAAGTGAACTTTTTGTGGGGTTTGAGTCTTTTTGCGCATATAAGGAGGTAATGGTGGATGTATTTGGGGAAATATCTGTTGTGATCTTGAGTAATTTATAAGTGCTTTTGTGGATGACATTTCCAGTAATACAGTTCAGTAGGAAATTTCTTCTTTTTCTTGATAATCTTGATTTTTGATAATCATTTTGTATCGATGGACATTATGTTGGCGTTGTTTTGAATTAGATTTCATGTTCAAATAAAATGTAATGGGATCAGATGCATATCAAATATGGATCGGAATCAGACAGAATGATATGATAAGAAACAAACGTTTATAAATCGAAACATGTTTCGCTTTTATTAAACCTTTATCAGATAATGAAATACAGAGAAAAAAGGAAGAAAGAAAAATATTTAATTTTTGTATTGTTTTTTTTCAATGGTTAAGCAGACTTAACGTGGATTTGTCTTGTCAAGATGCGTTCGTATGTATATTCATGCGTATCATGATTTTTGTTGATGCAGCATTTGGACGATTATGTAGATTCCTTTGGGGGCATTTTTATTTTTTATGTATGATTGTTGTTCGCATGTTGATTTGGGAATATTTTAAGTAAGAGTGTTTGTAGTTGTAGTAGTAATAGGTAAACATATTTTAGATTCTTTAGGAATTAATTTTATAAAAGTTAGTGATATAACATAGTGTGTCCGACGTGTGTTTTTAGATGGCAAAATATTTATCGGAATCACTTCGAAGTATTTCCTACATAAAGAATTATGTTCATTTTAATTAGGGTAACATTTATAAAATCAAAGCTGTGGCCATTTCTGTCACTTTGTGTTACGTGCGCGTTAACGTGAAAACGTATAATGAAACCAACATGAGAACAACCACCATATATAAATAAAAATGCCAACAAGTCACTTATTTACAAAGGAATATACTTTAAAATCATTTGAATCATACCTGTAAAAATAGAATCATGATACACTTACATGCCATAAATCCACACACGGACGCTGCCGCAAGTAAAATTCCCAAACAACTCAAAAAAATAAAAATACGAGAACGTTTTCTTTCTTTTCTTTCCTCCATATCTCAATCACTGAGGAAGATTTAATAAAGGAGAAACATGTTAGATTTATAAACGTTTCCAATTTATTTCTTACCCTATCATATATATATATATATATATATATATATATATATATATATATATATATATATATATATATATATATATATATATATATATAGTGAGAAGAAAAAATGTAAAAAGAACCGGTTCCTATTATACATCGAAAAACATTGAACATGAAAAATTTTAAAAAATTGCAATTTTAATTACAAGACAAAATAAGCAAAATATATAGAACGCGCAATAATGGTTGTGCCTTGTATGGTAAATTTACGTAAAAGTTAAAAAAAAAGACAATAGCCTCTAGTTTTAGCCGACGCGTTTCGTCCTCTCTACAATTTTCCTATTGTCTTTTTTCCTTTATATATATTGTCTTTTTCTCCAGGTTAATTCTGAGAATTTTACAAACACACGCACACACATACACACGAATCCTTTATCAAAAACCGCGGCAATTTAAAATCTGAGATATTAAAAAAAAAAAAAACTAATAAAAATAAAAGAAAAACACCAGATTAAGTGAACGAGGTTATTTTGGTTTTATCCATATAGAAAGATAAGACGCTAAAATTTAAAACAGTTACTTTCAATCTAAGCGTTCATGTATCTTCTACGTGTCTCGATATAAAATCGTATATATATATATATATATATATATATATATATAAGTAATTATTTATTTTAAAAAAAATTTATAACATAAATATGTTATAAAATCACTACAAAAATAGCCATTTTGTTTCAACAAGTGATCACTTGATAAGACACCGAGGGTGTTGAAACAAAATGGCTATTTTTGTAGTGATTTTATAACATATTTATGTTATAAATTTTTTTTAAATAAATAATTATATCTGCTCTACTATGTATTGAGCACTCTTTTAAGAATAGTAATTGTTGGTTATTGGAATTCATTCCATATACACCAATCATATACTTGGTTATATATATATATATATATATATATATATATATATATATATATATATATATATATATATATGCGTGTGTGTGTGTAAAGAGAAAAAGATTTTCTTGAAAAAATTAATGCTTAACAGAAGAGTTTTCATTTTCTACTTTTTTATTCAATTACCCAATGTTCGTCTGCTATATATCATATATTTCATATATATAAGGCATGAGTTTTTCTTCTGCCATTGAAATAATCTAAGAAATATGGAACAAAAATTAACATCTAATCTAACAAAAATGACTTTTGAAAATGAAAATCTTAGGGAGTTGTTTATTTTCTTCCCTACTTTATCTTGTCCACCTAAGACATTTTGAAAACCTATTTTCAAGCAAACTAATTTGGAATAATCCATTATAATACTTGGAAATGATCTCCCACTCCTATTGTATAACACCTTAATACTGCAAAAAAAAAACACTTTGGTTCTTTTGTGGGAGTCAATTGTTACACTCAAATACACCATTCTGGTAATACCTTTCAAAGGCGACAAATCTGTTTGCCTAAAAGCAATGAAAAACCGCCTCCCGCCAAAACGTATTGAAAAAAAAAATTAATTAAATTGGTCAAATAATTTTATACTAAATTAGTTTCGCCTGGCAATCAAATTGAGAGAAATAGCGTATTTCACGAGTTTTTCATGTTATGGAATTTTTCATAAATATCTATTTAAATCTTGACTTTTCCAGAAGCAAGTATGTCAGCCATCGGGCATGCCACGTTTAAAGTTAAAATAGGCACGACAGTTGGGTTGGATTCGATGTGAGAAAGCGTCGTAGAAATTAGTTGAAGACATTTGAAGCGGAAAAAATGTTTCACTGCTGATTATTTCCTTTGAGAATAATTTCGTAAAAAGGCTGAAAACGAAATAAATGCAATGAGGCATTTATTGCTTGTGCTACATTATGTTTTAAAGTGGTTAGTCGAATGACATGGCCATAATTCAGAACGAGCAGATGTGACTTTGGGGAGAGTATCAAACAGATAATGAAGTTCTTCTCTACGGCCAGTATAAGAAAATGAGGAAATGAACATTTTAGACAAGTGTTGGACGACAATGAACGGAGAAGAAAATATCGAGTGAAATTTGAACTTTTTGAAATTGATCGTTATTTATCACTTGCTTTAATCTTTGAAAGTTTTGTCAGCTTTTGCTTTAACCGATTAAAAAATAGGGAAATAAGCTGATAGAATAAATTTCAGTACAATATACCATATTGTAAAATATGAAAAGATATATTATAGTAAAGAATATGGAATATTTATTGCTATTTACGACAGGGGCTTTCACTTGTTTGTAACGGTTTTATTGATCCCCTCAAGTCTTATCAAAAATCTATCAAAGACTTTCAGGTCTTCTGAACATAATTTAGTTATGGCTCGTTAAAAATATTGTTTATTTTAAAAGAGAAATGAGAAGTAATTTACCATATTTTATTAACAATATATAAAGATAAATCAGTATTCTCACAACATCCGAAGTTTAAAAATATCAAAAGAAAACTGACAAAAAGAAAAAGAAACTAGAATATTTTAATAGTTCAGTTCGGGCGAAATCAAGTCACGAGATAAAGTTTGCTAAATATTTGAAGACTATATGACAATATTCGGCGCCATGACTAGCATTGTTATGTATTTACCTCAATTCCCCGAGGTCTATATTGTAATACATTTAAACCTGATGGTTTTCAATAATTATTTTCTCCAGGGTGACAATACAATCATCAGATTCTTAATTTTTTTCCTAATTTGGTTTTGAATAGTAATAAGCCAAGTTTGTCAACATCAAGATATGCCAGAATTTTGCAAGATGAAAATTGATTGTTTACTTCAAAAGAAAAAAAAATCTTTAAATTCTTAAAAAATAAGTCACTTTAAGAAAAAATATTTATTGTTTACCTTCATTTAAGATTTTTTTTACCATAAATAAATCTGAATTTAAGTTTGGTCTTTATTTCGTACACTATCGCATATACAAATTTGTTGAAAATTGTGATTTACTTAGTGTAGCTTACATATGGCACAAGGTTGCAAGTATGAAGCACCCAGCGAAGATGGAAGTCACTTTTGCAGTCGTAATGATCGGGTAACGTGAATGTAGTTCAGTGGAGGAAAGAATAGAGAAGATTTCTTATATTGTATTCTTATTTAAATTTATTTTGAGTATTTCGCACTTGATTTTATTTATTTAAGTGTTCTCATTTTTAATGGGTAAAACTATATGTTGGTTTGTAATCCTATGTTTCTAGCTTAAACACTCTGACCAAAATCGAACTTCTTTGTACGTGTGAGTTCCCATATTTCTTGTACATTGTCTTACTCACAAGAAAAAAAAAAAAAAAAAAAACAGAAAAAAGATTTCAAATAATATTAATTCCTTTACATTATTTACATTGTTGAAACCGTTGTCCTCATCTTTGATGTCATATTCACGACGTTTCGGCCTTCTTCATGTAATTGAAATTTCAAACTGATCCTATTATTTCGTTAGCAGGGGTAGATCCTTCTAGTTCGGCGTATGTTTCAGTTATCTCCTTTAACTCAACTCTCGAAATTTTTGTTAACCACTGCAGTAGACAGGATGTGAACTTACAACTCTTCGGGTAAAGTCCGTACATTCAAACATCGTTTTTAACCAGAGGACGTTAGTTCATGAATTTTGGGGACTTATAAACTTAATGCCTCAGTAATTATTTTTTTTTACCAGAGCTTATATTGCAGATTGTTCTTATTGCTTTTTTCAGCACTCCGTATTACTGACACCCATATTGTATTCATTTCTATGCTTGACCGGCTTAGGAGATTTTTTTTGGCCTGGCATATATGCTGATTTCTTAAGTTTACATATTTTCCAATGAGGTTCTTTCTCTATTATTTGAACCCCATCCCACAGGGAGGGGGTGATCTCTTATTTTCCTCTATATGTGGTCAACTAGACCAGTTTTGTTTTTGTTTTTTATTTCCCCCCGTGTTACGGCTTTTCGATGCTCTTGCAGTTTTATCCTTAAGGTGGCGGCCTGTTTCTCCTTTATATTTCTTACAATAGCTGTATGGGATTGGTTACACACAGTTCTTAGTCATGTTCTCATCTGTGAGAGGTCTTATTCGGAAGGTGTCTGCGAAGTGTTGAATCACATTTGAAGGTCGTTCTGATTTTATATCGACCACAGTTCTTTTTGTATTTTTCCGATAATCACTTCCCATAGGGTAGGTAGACCGAATTTGTTTTCTGAGTGTAGTTATCCTTATGTACCCTTCTATACTAATTTGTCGCAGCTGTTGCCATGTACCCAGGGTAGTTGTTACGTTGTAGGGTACTACTTATACTTACCATTTCTTACTCATATGTCTCTGGGTTGCGACTTATAAGTTTTGCTCGATGTTGTGAGCAGCGGGCTTTCCCTTTCTTTATACTGTATTGGTGGTGAGAGTTGAAGCTGAGGTATTGTCCGGTGAAGTTGGTTTGCGTTATACATATGTCTTGAAGGCATGCTCTGTTCGAGATATTAGTACATCCAAGAATGCTAGTTGTTTTCTCTCTCCATAGTGAAATGCATCGATGATCTTATTGAGTTTACAGAGTCCGGTAATTGCTGGACTGCTTACTGATGTGCCCATAGTATGAAGGTGTCATCTACATACCACAAACATAGGGTTGCATTTAGTGATGTGTATTCAAATGCCATTTCTTCGAAGTATTCCATGTATATGTTAGCCTTTGCTGGTGATAATGGCGATCCCATCGCTAAGACTTAATCTTGCCGATGGATATTTTAGCCCATTCCAAAATGTTTTGCTTATATACAGAAAGTCAGCATCTCCATCAGGTTATCTATTGGTATACTGGCCCGTTAACCTAGGGATGAGTCCGAGGACAGTCTGTCACTGACAACAGATAGTACCTCCTTCGAAGGTACCTTGATGATCAAGCTCACCACGTTCATGCTCACCATCTGGTTGGATTGGATGGGAGTATCTTTGATTATTTCCACGAAGTGAACGGAGTTTCAGTCATAAGAAGGTGACTTTCCTATTGATGGGTCCATTATATCTACAAGGAAGCAACTCAGATAATGACACACAAAGCCTTAGGAGCTAACAATTGGCCTGAACGTAATAATGTCGTTGTGATACTTGAGGAGACCGTATATGTGAGATATCTTGGTGTAAAGCTGCGAGAACTGCCTGTATCTCTTCGGTAGACAATGGTCCTTGTTTTTCATTAGGATTTACGACCGTTTCTTTTTTTGCTGTTTTCACTTTTGAATTTTTACTGTAGCAATCATTCCTAATGAGGTATTCCAGTTTTTCTGAATATGCCGTTTTGTCGAGTACTACATTAGCATTGCCGTTGTCAGCTGGTACTATGATGATATTTTCATTCCTCTGTAGGGTTCTGATTGAAAGCCTCTCCAATTTAGTGTTGTTTAATAAGGACGGCTTGGCTTTCTCCAGTATCTCTCTTAGTTCCCATCTTAACTTATCCGGCTGAGCCAGAGGGATGTTGAAAGCTATTTCCTTGCTTCGGGCAATGATGTCTAAGTATGATATCCGCTTGATGGTTGAGATCCTAGTTCAGTACTGACTCCTTTGAGGGACTCACCTGGTGTTGACTGATGATTGATTATTGCCTTCACTGGGCGATGGACCTTGTGTGTCATCTTCTGATATGTCAACCTGTTTAGTTTTTGTACTTGGTGGGGCTTGACTGCATCACATTCGTGTCTGAATCATTTATCCAGGTCGTGCTGGATCTTCTTTCGGTTTTCGGCCACCGAGAGATATCAGATTGCAATTTAAATTTTATCCAACGATTCTTTCTCGGACAAATGCATGTCCCAATATTTCTGCGACCAGATAGGCTCTCCATTAATTGACGAGAAATCTCGATGCCAAGCCTGAAGGGATGACTCCTAAGTCTCTGCATCGGTGTAGATGGTTAGATATTTGTGCCAGCTTCTGGTTACACTTTTCTAATTGTCTCCATATTTTCGGTATATCGGGTACTGATAGTTCAAGAATCCTTGAAGGATCAGTACGAATCTGATATAATGAAATACTTCATCTAAGATATTTAGAGAGATGATGTTAATTCCCTGCTCGATTATATTTTGATAGAAGATATTTGAACTTATACTAAAATAAAACATAATAGATAATAACTTACGCTCAGTCCCATAACTCTACCCTAAAGCATATAGTCGTATCTAATCTCCATAATTTAATTTACTATTTATTTAAATTTTCATGCTTAGCATTGGGTTTCTTGTCCCTTCTAAAGTTGACATCAATTCTATATTTATAAGGTCTCCACGTGAACACCGAAATTTATTAATACTTTTTCCCTTCCCAATAGGAGTAAATCGGTTTGCCTATTGTCCGCTTCACACACAATATTGCCTCGAATCTTGTAACATTTCCGCCTGAATACCTGGAAATCTATTCACCAATTATTTATTGTTTATTTAAATTGTTTAATGTTTTCCTTCTTTCTCTCCCAGTAGGAGTAAAAAAGTTCGCCTATTATACGGTTCACACTCCTCCCCAGTTTTTTGAAAAGGAGTAGAGGTTTGTCCCTTGTTTCATGTTTAGGATTGGAACTCCGGTTCCTTTTAAGGTCTACTTCAACTCGATACATCTAACGTCTTCCCCTGAATCCTTCACTAATTAAATATAGAACTCTTCAAGTCTAGATTTATCCGTTGTCTTTCCTACACATTTCCAAGAACTTTTTGTCTTTTCTTGAACTCATACAATATCACGGAGTAACACTCTATTTTGAGTGGCTCTTAGGCTCTGTATTGGGTTTAATTTCCGCCCTTCTTCATCATGTCTGTATTATTCGGCAACACTTTCCGTCTGTGTCATTCGGTTTTTATTATTTTAGATTCTTTAAGATTTTCAAATTGATATTTTTTCTGTTTTTGTTCTATTTTACTTTCACAAAGGACAGAACTTAAGGTTCAAGGGAGATAACCAAAGCTTGGCAACAAGTACACCTGGCTCTTTATTCGACTGCAGGCATTAAGATGAGTATGGCTGTCCAAAAGAATAAATTAAGAATAATGGTCTCACCATAGAAATATATTATCATTATTGCTTTCAAAGAGTAAGAAATGATTGAAATTTATTTATAAGAAAGTAATTATCGTTCCAAACGTTTTTTGGACAGGTGAAGAGTTGTTCAAGCTTGTGAATTCCATTTTTATTTTACCATTGTCGGATTTGTAAGGAGAACATTTCCTCTGCAATTGTACAATAGAAGAAGACGACTAAATCGATTGGCTGAAACGTTGGGGTAACAAAATGAAAAAAAAAAAATAGTTAATCATTATTACACTATTTGAATAAAGAAATCTATACTTTCCAGCAAATAAGGAAAGACTTCATTTAAAGGAAATGTCATCCAAACACCTGTCTTTAATTGAAGAACTACATAAATACAATGCAACAATAAGACAAAAACCACGGAACTAAACAATATTATGGGATACTTCGTAGTGACAGTGCTATTAATGAACAAAATATCTACTTTCAAAGTACTGCTATGTGAAGAGAGCCAGGTCTTGGGTCCCAAGTAAAACTTTTGTTTTGTAAAGCCACAATAGCACAAGGATACCCAGAACGAAAAAGCAGTTAAACACTTTATGAAATCTGTATTAAAATGTCTTGTTCACAATTCATGTTTCCTTCATTCCATAAATTTATTACTGTTGTCATTTTGGGACGAAAACAAATCATTATGTCTCCTAAGCATATTACATTACACGGGGATTCTGATAAATAATTCCAGTGTTAAAGATAAATTGGTGAAAGGCTTTAAATTCCTTTAATTATCTTATGCAGTCCTACGGCACGTGGGGACGTCGGTCATCGTAAAGTCCATTCCAAGTTCTCGAAATCCCTTCACAACACACCCATGGCTTAGTGAATCACAACCGCAAGAAGATTAAATCATATGAGTTCAACTTTACAAATTACTGAAGTAAACACTCTTGTTATTGCTCCGATAGTTCAAACATTTTATTTTGATAATACATCAGCATTGCTGCACAACATTTAAATAGACTTCCTTTCCATTTATAATTTTGATTTACATGTCTTTTGTAGATTTAAATGATATCTCTATACAAAATAGTCGGTAAATTCCGCTAAAAAAGAGGCATTTTAAAATTCGGCAAAAATAATATTCGATTAAAATCAAATTTTGAATATTACTGCTTTTTGAAAAATTCCAATCTATATTTGAACGAAGAAGAATATTTTTCTTGACTCATACTTTTCTATTAACGAATTTATCATATATATATATATATATATATATATATATATATATATATATATATATATATATATATATATGAGATTAAAACAGAAACATGTTTAAATCGCTACACAAGAGCTGTCGTGTTTCGGAACGAAACTGTGCTTCTTCAGGCGATGGTAAATAACTGGAAAATAAGCGATTGTTTTAAGTTCAAGAGCAAAACACCTCTCCGAAAGAGATGATGATAAAACACAAGATCAGAATTAAAATGAGGTTTTGGCGGTGGGGGGGGGGTCTGCCTTACCCCCATTAAGCAGTGGGATGTCAGATCTACGCTAAATTCATAATTAACCACACACAAAAAAATAATAATCGTTGATCAAACATATACCCTCCTCTATAGAATATAGTATCAGCAACAATCTTCTAACAGATATGTCTTTAATAAGTATAGGGGTGTTTATAATACTGCTCTAGAAAATATTGGTTATATGTGCACTGAAATCAAGCACAGAAACTATAATAATAACGATCGATAAAAGGGGAATAGGAACTTGCAAATCATTTGGTATAATCACCAAATGTTTAGTTAGGGCAGAAATTCATCCATTTAATTGATAAGCATTTCCCCAGATATAATCCACTCAGTAGAATATTTAGCAGAAATACACTAAAACTAAGCTATAGCTGCACCGATAATCTATAAAAATATATAAATAATAATAAAATTTTAAACCTATATAAAATCCTGAGAGATAATGTAGATTATAAGGTAAATAATGTCGATAATACTAACAAATTTAATTGCATAAATTCTAACGATTGCTTATTGCAAAATAAATGTTTGAATAACTCTCTAGTTTACCTAAGCATTATTAAAATTATAGTGAGTACGAAGAATTATTGTAAGACTAGATGGTACTAACATATCCTTCACCAATAACACTTATAAAAATAGAACATCTCTCTCCAAATAGGTTTGCAATTTAAAGAGGTTAATAAAACTTCTACTGTAGAATGGAAAGTATTAAAAAGAGCTAGAACTTGTAAACCCTGAAACTAACCTTGCTTCTTATGCCTACACGAGAAATTGGAAATTATTAGATTTGCTGATAAAAATTCTCTATTAAAGCAAAGGAGCGAGATAACTGTAGGCATGGTTTACCTTTTACATTACAATATGGTTAAACTTTAAATTTGCTTGTACTATTTCATATGGTCATCATTATTATGTTGGTGCAAAAATAATGTCGTTTTCTCACATAATAACATATGTGAGAAAACGACATTATTTTGCACCAACCTATTATGAGCGATTAATTTATTTGTAAGGTTTATTTAGATTTAATTGAGCTATGTATATTTGTCAAGTTGGTATTCATAACATCTTTTAAGGTGAACCATTTTTCTGTTTTATCGTGGTCCCACTTCTTATATCACCACAAGCTTCTTGAGTCCTTGTATATCAGATCCCTTGGGTTTTCCCTCTGTAATCAGGGAATGCTTACTGGGTCTGAATGTTATTGGACTCTAACTTTCTTGAAATACATTTTTTTTTTTTTTACTTTTGCTTCCATTGGTTATCATTAATATCAATTAAATTTACACGTTTATTTTTCATATCCCAGAAATAAAACTGATAAGGTTGTTTTTTAGCTTTTAAAATATACATTAAAATGCCATATAAATTATGCTTATCCCTAACATCTTAATGTTTGTATATTGGTTGGAACTAAAGTTGATTTTTAATTTAGACGCTTTATTATTTTTAAATAGCTAAGTTGTCTTCTTTGGTTTCTTAAAGGAGCCTTTTAATTATTAGCTACAATATCAATGTTATAACTAGCTATACGTTTGATTATCCCCCCGTTTACCCCCGACATCGTAGTTTGTTCAGAAAATTGTACAAGTTTTCGATATAGCGTTGCCACTTGTCGATCGTTTGGATTAATTTTATGTCTGCCACAAATAAACTTGTCTAAGATTCACATAGTTTCGTGCCTAAACACGAAAGCACTTGTCTAGCGATTTTAATTTTTGGTTTAATCTCTTATAATGAATAATATAAAGCTTTACTCTATATTGAGCCATCTTTTTAAAATTAAATAATACGGACATTGCAATTATACTCCATTTCTACTTATCTTATACCTGTATATATATATATATATATATATATATATATATATATATATATATATATATATATAGTGAAAGTGAACATTGAAGTCAACAATTAAAGTCGTCAGACTGTTTCATGCTAGACGCAATCGTCAAGCTGCGAGTGTTGTGTTTTTCTCGACTATTTATATATATGGGACAGTGGTGCATTGTGGGCAATCCATTCTGGCCTTTTTTGCGGGAATGACTTGTTTATTTATTTGGGTTAATTTATTTTAATTGTTTTTAATTATTTTCATTTTTTATTTTATATATTTATTTATTCTTTTCGGTTTTCGACATTTTATTAACGTAGTAATGATTTTTTGTGGTCTTGCTTTAGGTCGCTTATCTAATAGTTTGTTTTGGTCTGGTAAGATAATTAAAGCTATATATTCGACCAGTTTTGGAGTAATTGCTGTAGTCTATTCTGTTCTTTTGGCGGGAGTCAGTTTTTAATTTGCTTAATTTTTATCTATATATTTTGAATTGATTATTTTAACTTGTTTTTGCTTATTCATATTTATTTGTTCTAACCGTTACTTTAGTGGGAGCTGTTTGTTAATTGGTTCATTTATTTATTTATTTGGATTAATTTGTTTTACTTATTTTTTTATTTTATATTTTGCATATTTTTATTTACTCTTTTGCCTTTTCGATTTTTAAGTAACGAATATATTTGTATTGTTATATAGCAGTTATAGCTACTTTTTCGTCCAATTTTTGGATTGTTTGTTGTAGTCTATTCTAACAGTTATTTTGGCGGGATTGGTTTGTTAATTTGTTTTTTATTTACTTTATTTATTTATTTGAATTGATTATTTTTACATTTTTGTGTATTTATTTTTTATTTTTATTTATTCTATTTCGTCTATCCCAAAGGAAGTGGTTTGTTAATTTGTTTATTATTTGCTTGGATTAATTTATTTTACTTGTTTTTTTTATTATTTTGTTTATTTTTATTTATACATTTCAGGCTTCGATTTTTATGTAACGTAGTATGATGCATTTTGCGATGATCTCAGATCGTTTATTTAGTAATTTATTTTGGCCTGGGGAATGTGATAATAGCTATGTTTTCCTCCAAGCAAAGTTTGCAGGTCTTGGATTGATTGCTGTACGCAGATGATCGTTTGCATATTTTCCATGATATTTTTGGCGTGATTTGCGTTTTGTTTTTAATTTCCCAGGCATACTTTTTTTCTTAAGTATTCAACCCCAAGCAAGGCGTCAATGGGTGACAGAGAGTTGGAGCGAGAGCAAAGAGAAGTGATAGAGGAAAGGATGAAGAGAAGGTTAAGGGATAGATCAGGGCATCTGGAGACGTCGATTGACGTTACATTTGAATAGTTGGAGATTATAGTTATCTGGAAAACAAGAAATGGGGAGGGACATGAAGCTATTAGAGTAGAAGAGACGGCTACATTTAAGAGTTTCGACAGTGGAAGGGTGAGAGCGAGATGCCAGCTTAGGTGAACGCTTAAATTCATGAAGTCTGGGAATCAGCGAATGTAGCTCATCGGAGCAGTTACCGTGAAAGTACTTGTAAAAAGACAGAGGGAGGCAACGGCACGTGTGTGAGAAAGCGGCTGCAGACGAGATGCCAGATCAGGGCCAATTACATTGCATATTCGTCTCTGGATTTTATCAAGGACCTTGAGACAAACAGAAGGGGATCCAGGTCATATATGGCAGCAGTATTCCAAGCAAGGGCGAATGGTTGACTTGTAGATTCGAAGAATTGACTCCGGCGAGAAAAATTTACTGGCGCGGCACAGGGAGCCAACTTTCCTAACGGTGGACGAAGCTATTGACTCAATGTATTCCTTCAATCTCAATTCCGCGGACAAAGTGTGACCGAGCAGTCGCAAAGAGGTGATCGCGTGGAGTTGAGCGTCAGACATTATAATGGGGGGCAGGGATGGTTCTCTCTGGTGAGTAATAGAAAACAGTTTTGTTTTTGAGGCATTAAAGTTAACCAGCCAATTCCTGCCTCAGTCCCCAACCGATTGGAAGTCCTTTTCTAGTCAAATGGCCAGGTTAGTTTTGTCGCCGACACTGGATTTGTTTTTGAGGCATGAGTAAATAGTAGTGTCGTCCGCATAGATGCCTACTTGGGAACCTCTGGCATCAGGAAGATCGTTAATGAAGATAAGGAAAAGAGTAGGGCTTAGGATAGAGCCTTGGGGAACACCTGCGTTCGTGGGATAGGAGCTAAAGGAGAATCCGTTGAGAACTATCTTAAATTCACGGTTTGACAGGAATAATTGTATTGTCGAACAATTGACCTGTAATTCCATAACCCTGAAGCTTGCGAAGAAGGCCGGTATGCCAAACACTATCAAACGCTTTGGAGATATGTAGAGCCACGGCACAAGATTTTCCGTTATTATGAAGAGTTTGGTAAACAATTTCAGTTATGGCCGTAAGTACATCAGCTGTAGAACGGGCAAAGCGGAAACCATATTGCTTGTCGGGGAGAAGATTATAGGTTGTATGATGCATAACCATTTCGGCGTTGATTAAAGCGTCAAAGATTTTGCCGAAAGGTGGTAGGAGACTGATAGGAATTAGAAGGTTCAGAAGGGCCTCCAGAGTTCTTAAAGACAAGAACAACAGATGAAGACTTCCATCAGAGTGTAAAACAAGATTCATTGAGGCAGTAGTTATATAATTTGGAGAGGGCAGGGGCCAGTTCAGGCGCACATTTCTTCAGTGGTCTTCAGATATTACTATGTATACTTTTGCTTTATTTTCAGGGGATTTACCGTAGCTTAGTATATTACGCTGTTTTGTAAGCAATTACCTTTTAAGGGTCATTCATTCTTTAATCTACAGTTACAGGTGGGTTTAATTTGTTCGGGTCGTTTGTTAAAAGTTTTCCTGTTTTTTATTATTTGGGCCATGTTCTCAGATGATTTCTACAGTGTTTTTTTTGTGTAGAGTGTATGGTTCCGAGAAATGTTTGTGTAACAGTTTGAAAAATATTTTACCTACGTTAGGTTTTTACGTTTTTGCTGTATGGTGGGTTGAACCATATGATGTTTCTCTTCCTGTTGGCCTTTTTGTGCTCTGTGGTCAGTTTTTGAGTGTTGCTGGGAATCCACTATATTTTAGGGTTGCTTCGTAGTCTTTCTTAGCTTTGTTGAATATGATTTAATTGGAAGAATTGTTGGAAAGTCCGCGCTTAATATATATATATATATATATATATATATATATATATATCTTCCAATCACACGCCTTCAATAATATATATATATATATATATATATATATATATATATATATATATATATATATATATATATATATATATATATATAATATTATAAGATTATTGATTGGTAATTGTTGAAAATTAGAAGAAAACAAGTTTTATAACATATTTAGTTCAATAAGATGTACAATAATTTTGTTCAATATGATGTGAATTTTTTCTTAACTGAGCTTTTTAACGATTCTTTGCTGCTACCATTTAACTAAAGTTTTTATTATATTGGTGCAGCCTTTTCTGTCGCGGCAAGACACTTGATAACGGAGCTAAGATGAGAGGAAATAGGCTGCTTTTCAATCCTGTGTCTGAAAATAAATCCTAAGTCATATATGCCGAGTACTAAAAAAAATCACGGATTCTGTTTGTTGCTGACAGAACTACGTCGTCTGCTAAAACCTAATGTTTGTCGGTGTTCTGACAAGTTTGATACCATATCTTCGTTCCAGGAATGCTGGAGTATTTAAAAGACAAACGCGCAATTGTCGATCAAATCTGAATCAGACGCCTTTTGGGAATGTGGACTCAGCTGTATCTAACCACTTCGATAATACTTGGCAGATGTTCTGAAGGCCTTGCAACAACTGGAAATTTTATTTATAGTGAACAAGGATTGAACAACTGTCAGTAAGTCGCATTCATTAATATCGCAAATCCTTTCAGGGTGTCTCATTGTCTTTTACCATTTGCTATGTCATTCTTTTTCAAATTACAAATATATTATAATCAATCCAATCCTGTAATATCTCACTGTATGTCATGGAGAAGGAAATAAACGTAAATCTGGAGATTTTAGAAAAAAATCGTGTGAACGGATATAATAGTGCTCTATACTAACTTCACACCGGAAGAAAATTTCAAGTGAGACTGCAGCTGATTTTTGCAATTTTTGAAACATGGTTTTCAGCAAATGCATGATGTGTTTTAATTTATCTTTACTTAACAAAATCTCATAAACGCATTCTGAAGAATCAGCCTAAAAAAATTCAGAAAAATGTGGGAGACATACTTCCTTTTGAAATGGAGATAATTAAGACTGTTTATTCACGGAAAATAAAGGCAACTTGAAAACTTCCTACAGTTTTCTAAATTATATAAGTGCAAAAAGACTGCAAGCGACGTATGAGAATGTTTCGACTATTCTTTGTCTTTATTAATGTCACCTCGTAACAGGCGCGAGAGCCGAGAGTAGTTTCAGCAAAATTCAAACTATTTCACTGTTCCACAATGATGGGAGACAGACTGCCTTCATTAATTATATTGTTGTTTGAACAAGCGTGTGTAAGAAATACTAAAAATAATTATGTTATTGATGAAGAGGCTAACCGGAAACATTTCCGTTGATAAGGAATGCATATGTACCGAAAAGACATAGAATCTTTCATATAATAATTATCCAATAATCCGTTATAATTCTGTAAAATAAATGTTACATTTGATGTCTTGAATGTCGAGGCGTTGAATTACGCAGAAATTATTTGTCCATATTTTTCTATTTTTAAAAAAAAATTATATTTGATTTACATCGACTTATGACATATTAAAGCGTGATTTTTAACTACTATCGGAGATAGATTGGATTACATTACTTTCAAAGTCAGTCCATTTTGTAACCACCGTGACTCAGCATTTAATACTGTATGCACAAACTGCATATGTGTTACAAGGCATGTTGACTCTATGTCCTAAGTTCAGATCACAATAAGTAAATCTGAATATAGTCGAGTTCCACTCGGTATTTCCTGCTACTACCGATGCCTGTTTAAAGTTTTAAGGAAAATATATTTAGAGAGTAGCCAAAATGAAACATTTCAGGGTGAAGGATGATAGTAGATTTCGTTGAATTTCAGTCACCATTATGTTGCAGGTATCAACATTCTGGAGAGTAAATATTTACAGGCTTCTGGAACATTTATCCCGCAAACAATATTGGTGGACTCAGTATGAGTCCAGATAAAAAAATAACCAACATAAAACAATAAATATACAACAAATGGCAATGCAAGTCGAAAGGAATTACATGTGTAGACAATTGTAACGAAAGGAAAAACATTAAAACAAGTTATAATAAGAATGTGCTTGTGTGTGTGTGTGTGTGTGTGACAAGTATGTGAGATAGACACGTGTGTGTATACGCGTGTGTTTGAGAGTGCAAAATTCAAAGGAGGACTAAAGAAGAGAACACGGCTTGTCGGCAGTGTTCCTGTCTACGTGCAACTACATCTGAAGTCAGAGTTAAAATAAAAACCAAAAAGAGCGTGAGTGCGAATATCATTGCCTATTTATCGGCTTAAAGAGTGCACCCTAGCAACGTTTTCGAAAAAAAAAAATGGGATAATTTATAACAGATTTGGGGTGACGTGGTACTGTATGCACAGGCCAATCAAACTCTCATAATGAAAAAAGAAATCTTACTTCATATAAAAAGGAACTATTAAGGTTATTTTGATAAGTTAAAAAAACGTTTTCATTTTAAATAAACGGGCTTCGCGCGCCCATCATGTGTAACTTTACTATCTGTCTGAATAAAGACGGTTACATCACATAGCTTCGAATGGAAAGGTTGTTGGAATTATTCCACTGTTAAAATTATCCAACTACTTTGCAGGAAAATATGTAAGGAAGATGTTTCTTGGAGGATGCGGGGTTACAATGAATTTAGTGAAGATTTCAACTGATTGGTTAGTAGAGTGTTTGGACTAATTGATTACCTAGAAAGATGCTGAACATTCCTTGAACGAGTTTAGCATCACCGTTGCACAATGTTAAGTCGTATTATCTTGTTGTAATAAATCATCAGCTCCGGGTAAACTGCAATCCTGAAAAAGTGAAAATGATCTCCAACACGGTCGATTTATATCTCGTCTCTCAAGGCAGATTCCATTATTCTTAGACATTTTTTGCAAAATTCAACATAACACCCATGGCGTCATTATAGCAAACACTAGATTCTACAAGAGCCTGATAATAGAGAGAACCCATAGCATGAAAGGATTTGGTTTTCATAAAAATGTGACTATCTGAAAGTAACGTAACCCATCTGACTAGAAGACAAGGCCAAGTTTTCAAGAACCAACGATTCTGATGAGCCGCAGTAAGCTGGTGCCAATTGGTTTGACAGTTTTCTGGTGGAAGACGACGTTACCAAACAGAATATATTTAATGCTATTCTATCACTGAATCAAAAATGAACTGGTATGTGGCTTGACACAATCTTACCACTTTTGATGATATTATCTCAGTTCAGATGATTTTTTCTGTCGGTGATATATGATAAGATGTAACAAATCCCTGGTATAATTTAGCTGATGTTCAATATATTGCGAATATTAACGCCTTGCAAATTTGTGATTCTATTTTAATTGATATGTTTATTGTGTGCTAAATTAACTTATTCGAATTTGAAATGAGACGATTTTCAAACATGAATGTAACTCAAATTTCGGAAACATAAAGTCCAATAAACAATAATTATTTTGTTATTTGAAAATCATTTATTTAATCAATATATATATATATATATATATATATATATATATATATATATATATATATATATATATATATATATTAGATAAAAATATAGACTTTAAGTATGTTATGTTTATGAGTAAAAGCGTTCAATATCAGCGGGAGAATGTATAAAACCATAAAAGTGGACACTGAATTCATGCCTGAACGCCGTCTTCAGGGCATTTTCATCATCTGAAGAATTCGCACTATATATATATATATATATATATATATATATATATATATATATATATATATATATTATCATATTAAATGTTATTATTAGTGGATTTGATTTATATTTGAGTAGGCGCTGCCTTTATATATTAAATATATTATATTAAAATTGTTTCTTGATTTTCACTTACCGAATGTTTGAGAAATCTTATCAAAAAAGCCTTCACTTCGTGACTAAGCGGTAAACACAAAGAATTAAGCGGTTCGTTCTACCTGGAGGGATGCACAGAACAGAAATAATTTTTAATAAGTTTAAATACATATTATGTATATATTTATACGACTTATAAAGAATTGGTATAAAGTGTTGCGTCTTTAATGTTAAAAGTCCTATTATGATGTTTTTTAGATTCTACTCAATATCATTAACTTAGATATATAGTAATAGAGAAAACTATTGTTTTTGGTTGGAAAAAATTTTACTAAGTCAACAAAACAGACTAATTTCACTGTCAGTAGTTTATTTGCAACTATTTATTTTGATACTTTTACATTATTATACCTTGTAAAACTAATGTAAAAAATAATATGAAAATATTTTAGAACAAATTCGTCAATTTCTTAAAGGAAAAACTTAAAAAAAAAAAAATTATTTTAAAAATAAAAGATATATTAACAAAAAATAAATGAACCTCCTAAAATTTATTGCACAAATTCTCGTTTATTTTCAATAACTCTTAGCAGCCTATTGTCAACATCTGATGTTAGATTTGCAATTTTAGCGGCTGGTAAGTTGTTTGCAGCTTTAACTGCCTCCCAGAGGTCAAAATTGCTGTTGAATTGCCTTCCATTAGAATAAATATCCCTCTTGAGGATGCTCCACAGGTTCTCAATGGGATTCAAGTCAGAGCTATTTGAAGGCCAGACCATAAGAGAATCTTCAACAAATCCCTTTTCTTTCAACCAGGATTTAGTAAACTTTGATGCATGACTTGGTGCATTGTCTTGCATAAAGATCATAGATCTATGCTTGGCTAAAGACTGGTTATCAAGCCATTCAAAGAAATATTGCTCTAGAAAATCACAGTAACTTTTGGAATTCATTTTAACCCCGTCTTTCAGTTTAAATGGACCCACGAGCTCATTACCAATAATCCCAACCCATATCATGATCCCACCGCCGCCTTGTTGGCGTTTAAAAAGTTTTCTTGAGTCATATTGCTTGCAACCCCATCCTCGAGCCCATCCATCGGACCCATCGAGGGTGATCCTTGATTCATCTGTAAAAAGCACTTTACTGAAATCAGTTTTCATGTATTTTTTGCCCACTGCAATCTTCTTTCCTTATGTTTTTTTTTTTGTTAAAATTGGTTTCTTTATTTGATTTTTAACATCAGCAAACTTCCTTAATGCTTTACACCTTGTTTCCCTTAACACCATAGGAGCTCCAGCGGCCTCAAATATGAACGTACTTGACGCATTTGGGTTTCTTATTAATTCTCTTAGGATATGTGATAGATCTCGCTTTGTTAAATTCCTGAATTCAGCCTGAGACTTTTTTTCATTGGTTGAATTCCCATTTGACATATTTTCTTGATTGTTCAATGATCCCTTTTCAAATCCTTAGAAATTTGAAGCGAAGACTTTCTTTTGCTAATTTCTTCGATTATATAGTTCTTTTCATTCATTGTTAGTTCTTTTTTACAAGCCATAATACTAAATTCTAGTTCTTGCAAATAATCTCTTGACACTGCAAATGCTATAATTACTGAAAAAATACTAAATATCAATCTGAAATTGAAAATTGGGACTTAATTGCTTTCGTGCTTACTTGCTATACATAATAGTACAAATTATTTCATTGGATAACACATATCTATGAATTTTACATAAAATATTTGACAATAGCTCTTTTGTATATAATCTCTAGACGCAGTTTATTATATATATATATATATATATATATATATATATATATATGAATATTATATATTCTACGCACATATATATTTTATACATTTTTATATATATTTTATGCATATATATATTTTGTATATACATTATATATATGTTTATATATGTAGTGTTTATATATATTGTTTATATATATTTTATATATATTTTATATATATATATTTTTTTTTTTATATATATGTTTATATGTGTGTGTGTGTTTGTGTGCGTGTTTAGAATGAACCAACTAACTGAAACCATATTTTTAACAGACTACAAAAGGATTAGCCAAATATTGTTATTTGGAATTCCTTTTCACATCCCTCCATAGCATTTACAAGGAAAACTTCCAATCTGAAACAGGAAATGAAAAATTATTCTGCTTTGGTGTCACAGATGCCAGCAACAGTGACTCACAGATAGCGACCATCTTGAAAGTGCCATTTCATCTGGAGATAAGACAAATGGATTTGAATATGTATCATTTGTCTTATCTCCAGATGAAATGGCACTTTCAAGATGGTCGCTATCTGTGAGTCACTGTTGCTGGCATCTGTGACACCAAAGCAGAATTTCCTGTTTCAGATTGGAAGTTTTCCTTGTAAATGCTACCTTTTTCCTTCAGGTATTAAATTAATATCCATAAATATTCTTGCTTGCCCGTGTTCGTTCACACGTTGTGCGCATGCCTACGGCGAGGCTGATTTTCTTTTTTAATTGGTATCATCATAAGCAAGGCACTAGTAAGCAAATGGTTGCAGGGTCTTGGGAAATTAGGAACATAAATATTAGTAATGAGGAGAAATAGAAAAGAGCAATCGGATGGACAGTAGATAACGTCAAGTGCGATATAAGGAAATGTTAGCATAGAACTTACGGTTACATCTAGCCAGCTCAACTGTAAATTGATGAGATGTCGCTGCCAGTCTAATATTGTGCTTAAATTCATACAGTTTTATGTCCCATAGCGAAAAGATCATCCAAACAATTACCATGAAAGTATTTATAAAAATGCACAGAACGGAAACTTTACGGAAGTGGGCAAATGAATGAAGCCGTGGCGCCAGATCAGGACCAATAATATTGCTGATTCTTCTTTGGATGATTTTTTTCAAGAAGCTGCAGGTAAATAGCAGGGGCACCAGCTCATATAGGGCAGCAATATTCTAAGCATGAGGGAATGGTAGACTTATAGATATGGAAGATAATTTCCGTAGAAAAAAAAACTGTATCGTCCGACACAGTGAACCGATTTTTCTTAGAAGCTGATTTAGCGATGAATTCAATGTAGTCTTTCCATCTCATGTTAGCTGAGTTCGTTAATCCGAGAAGGCGCAATCAGTTACTTTCTTGGGGGATAGCATTAGCCATGCTAATGAAAGGCAGAGAGAAGTCACTAAGATGATTAATGGAGAGAAGTTTCTTTTTGGAGGCCTTAAAATTGAAAAAAATAACTTTGGCCCCACATAACGACGGTCTTGAGGGAGTTTTGCAAATCAGATGCCATTTTAAATCATTATACTTTAAATATATATATATATATATATATATATATATATATATATATATATATATATGTATATATATATATATATATATATACTTTATTTTAGGATATTACACAAAAAAAAACATATAAAAAAATTGCAGTCATGTTTCGATGCGAATCCACGCAACCCTGATGCGAAGCGTGGATTCGCGTCGAAACACGACTGCGGTTTTTGATATGTTTTTGATGTAATATCCTAACATAAAGAATATTGCTCCACTTTGCATTGAGGTTTCTTTTAAATTAAATATTACGAACGTTGGAATTGCACTCTATTCGTTCACTTCTTACCTATATATATAATGATAGACTCACCCGTTGTTTTCGACGTATGAGGAACTGACAATTGATTCAGTTATTAAATTTTGTGCGATAATATTTAGTGGCACTTAACACCCACTTGTGATTTACAAAGGAGGCTGCACATGGAGCAATAGTAAGGATTATGGGATGAGATCACTCTTAGATTGGCTGACCTTTTAGATATTGCTCTCGCTTCTTGAAGACAATTCAGACAAGCTGATTGAAAATACCGAGTCCACTAAAATACGTTGGTCTCCATTGTACCTGCTCCAAGGCTAAGCGCTCGAGGGTGTTATGAGGTATATTGACAGCTGATAAGTTGCTCTTCAGCTTGTCTTTGTACCTTAGCCATGGGCATCCTACATTCCCGTAGCCCTGATCTAACTGTCTCTACATTAGGATCTTGCGTATCCTGTCGTCAGACATTCTCAAGACATGACCAGCCCACCGTAAATGAGACTGTATGAGAAAAGCCTCGATTCCTTCAATATTACACTTGTTAACAGGTCTAGGTTAGATGTCCTATCTTGGAGGTTAACTCCACAGGTAGCACGCAGACTGCTATTATGGTACACATTCATATGGTAACTGTATGGAGTCCACGTCTCTGAGCCGTACAAAAGGATGGCAAAAACAACAGCTCTGTCAACCCGAATTTTCTTATCCAGTCAAATACCCCGCTCATTTCACAAGCCAAATGCACTGGTAGCCTTAGCAATCCGATCCCTAATTTCATCTAAAGTTCCACTGTTGTTGGCTTTGCTACCAAGATAGGTGAAAGACTTTACATAGTTCAGGGCTTTGTCTTCTACTTTCAATCGTCTCTGGAAATTTGTAGACTGGTGGTTTTTGTTCCTCACCACAGAATTGGAGTAGGACAAGTTTGGTGCACTTTTTCAGTTTTCTTTATGGTA
Organism: Acanthosepion lycidas; assembly: GCA_963932145.1. Taxonomy (NCBI): domain Eukaryota; kingdom Metazoa; phylum Mollusca; class Cephalopoda; order Sepiida; family Sepiidae; genus Acanthosepion; species Acanthosepion lycidas. The sequence goes on from OZ010582.1 coordinate 2,818,490, forward strand.
AGTGTAAGACCGAAGGCTTTACATGCAGCAGAAAAAAAGATTTATTAGATGTTGGGCCTCCTCAAAGGATGTCGCTACAAGAGCAGCATCATCAGCAAACAACAAATCACGAATAATTTGCGTACGAATGTGGATTTTGACTTTGAAGCTCTGATGATTTGAAGAAACCGCCAGTTGTTCGAAACTGAAACTTGGAATGCATATTTCAGCATCACAGAAAAGAAAAGGGCAAAAAGGACAGGGGCCATGACACCTTGCTTGCTGCCGTTTGTGACATCGAAGGATTCAGACATCATAACATCAGACATGATATTGGCTTTCATTATTTCATAAAAGCAGATGTTGAACTTTATCATGTTTTCTTGGATGTTGAGTTTCCTCAAGACTTGGCAAAGTGCCTCTCGATTCACAGTGTCAAATGTCTTTGTCAAGTCTACAAACAACATGTATAGCTCCTGGTTTTTCTCGCGAACCTTCTCTGCAACTTGACCAAGTGAAAATATCATGTCAATGCTGCCACGGCCCGATCGAAAACTACACTGCGATTCAGGATAGATGTCGTCAGCAAGTTGTATAATGATTGTTTAGAATCAGTCTCGCTAGGATTTTGCCTGCAATTAAAAGTAGCGATATCCCCCGATGATTATCACAGACACACCTGAAACCCTTGTTTTTGTAAAGGTGTTTGATAGAGGCGTTTTTATAATCCTGTGAGACACAGCCTTCCTTCCATATCTCCACGAAAAGGAGATGCAACTTTTCTAACAACTTTTGGCCACCATACTTATACACTGCGGGTGGAATAGGATTGTTAGGAGTAGGTGATTTTCCAGATGAAACTTCCTTGATGGAGTCAATTACCTCTTGATAGGTAGGTTCAAAAGAAAACTCCGGAATTTCTGGATTTTTCTCAATTGATGTGATGGCTTCCTCATCAGTAACCGGAGTGGTGTTTAACAGTTTCGAAATGCTCTTTCCAGCGAGCTGAAATGTCTGACTTATCCGACAAGAGAGTTTCACGATCTGTTGTGGAGATTGGAGTAACACTACTTTTCTGAGGACCGAAAACGCTCCTGAGACCAACATAGTAAGGCTTTACATCCCTTCTATCTGAAGATTCTTGGTGTTCAATGGCTTTTTCAGACCACCAACGCTCTTTCATGGTTCTGAGAGATCGTTGAAATTTGACTTTCACACCTCTTATCAGATGTGTTCTTGCCCTCAATTCATGCTTTACGACAAGAGTGTAGTTAATCTATAAGCTGCTGAAACTCTGTATTATCGCCATCAAACCAGTCTTGATGTTTAGGATGTGGCAGGCCGAGGACCTCCAAGTATGCAGAATGTGTTGCATCCCGCAGAGCCTTACAAGATGATTCAATATCATTGGAATCAAGTGCAGCATGAAAGAGCTCAACTTTCGTTTAGGTCGATTTAAGGGGTAGAACGTTAATTGTCTTGGGCACTGTAGATGTTATAATCCTTTGCTTTTGCTGATGCAGTGTAGCTTTACTCCGAAGTAGAACGTGATCTGACAGAAAGCATGTTGTGTGGAATGAACGCGTTATCTTAAAATCTTTTATGTCCCGTCTTTTGATGATCATGTAGTCGATCAGATGCTAGTCTTTCGAACGAGGATGCATCCATGTTGTCTTATGACAGCTGATTTGTGCGTAGAAAGTATTAGTAATACTACGGTCAAAATCCTTGCAGGTAGTGAGAAGGCGTAATCCATTCGAATTCACACGATCACATTGATTATGAATTTCTTCAAAATGAACATTTTTTTGTGCGAGTCTAAACAATCTAACATTATATATATATATATATATATATATATATATATATATATATATATATATATATATATATATATATATATATATGTGTGTGTGTGTGTGTGTGCGTTAAATTTTTAAATGCTAACGTGTTTTGTATTATTTTACTGAATCATTACATAATCAATGGAAGTTTATGCTTGTCAAAGAGATTATGCTTAGAAATTGACGCTGAAATGACAGTTGCTACAGTTTAAATTAAATTACTTAAAAATACGAGTACTGGAACGGATATTTCTATTAATGAATCAAGAGAAAATTTTCAACCAAATATGAAAAAATCGAATAGATTTCCTCTGTTAAACAATTGTTCACAAATTTTATGTGTTAACATCGATGATTTCATATTATGCGGTATTTTGATAATCAAATTTGGATCTTGATTAGTCACATTTCCTTTGTTAACACTAAGAAATTACATTGATTTTTTTACAATAATCCTTTAAAAAATAATGAAAACTGATCAATTTTCAAGAATTATTGACGGAAAGATTTCTCTACGTTAAGATACTCTTATAGAAATTTCGATGCTGAGAAAGACTGTTGTATTTTTAGTTTATTATTACTATTAATATTACTATTACTTCTAAAACAGTAAAAGTGAAGACGGATATTAAAAGAAATCGGGAAATATTTATAAAATCTTTTTTATAATACGGCAAGAGATTTTAGATATCTTTGACACCCATATATGTACCTTTTGATTATATAGTTATCTCCCTTGAAATGGTGACTTCCTATTCCAAGATGTGTATGAATGCTAATTACGTGAAGAGCAATAAGAATGGAAAGAATAATAGATCTACTGATTAAAGAAATAACGAGAACAAAAAGATAAAGTAGGTATTTCATAAAAGCTTTTATATTTTGTTTTATTATAAAGAGACAACTCCAGCAATCTCATGAGTGAAATATAATTTGTGGATCTCTGAAATATTTTTAAATGTAGGAGGATAACAATAAAAATAATAATTCATCTGTGTGATTAATTATTGTGGTTCTAAAACAATGACAATCTCTGCTGTGTCATCGACGGTTATTTACTGCTTTTGTCCGAAACTATAAGACTATGTATGTTTTAGTATCAAATAAGATTATATACGTTTTAATATCCAATCTACAGTATATTTCAGTTTCGGTACAGAGTTTTTCAAATCTTTCTCTTAATTCATTGATTTAAAAAAATAAGAAACAGCATAAATTAAAAAAATATTTCATTAAAAACTTCAGGAATTTCTTTCTATTTGCGTTTTATTTGAAATATTCCTTTTATTAACTAATCTTTTCATGTCGTCTCTTAGGTTTTTCAAAACTGATTCATTAACTTATCATAATGCATCCAGACATTTTTGCTAGACTTTACCAAATACTAATGCTCATTATTTTAATGTATGAAAGCCTAAAAAAGCAAAATAGATTATTACTAAAAAGTAACTGTTAAAAGTTGTCATCATCTTCATCATCATCAACAACATGTTATGATTTGGCTTGTTCCTTCTTTCCATAGCACGCAAGGTACGCTCCCCGTTTTGATCGCGAGAAAGAAGACAGAAAAGACAAGTCGTTGTTAGTTTTAATTGAGAAAAAGAAAGAAGGAAAGAAAGAGAAGATAGAAGATTCTATAACGCTTTCATGTATTTAACGTCTGCTTCAGCGAAATAGAAAACATATTTCTGTTTCAAATTTTTTCATTTGTATCCTTGGAAGAAAAAATATATAAAGACACTGTTTGGTCTTAGGGAAAGAAAGAGAAAAGAAAACAAGCAAAAACGAATGACTAAATGAACCAAAGAAAAGCAAGATGGAGGTGGCGATTACATTGTCATGGCTGCTTTAGTGAAATTTAAAAAAAAGATCTATTTCAAATCTTTTAAATTGTGATTTCTTACTTCTTTTAATAATGACCTGCATTCACACTTATGATTATTATTGTAATATTTCGATGCAGTTATTAATCACATAAGAAACGAGGCTTTAGGCGAATTTCCACGAGTAGCTTATAGTCACAGAAATTGGGCTTATTTATTCATTAAGTAATACTTTCAAAGATTTAGAAATTCAAAATAGGAAAACCACAAGTTCATTGACATTACTGGTTATTATGATTGCCGGTTATTAATTGATGAAACATTTGATAAATCAAAAAAAGCCCCCACAAAGACTAAGATTCGAATAATTTCATGGCTCTAGAAATAATATTAAAAATGTATTCTAATAATAACCGTTTAAAATTCTGTTAGGCTATGGAAGATATATTTTCTTTTGGCAGTGGAAATACTTATCCAAAAGCGTAAATAGATATGAATAATGCGTGAATTACCTCCCTTAATATTGGCGCCTAGAAACTGAAAAGCTACGTCCATTTTTGTTTTTATTGCCTCTACCTTATTCCCTCTCGGGATAATTTCATCCAGCATTCGCAATTCTAACAGCAACCTGTCTTTCAATTCATATACCTCACGGGTCCGAATTTCAGTAAATGCGACGAGCCTGCGTCTCGTACAAAATAAAAGGATATGATGTCATCGAATTCAGATGGGATCAGCTTAAAAGCTGAAAGCCAGACAAACTGTCTGCGATTCCTTGTTCTGAAGAAATTGAAGTTGCAGCCAGCGGCACATGTCCAATGGACCTTGGATAAGAAATCCATGTGTTTGCGTGCAAGCACCATGAATGGACACATCGACGCTTGTTTAAAATTAGACCCATATCTTATTCACACACATATATGTATGTATGCATATATATATATATATATATATATATATATATATATATATATATATATATATATATACATACATATATATATATATATATATATATATATATATATATATGCATGTATACATATATATATATGCGTATACATATATACATGCATATATGTATATATGTATATATATATATATATATATATATATATATATATATATATATATATATATATATGAATGAATGATGCATATTTATATAGTAGTTTATATGACAGTAATAAATGCAATGTCATCTTATATTTAAGACCGTTTAATATATATGTTAATTTGTTTGTAAATAATCTGCAAACCGATAAACACATGAATGGGAGTTTTCAGAGAAATCAATGAATGTGTACATACGATTACACACACACACACACACACACACACACACATATATATATATATATATATATATATATATATATATATATAGTGGCACACGAAATTTTACAACAGATTACGAAAAATATTTTTTGAGGTATGTCTAATACTTACAAAATTAAACTTTTACTACTTGCAGAATGTATATTTAGTCAAACAATCTAATTAAAAAAAAAAAACTCATTCAGTCAAACAATCTAATTAAAAAAAAAAAACTTTTAAAAAAAGATCCCACGAATAAAAACCGATATTTAGTAACTCAAATGTTTCCACCCATTTTTTATTTACATCACCTTTTTTTTTTATAAAAAGGGTTCACATTTTAGTAAAATGTTCCAAATTAGGATGGTGTTGTTTTTTAGAACGTTCCAGATTAATTTTATGATTACTCTTACAAATTATTAAAAGTTTTGTGCTATTTTTTTAACAACCGTCCTTTAAACATTGACAAAATGCTGTAATCGATCAAGACCTCCTTAAACGTATTGTTGACCTTCATAAAAATGGACTTGGTTATAGGAAGATGTCTAGTCAGTTAAATGTGGCATTGAGTTCAGCTGGTAAGATACTTCGTCACTGGAAAGCTTGTCATTCAATTCGTACCTCTAAAATCTCTGGTCGTCCTAGAAATTTAACGGAACTCACGGCAAAATTATTGGCGAGAAAAGTTGGCAACGAGCCGCGAGTTACGCTTAAAGAACTTCAGGGAGGGTGAAAAGTAGAGTAAAAATGAGTACTGATACAATTAATTGTTCACTTCATCGATATGACATATTTTCGAGGACTCCAAGAAGAAGAAAAAAAAAAACACTTCTTAAGCGAAAACACGTTCTTCTTAGACTGGATTTTGCAAACGAGTATTGTATCAAACCTGCAGCATTTTGGGAAAAAGTTCTTGGGTAATACAAAACAAAAATTGAATTTTTTCGTAGAAATGCAGCGGCACAGATCTGGAGAAAGAAGGGTGCCGTATACTCGCCGAATAATTCGATCCCAACAGTAAAATTTGGTGGCGGATCAATCATAACTGGAGTTGCTTTAGTGCCTATTTTGTAGGGAAAATTGAAATAATAGAAAAGAAGATGAATGGAGCATATTATAGGGATGTTTTGGAGAGAAATTTACGTCAGATGCACATTCACTGAGTTTGGAACCAGGTTGGGTCTTTCAACAAGACAACGATCCTAAACATTCTGCAAAGCTTACAAAATAATGGTTAACTCTTTTAGCCTTGACCACCGCTTTACCGGTGGTAGATAAAAATGACGTAATGCCACCGAATGAACGGTGGGTAATCATTTGTATCTATTTTTATATCTACCATTAATCATTACATAACAATTATTTGCAAATTTTGACTCAGGAGCGCAGGCAGAAGGGTTTAAACTTTAGAAATCGTGCGCTCAAAGGTTTAAGTTCAAATAGAATAGATGTTTTAAAATGGTTAGTCAATCTCCAGATCTCAATGCGATTGAAAATTTATGGAATTGAGAATTCAAAGAAGGAACCCGCAAAACCTGCATGAATTAAAGGAATTTTGTCGTGAAGAATGGAAAAATATTAGCCAAGAAACATGCAAGAAATTCGTAGGGGAATAATCTAAACGCCTACATGCTGTAATTAGAAATAACGGTTACGTAACAAAATATTAATAGATGATCTAATAAATGTATTGTAAATTTCTGTGTTATTAAATATTGGTTTTTCTTCGTGGGATATTTTTATTGATTATTTTTTTTAATTTAATTGTTTGACTAATGGCTTAAACATATGTATTATTAGCAATAAAAGTTTAATTAATCTTTGTTAGAAATACCTAAAGAAACATTTTTTGTAACGTGTCGTAAATTTTTGCGTGACACTATATATATATATATATATATATATATATATATATATATATATATATATATTAGGTTGGTGCCAAAATAATGTCGTTTTTCTTTTGAAGTTGAACGTCAAAAAACGATATTATTTTTGCACTAACCTAATATATATATATATATATATATATATATATATATATATATATATATATATATATATATATATATATATATATATATATAATTGCATATAAGAGAAGGAATTAAGATACGGACTATGTAGAGGTTAAAATTGTAGTGATTTGAATTCATCCCCTCGAGAATTCTGCAAAATAGCGGTTCTCGGGTATAAGCTGACTGAGTAGGAATTCATTCTTGGAATAAGAAGGGAAATGAAGATGGTTCGACGCTATATATGTGGCATATTGTACCGTAGCTGCAAAAGTCTGAACAGGTGGAATTAACGCCGCAACTTGTCTGAAGGTTTACCATGGAGAATGCGAGAGGCGTCTGACAAAATATATTTATTTATGAGAATCTTTTTCCGACTTTGCAAAATTACTCGGGGAAATATGCTGAATAACAGAAAGCGAGATCTTGTAGATAAAAGCTGATTTCAGCACTACGTCACAATTGACCTTCTATAAGCAATAGATTAAATAACTGAAAAAAAAAGATACTAATATAACGAAGCATAATATTTACCTATGTTTTATTAAAGGTATTATCTACTTGATAATAGATTACGGTATTATGAATATGTGACGTCGTACGAATGTATGGGATTAACCAACAGTTCATACATGTTATTGATAATATATGCGCATAATAAAACCTGGAAAAAGGTGGGGCAAAGTTATACGATTTTAGCTAGTTATTTAGTCAGGTCATAAATGTACCGTTTTCGGGAAAAGAACAGGGAATGAAGAAACAGGTGAGAAAAGTTTAACAATCTAAAATTTGCAGTCATTTTGCTAATATCAAAATCATCGAATGGATTACATGAAATGCTGATACGCAAGTACTGTCCAAGTGTAATGTGTCGAAAAAGATCATAAAATAGATGAAAAGCTGGTATAAGTCTAGATATACATATACGTAAAACTGGCGATGCCATTAAAGTCATATTAATATAAGACCACAGAAATTAGATAAAGTTACATTTGGGTAGAGAATATGGAACAAAATATAGACACAATGAACACCCTTCCTTAAACTTATGGTCTATAATACTATAGTAATATACTATAATATACTATAATAATACTAGTAATAATGTATGGACGCAAAATAGGAACAGGAATAAAGCAAAAAAAAAATGCTCATATATCAGTAGAAAATTCTAGGGAACATCTAAGAGGTAACCAGAGATAAGAATGAATAAGAAAATATAACAAGATAAGAAATATTATAAAAAATGAAAAAAAAAAAGAAGAAATTGATGGTGGATAGAACATAGGACAAATAGGAAAAACAAAAAGAATAACAGATAGAGGAAAAGTTTGCTCACGTCGTGGGCATTTCGTAACAAATGTAATAGGAACAGATTTGCTATCTTATGTCTCATATGTCGTCATTGAAGGTAGCAAATCTTAGGTAGTCTACCAAACTAGGTAAGCATGTGTTAAAAAAATAAAAAAAAAAAAAAACAAAAAAAAACCAACCGGGATCCGATTGCAAGATGGAAAATTTTAAAACAAGGCAAAGCCTTACAACAATATTTGCAACCTCTCCCAACGGGAAAAATTAACGATTATGACATTTACAGATCCAAAGAACTTTTAAACCAGAAATTCGAGGTCTTAAGTCCTAGCTTACACATTAAAAAATCTCTCTTAAGAACATAAGATGTTGGATAAAAATAAGTAATGTATATTTCAATTAACCCCCACCGATACATTTACAATACACTTGATTTTCTTCTCTTCCCTATTATTATTATTATTATTATTATTATTATTATTATTATTATTATTACTTCTTAATGCCCCCTTCCCCCCTTTCTATTACACCCAACGTCGTGCGTTTGTCTATTTATTGTCGCGTTTGTAGCGTTCATTAGTTTTTTTTTTAATTTTAAATAGAGCCTTAAGTGATCATTTGATAAAAATTACCTTAGTTTTTATTTTATTTTTTCACACGTGTATTGAACACATTCAACTGACCATTACTATATATATATATATATATATATATATATATATATATATGGTGCGTGTATATATATATGAATATATATGTGTGTGTATATATATATATATATGTATATATATATATTTGTGTATATATATATGTGTGTGTATGCGTGCGTGTATATAAGTATATATATATATGTATATATTTAAAAATATCCACACGTACCAATATAAAAATCACATTGCGAAATAAAAAGATATCTTTGAAAGAGATAAATATATATGTACAAATTCATACAGACAAATATATATGTGAATATATTTATAGTAGTTTTGTCTTTGTGAAGCTGGGCCTTAGAGGTTCTCTATCCGAACAAGTATCGATTCCTGCTCCATATGATATCATTTTATATAAGATTTTAGGATGTCGGTGGAATCGAGAATTTTTCAGTACCCGTTATTATAAGTTAAGTATACACACTTAAATATCATATATATATATATATATATATATATATATATATATATATATATATATAATAATAATAATAATAATAATAATAATAATAATAATTTAAAGCAAGACAAGACAATAAAGGTAATAAGATTTAAGAGGTCACTGAATGTGAGAGAATATGACAAAAAAAAGTACATTATTAAAGAGATAGAACAATTAAAGAACAGGTAATACTGAAGATAACAAGTGCCACTGGATTTAAATTTTTGAAATGCAAATTTAACTGGAAAGCAAGAAACCGGAAGAGAAATGCGAAAGAAGAAACTGTTAACATAGAACTTACGGTTGCATATAATTATTTCAACAATAAAATGATGAGACCTTACCACCAATTTAGTACTGCGTTTAAATTCCTAAATTCTAGGTAAGGGGAAAGCTCATCAGAACAATTACCATGGAAGTATTTATAGAAAAAGTAACAGGAAGCTACGTTATAGTGTTGGGAAAGGGATTGAAGCCGAGATGCCTGATCACGTCCAGTAACATTTCATATTCTTTTTTTGTGGGGATTTTATCAAAAATCGCAGAAGCATCCTAGATAGAAAGATAGATATTGATAATATTTTCAACAACATGAATTTATTCTTAATGGAGTACCTTGATGACGCTGAATATTGCTCAATGGTTAATCTCAGATCTTGAATGGTGGTAAGCCAGTCGTAGGACACGACTACGGGACAATTATATTCGCCCGCGAGACCAGAAAATACACGCCATCTTCTTGAGAGATTGATTAAATTGTTTTTTTTTATAGCTTATCTGTATTTACTTATTTAAAACTGAAAAAATATTTTGAATTGTAACAATAATACATTTTTAAGAGTGAATTATTGCATTAATAAATCTTTAAAAATAACAATGATTTTTCAGTGACAAATCCTAGTATATAAACTATAGATGGGGAGGAGGAGGAAATGGTTTCATTACTTTACCAAGTGTATATAAGCTTAAGTGAACCTATGAAATCCGACTGGATGATAACAGCTTCATGATTACATAGGGAATGTCTATATTTGTGACTGACCATAGACAATAATATTAATGGGTTAGTGTGGGGTATAAGACAAGGATGTGTCTTCTCAACGGACTTATTCAACTTTTATATTGAAGCAATCTTGAGAGAATTAGATGTCTTACCAGGATTCATTATTGCCGGCCACAATCATATCAAATGACACAAGAAGCAAACTAAAGGAAGACCTACATAACTTGGTAAAGGAAACTGAGAAGAAAGGACTAAACATCAACTGCAAGAAGACAGAATATATGGCTGTCTGCAAACGAAACAATCCAACACGCAAATTACAAATTGGAGACACGAAAATTAATGAAGTACAAAAAATAGAACAAGTTCTAACTGATGACGGAAAATGCGCTACTGAAATTCAAAGGCCAGTGAGAGAGCGAAAAATGTAAGTAAAATATTAAGAAACATGAAAATTTCATTAAACCAAAGAAGAGTACTGAACTTTTATGTAATATTTTTCCTCATATATAACAGTGAATGGTGGAAAATATCATCAGAGATGAAGAGACTTGAGGCAACAGATGTGTGGTTCGACAGATGGATGACGAGAATAACCTGGATTGGACACGTGTGCAACAACGAAGTTTTAGAGAAAATGGAAGGATAAAGGACATTTATATGTCTCATTAGAAGGAGATTTGAAATTTCTAGGGTACATAATGAGGAAAGAAGGCATGGAAAATTTGACACACATAGGACACTGAAAAAAAAGGATCAGAAGAAAGCAATGTATAACGCCTGCCTAGTGAGATTGTGTGATTGGTTGATATGACAGGGATTAGGAGAGATAGTAATAGGAGAAGTTGCATTGAAAACGACTGAAAAGACACCGTGATCAAAATATTATTTAATTATTTCTTGAATTCGTAAAAAGAATTTAATGGACATAGAGCAATATAAAAATGTCATTACTAAGAAGGCTTTTTGCTTCATTCAATATGTTGATTTATTTACATATAGGGATGGGAATTTTTATTTTTAAATTTTCGAACACTGTTAGTAGGTTGTGGCCGTGTTCTTAATTGATATCAGATTAAGCGAATCCATAGATCATTTTTACACATTCTATGGAAAGAGAAAAACATCACTTGAACGAATGAAGGAAAGATTTAATAAAAAAATACCTTAATCATAGGGCTTTCTCAGTCGTCTTCGATTAAAATTGTATAAAATATGGATTACTGCCTAAACACGCACATACACACACATTCACGCACCCACACAAACAATCACACACGCACGCGCGCGCGCACACACACACACACATATATATATATATATATATATATATATATATATATATATATATACGTACATACAAATTATCTGCTCGTGTGTGTGGTGTGGCTGTGTGACTGTTCTTGCGTCCGTCTACACATATACGGAACTTCTAAGTAAATAAATAATTACGCACACATACGCCTACCATGTGTGTGTGTGTGAGAGAGAGAGAGAGAGAGAGAGAGAGAGAGAGAGAGTGACTGAGAGAAAAAGAGAGAGGGAGAGAGAAAGAGAAAGAGAGAAAGAGAAAGAGAGAAAGAGAAAGAGAGATCATTCGACATGATACAAAACAGATCTGGTAGAGAGAAATCACAGAAAGCGCCCTAACAAAAGCAGACCCAATATCCAAAATGGCTTCTTTTTCGAGCAGCTCTTAATTTATATTTCTGGGAGGCAAGGCAGTTTACATTGTCTTCTCTTGTAATGCCGAGAAGAACGCAAAGTCAGTGAATCGCCATAAATCTCCTGCTACCGGCGCCTGGTTTTCTGGAAGCTCAGTTTACAACAAATATTCCTGGAAGGAAAAGACAAGAAGAAGCAAAATCTAACGAGCATTATTAAAGACGTATACGTGAAGTATTATTATTATTATTAGTAGTAGTAGTAGTAGGCAGTAATAGTAATAGTAGTAGTCGTAGTAGTAATACTTGTAGTGATAATAATAATAATAATAATTATAACATTACTGCCACCAACAACAACAACCTCAAGGACAATAAAAAAAAAGAAACATAAAAGCAAGTTATAGTAGATTTTAGATTCTCCCAGAACCACGTTTCAATGTGGTTATTTTGCTTTGAATCTTTTGTTTTTTTCTTTTCTTCCCGGCTTCAGTATCATTTCTGTTTTGCATCTGCACTTCGTTCTTACAAGTATTATTTATTCTTTGCTGGATTTTATGGTCAAGAATACAAACATCAGACAATGGATTGGGATTCAAATTACTTTTCTTTTTCTATGGACCTGAAGCAAAAACACACACACATACACACAACTGAGCGGGATATAAAGAAATCAAATTGACGACTAAGAAAAGCGAAGAAGAATTGAATCAGACTAGGGAGCAATGAAATCTTTTTATAGACATTGAATTAAAAGAAAGATAAGTACTAATTACCAAATTGAAGACACCATTCCACATAATAAAGAAGAAACAAACAAAAAAAAATCTTAAAAAGACTAGAATTTGAATACAGGATGTCTAGAGATACACTCAACTGACTAGTAAGATTGGCGTAGCACAATCTTCCTTTGCTCCATTCTCCACCACTAATTTAACGTTCACGTTCATTTGGGAATTGTTTCATTTATTCATTCTCTTAAACATTCTGTCCATCTTACCTAAACATAAAAAAAACATCAAGAAGGAAACTGACAATGAGGAAATACATTATTTTTTGCTAGTATTTCCATAAGTTTTTATATTCATAACACGTGAAAATATGTATTTACAAGTAAGATTCTAAGAGCTTCACTAAGCCAGTAATCGAAATAAAAATAAAGATCTCTTATAAACAAAATGATTGATAGGATTACTTCAATACGTCTATATTTTTATAATTGGCATTGTATCAAAGCAATCTGCATAAATAATCCAATTTGATATAGTTTCGATTTGATGATCGATTACGAATTAATCATTGGCAGATTGGCACAGGCCAATATATATTAAAACTCTGACTTGTAACTAGTATTTCTGGAAAGAAAAGAGTTGGAAATTAATCTTGGAATAATTGGTGCCTTTCTTTTTAAATAATAATTTGTTTATATATTTTCTCTCAACACAAGGCTCAAGATACACTCGAGGTTGACGGGTGAATTCTAAATAAATACGATTAATGGAGGTACGTGTAGTTTGAATGTAAGAAAATGGAGTAGGAAGTAAATATTATGAGAACAAATCAAGATTGAAGTGTTCAGAGAAGATAATACGTGGACAACTCTTTCACAAAGTCGTAATGTTTTTAGAAAAAGTTGTTTCGTGGATCTACATTTAGACACTGAAGAAATGAGTGTGATTAGAGTCTGTGTAAATAACATGGTATGCCCTAGCTGAAAAGGTCTGAACTGGTGGAGCTAAAGAATAGAGTTTATAGGTGCATTTGCCATGGAAATAACTCAAGAAAGAGGCTTGTAACGCTGGGTCTTGAAAGAGGCTGAAGAGTTAAGAATCTTACTCTACAAGACCGTGTAAAAGATTTTATATCTGGAAAGTGAGACGCAATTAATTCCATTCCAGATATGGCAGCAATATTCGGTTAATTTGATGCTTGTGAAGAGCTAACATGGCAAAAGGCGTCAGGTATGTTTTGGAGACATACATTGAGTTGACCATTTCCCCGGCAACCTTAAAAATGTGTTGTGCATGAGGTCTGGAGTAAATTTGTGACCCAATAGACGTTCAACTGATTGTGCTTCATTACGAGTGAAATATAGGGGCATGTTCTCATTCTGACCATAAGACCCGGGTTCGAATCTCAACACGGTCGATTTTTCAGGAAGGAGACTTCCTGAATAATATCGGATTGGAGGAGTCGATCTTAGCGTGCGAAACCTTTAGAAAGTGCTTGATAACCATACCACGTATTGACCCCGAGCCATGTGAGTGAAATTGGGTAGGCGGAACCTTTGTGTACCGTCGATAGCTGTGCTAGCATGAAGTCACAAGTCATCGTGGATGAGGGTTTGAGCGTACTGGCCTTGTTGATCACGCTAGATAACACGCTCTTTTTGAAAAATTAATTAATTAATGGAGTGACTTCAATATGGGAATATTTTGAAGGGGACTAAGTTGTCATTGCCTTAGGTGGGCTACAGATTGTTGATATTAAAACTTTATTCTCCTGGAGAGAATATGCATATTGGATAGATGCTCTAAAAATATATTTTCGGTAAATATGGCGCACCACTAGAATGTAATATATAATGAAAAAGAAAAAGTTAATCGATAAGATTACAAAGTAAATTAGAAATCGCAAGGAGAATTTAAGCCTGGCAACGTTTAAAATCATTTTTTGAAACATATCGAAACATTGAATCGTATCTGTAAAATGTTAATCTTGCTAAGAATTGGAAAAGAAAGATCACTAAAAAGACAATTCGGAACAAATTAATAAGAGCCATAAAAAATAGGCTGGAAATTAACGATCCAAAGTATAAGTAAAGTCGTCGTAGTTGTAGGAGTGGTAAAAGTTTGTAGGTTTCCCATGAGAGGGAGTTTTCTGATGAAAGTCGTAGAAATAAAACTCTTTTTGAACCAGTGAAGAAAGATTTACAATTCAATGTGGCCGTCACTCAGGTGACATTTGCAGAGAAGAATTCAATTTCAGATAGGAATAAAAGATAAACACTTGACAGCAGTGAAGAGGTCAGGTCAATTGATGAAGCTCTGGAAAAAGAAAAAAAGAAAATACAAAGATCACAGAAAGACTGAATGAAAGAGAAAGAGACAGAGAGAGAGAGAGAGAGATAAAGAGAGAGGAGAATAAAAACATTTAATTTCAAGAAAGGCTAAAAGCAAGAGAAAGAATAAAAAAGAGAGAAGTCTGATAATAAATCTGCAAATCCAGTGAAAATTGCGAAAAGAACGAATAAATAAATGAAAATATAAAAGAGGAAGAAACGGAATGAAAAATGAACGAAAAAGTAAAATGAAGAAGCGTGTGAAGGAAATATTCAAAGAGTAAAGGAGAAATAAGGAGAGAAGAAAGAAAGTGGTTAGAAGAAACACAAAGGAAAGAAAGACAGAACAAATCAAAGAGGGTAAAAGAAGAAAGAAAGAATGATAATAACTGTAAAAACGCTAAAAACAAGTGAAGATAAAAAGAAAAATAGAAAAGAGAAGGAAGAAAAGGTAAAAGTAAAAATGATGAAAAAGAAAATGGCCGTTCAGCGCTGGCCAGTTTATGCGCGAATCATGAGCGAAGCAGCTGTTTTTTCTCATTTTCTTAGTATAGAACTTGTCTACTTCAAGGCGTGTTGATGGCTTCCACAAGGTAACTAAGGAAAGGTATGTATAAAATCTTTCGCCAGACATTCATGATGTATAGGGTCCACTGATAAGAAAAAAGGCATCGAATTAAAATTTGGTGTGTACGACTATCGTCAGCGGAATAAGAAGAGATGAAAAATATTCAAGTTGATGGGCGAAGAAACCGCTTGAAATGCGGGCGAATATTCTGCTTCTTATCGTTTTCAACATTGAATTTAAAACGGTTTGGTATCCAAACATTATTAGGCATCTGTTGATTCTATTAACACACTTGCAATTCTTGTAGATATGCAATCGCATCTCTTTTCTAGTACTATTTTTTAGAACTAAACTTAAATAATGATTCAATTCTTGAGGAGCTATCTATGAGAAAATATTTCCTCTAAACAACGTAAGTTCTTAGAGATTGAATATTAAACGAGAAAGTGAACAACTTTTACAATTCCATGATTAAAACAACGAAGTCCATCGTTTTCACCAAACGTAGTTTTCTCGAAAATAGGTACAAATATCTTCAAATTCGAGGTATTTAGTAGATTAAAGTTTACCGACACATTATAATCATTACATGTACATCGTCTTAAAATTGTTTTTTTGACATCAAATGCGACACAAAAGCATAATTAGTAATGGCGGTTAAACTTCTATTTATGCTAAATCAAAACTGGATTGGGTCATGTAAAAGATTTTAATATTTTTCTATATACTAATAAAATGAGAAATATTTCGTTAATAATCCCTGCTGTCCTAAAAGAATTAATGCTCAATATAGTGCTATACAGTTTAAGAATTGAAATCAGTGATAAAATGTTAGTAGCTATATTTCATACATTCTTTTAAAATTAAAATAAAACAAATAAGGCACTACGCTAGTAAATTCTGTTATTAAGAATGCAAAAGTATTTTTATTTTTTACAATTAAATGTTTGCATTAAATTTATTTGCGTTATAGCAGAATTTATAAATACCTTATAAAATATTTGTGATAAATATTTATTTTGATGTATAAACAATAAAAAAACAATCCGGTATTTCATACGTAGTAACTATAATTTATTTTAAAATCATCTTTAAGCAAGCATATATATATATATATATATATATATATATATATATATATATATATATATATATATAAAAAGAGTAGTGAAATTTGAATGATTACAAATGTGTTGGAATAAGAGTTTGTAAAAAGAATTGGCTACTCGCTCTTGTAGATGGAAGTGTGGTTGGAAAACAAGTAGCTGTCTAATACATATATGCGTAGCAAATATCTATTTTTGAAAGCTTCAGCACATACCAGAGAAAAATTGAGGGTTTATCTTGAAAACAGAAACGTAGTTTTAGTAACTAACGTGAAGGAAAATTCCATAAGTCCACCAAATTATGTTAGTGTATTTCGCTCTTTTTTAAATGTCCTGAATTTTGGTAATAATTGTGACTTTTTTGACAGCTTCAAACACAATTCAGTTTTTCAGAGACTGCAATAAATGGCTTACATTTATAAATTTTGATGGATTGCTTCCAACTCAAAAGCAGTTTTTCAATGTGTATTACATTACTCAGAACACGATTTATTCAAACGTAACAGGAACATAAAAAAACAAAAAATGTTAATGGTTGGAAGTATAGGGTGTAGGAGAGATTGTAAAAAGTGAAAATACAATATGAGTTACAAAGGGCTAGAAATTATGGAGAGCCATGATCGCCAACGTTCTGAAAGGTCATGGCACTTAGAAGACGTAGAAGAAGAATATTCCTGCCCAGTGTATTCTTTATGGCATTGTGGAAAGTTTATCTTATAGATTCCGATTCTTTGTTCCTTATATGTGTTGGCAGACCAAATCTTAGATTGTCTTGGAGCTTGTCATAATTTTATTATCTGGCAGAGTTCAATTCTTTTCGAGTGCAATATATTTTTGTAGGATTACTAACATGGCATTTTGATAGTTCTTATGTTTTTAATATTATGGATTTTCTATGTTTTTTATCGTCGAGAATGAAATAATGGGTGTAGTGGATAAGATTTAAAATTACTCAAAAGTAAACAATATAGAATTTTATGATCGAAATATTATTTCACTAATAAAAAATGTCTGATGAACCTAAGTAAATAACGAACAATTCTAAATTTATAAAAGTTTTTTTTTTCTTACTTATTCCTTATTTAATCGTTTTGTCGCATTTATTCAATATTGTCAACACGTAAATATAAGTATATACTCTGATATTTCTAACAATATTATTTGTTTAATATGCTTTTATTACAAGAGAACTAATTTATGTGAACAAATCACAGAATATATTCAGTGGGGATAATAAGTGTTCAGGTTCAGTGTACACCTAAAAAGGAGTTTATTTTATTTGAGCAGTATCATATTTTCTCAAACTTTTTTCCTCCTTGTATATTACTAGGCCTTTCATCCGGCTCTTTATTTTATCCCCTATTTTATATAAAACTATTTAGCTGCTCCTATGAGTTGTCTTTGGTATTCTTAGCGTCTATCGGCAGAAGCACATTACTGTTGCTTTAAGTCTCATCTTTCGATGAAACAAATAATGAAAAAGGTAAAGTTTTCCCCTAAGTTATTAATCTTTCTTCTTTGTCCTGTAGTAAATGCCTTACGTTGTTGGACAGATGGGTAATTCAGAACGTAAATTCTATTCGTTGATCTTCTGCCAAAGTTAAATGGGTGGGCACAGCACTTTTGCCGGCCGGATTGTGTCGGGTGATAGCGGCCTATCTGCGGATGTAGAGAAACCCTCTCGACAAATTGGCGACTAATTAATTTGCTATTAAAATAACAGTTGCTTTTTTTTCCTGATTCCTCTGTTTATCAGCAGCGGCAGAAGCGAGATTTTATTTTTTTTGTCGGATGTTTTTTTGCTAAATCTCAGTTTGTGTGTTTTCTTTTGCTCAAAAGGTTTGTTTTGCTTTCTAATGGAAAAACCGAGAGAAGTTTGCCTGACATTGTCTCGGGATTGTGATCCCAATAAATTAGAAAAATATATTAAAGAACGTTAGAATTGGAGAAGAAGAAATGGAAGGAAAATTAACGAAGAAAGAGAATGGAAAGTAAGAATAAATGAATAAATGCTAAAAGGAAATAATGAAGGATAAAAATAAAAATTAAAGAGTTTTATAAATGAAGGTACGAGAAGAACGTTGTGTGTAAAAATATTTCAATTTTAAGGGAAAATTATCGAATCAGATCGAAAAATTAACTACATTCAATGGAAAACTAAATAAAGAAGAATTTATAATGAATTAATTGAAAAATTTTTTAATTGCATTTGATAACAGCAAAACAAGTTTCACGCTATGCTAATTTTATCAATATCAACCATATCTTCCTTTTTTTGTCAAAAGAAAGTCTAGAAAACTTAGAGTACATCAAGATTTCTTTGTGCCGAAATGAAAACTTTCCAAATAAGATTATTTATTCATAAGACTTTGATACATGTTGTAAGCTCTCGACGAATCAGTTGACAACAGCTGTTGTCTTAAAAAGGGATTGAACTAAATAATATTTTTACTAAGAAATTTCTACTATGGCAAATGTCGAAAAACACTGACAAATATTTTACAAATGAAATTCTTATCTCCTTACATGAGACACAAAATGGAATATTTACTTAACAATGTAAAAGTTTTCTCCAAAATCAATGTAAAATTCTTTTATCTGGCTTATACACCAGTTAAGTAAATTTATTGGCTATTTTTTAAAAATAAGACTGCTATTCTAGAGCGAAATAATTGTTATAAGTGAATGGTGTAAAATAATTCTTGGAAAGTAAAATTTGAAGAATCCTTCGAGAAAATTAATTTTAAATTGAAGAGAGTTGCATAAAAATGGCAAGTCGAAAAATAGAAAAGAGCTTCCACGTTTGAACAATAGCATTCAGATTTTTTGACTTCGAACTGGGATTGGCCCTAACATTAATGATGTTTATTATTTTATTGAGATCTTGATCATGGATGTCCCAATTATTGCAATGAAAATCAACGAAAAGTAATATAAACAATATTCAAAAATGAATAATACTTGACAATGCTTCATCTCATAAATATTCAAAATAATATTACCAGTATCAACACTGAACTAAAATATTAACCGCTTCCAGTGAAAGGCTAATCGTCCTTTACATATTTTTTTAAATTTCCAACCAACTCTTTCGTTTGTATCCTGCATCTGAAATATCACCATTTTATCAGTAACACTTGAGGGGCTCTTAAGCCTTGTATTAAGAGAACTTTAGTATAAATAGTAAGAAAAGTAAATAATGGATGATAACGAAACATCTAAATTATATACAATATTACTGATAAATAAATTATTGTTAAATTAAAAATAATATTACGATCTAATTAAATATAATATTGCTACTATTAAAGCAAATAATATAATAAAATAAACATGACCTAATTCCTCGTAAAATATCAGTGATTGGTGACAATACTTCGTCCAAATAAATAATAATATTAATAACACGAATATAAATAAAACAGCAAATACTGTTTAGATGGAGGAAATACTATTGAAATATTAAGAAAGGTTGTCTATTGTTATGGGAACATTAGCCATATAAAGAAAGATTAGGGATTCATTGTTCAAGCAAACAATGCTACTTTCGGTTAAAATCTTTCTCTTAAAATAATTTTTCAGGAAAATAGGTTTCCCACGTCCACTAACTGTTACTGCTCCTTCCAATATTAACGGGGGTTTCCTTCCTAACCTTTTGTTTAAAGTCGTGTGGAATATTAAACTCTTGATTGTATCATTATTTACTTTTAGACTCTTAGACTTACATGGGTTATCCATTTTGGGTGTTGTGTTGTTGAATATCGTCAATATATTTTTACGCTGTTCAATCTCACCAGAGTTACAAGAGATAGATAAGTTGTACGTGATTTTCTTAAAACATTATTAGTCAAGGAGAATTATGTCAGATGACACACACACAGTTTTAGTTTAATAATTTATTTTATATACACACACACACACACACACATATATATATATATATATATATATATATATATATATATATATATATATATAGGATGTGTATTTGTTTGCATACAGAGATAGGGAAGGAAAGAGAGATAGACATTTGGAAAACAGTTTTATGATTAGAGAAAAATAAATATAAATGGCATCTTTTTGGCGGGGTTTCTCCACCAAAGCCATTAACACAGTCACTGGTAGCGCCAGTCTAATTGCATAAGCAAAAGACAGATATCAATTAATCAGATATACAGAGGCACAAACCGGTAGTCTCGTTCACACTGCGACAAGATCGGAGAACATATGTTCTGGCAATGAGTGATAACGGAACCTTCGGCTAAAAATGTTTCCTTCGCCTGTGATAAATGCTGATTATTGTCCAACATATGATGTTCTATTTTCTTGATTCTTGCTTTGTTTCTCTTAAAGGCCTCTCCCTGACACAAAGGCTAAAAGCCCAAAGAGAAACTTTGCAAAAATGGCCGGATTCCAGATTTTATTTCTAAGATTTGGCAGAAAAGATATGAAATAAATAGATTCTATGTGAAAAACAGTAACATTATTTATATCAGTAGAGCTAGTTAACTAAAGTAAATAGAGAAAGTACATCTATGAAATAAATTGTATGAGTCAGCGTCGCATATTCCGTGTCGAATATTAGTGCAACTTTAAATCTCACCAAATCCAGTAAAGATAAATAACTGAAGGAAATACAATTTTACAGGAATAATTAGAGGAGCAATATCGTCATTGAATTAATGTTCAAATCAGAGCGTGCAATCATTTCTATTTTCTTTATTGAAAATTTTGATTGATTTATCAAGAAAGATCTTAATAAGGCTAAAGATGATGAGCGCAATCTTTGCAAGGACATGTTATTTTATATTTAGTTAGGTGTTGTCCTAATACGAAATCATTAAATATTAAATTAATGATTTTTTATTAATCGTTCTGGATGCCACTACAATAATGTGGTGAATCCAGTATACATAAATACCCATATCTATCTATGTATGAACACACAAATTGTAAATATGTTGTTAATATTTGAACAGTAGAAATTCTTAAATTTTCTAAATGTTATTTATTCATAAGAACAAATGAAAATAACAATGAAAACGTATTAACAATGGAGGTGGTGTGACTGTCGATGTGATTTAATCGGGAGAATACATTGCGAATTAGCTTTTTGTATTCGATATTAAGCACAGCTTGTATCGATTCCTAGTCAGTGACGTGGTTTTAAAAAATAGCAAACATGTACACCAACTATTCTTCTATTAACCCAATTTTATAAAAAGATTTTCGTTTGTAGGTGATCTTATATCGTCTCGACGGGTGGATTTGTTATGGGTATTTGACTTGAAAGAAGGTCGCATCAAAGAAACAAAGACTTAATTTTCTCTATAGAAAACATTTATACAAAGGATTCACTGTGAGAAGGAAAGATTTGTAAGGAGTGAAGTTTTCTCGCCGTGAAAAATGTTAAAATTAAAATAAAGGGAGGTTAAAAGCTTCTAAAGATAGATAAAAACGGAGAAGAAGCAACAAATTAGAAGAAATAAAAAAAATGACTGAAGTGATAAAATGTAAAGATCAAAATTAAGTAAGAAGAACAGAGACGAAAAGAGCGAATGAAAACAAGAACGAAGAAATGATGAAAATAAAGAAAGAAAACATGAAGAATGAGAAAAGCGAGAACAAAAGAAAGAACGAAATCGAAAAGAGGAACAAGAAAAAGAAGAAAGAAAGTATTAATGAAAGAGAGGGGTAACGAGGAAAAGAAAAATAACAAAAGAAAAGCGAATAAAGAATGAATGAAAGAAAAAAACGAGAAAAGGAAGAAAAAAAAGACCGAAATAAAAAAAAGAGAAAGAATGAATGAAAAAACAAGCTAATACTGAAAACAAAGAAGGAAACACAAATGAAAAGAAAGAAAGATAGAGCGAATAAAGAAAGAACGAAAACATGTAAAAACGAAAGAAATAAAAAACGAGAAAACGAAGAACGAAAGAAAGACCGAAGAAAAAAGACAAGTGAAAAAAAAAGAAAAAGAAAGAAAGAATAAAAAGAAAGGATGAAAGGACGATTCAAAAAGAACGAACAAAAAGAAAGAAGGGTAAAAAGAAAAAAACGAATGAAATGTCGAACAAAAAAAAAAGAAAGAAAGCAAGAAAAATAAAAGAAGTGACTTGCATAAAGAAGAAACACAATTAAAAGAAACATGAAACAAAATGAGGAAGAAATGAAAGCATCGAAAAAAAGCAGAGTTAGAAAAGTCCTATTTGATTGATTGATATGTTTTGTAATGCAAACTTTTGGGCCACCCCCAGATGTCTACCGTCGTCATCTTGGGAAACTGTCAAAGAGAACAACAAATCCATGAAGCAAAGGCCATTAAAGATATAGTGGAATCAACGGCTATGAAAAAAAAACAAAACAATTAAAAGCTCGCTATAAGAGATGACAAACAGAAAACAGGTGGGACGTTTTTGATGTTGAAAGAAACACCGGCTGAAAGAGCGAATTTGTAAGTGAAAGAATAAATACTTAGTTTTGGTTTTATTACAAAGACACCTGAGCATTTTACAAGCGCCATCAAATTCTCTTTGTGTGCTTATCAAAGATCTTTTCATAACCACTTTTAAGCATTTTCTATAAAAATGATCTCAGGACATTGAGACATGTTACCCCGAATCATTAACTTCAAGTTTTTGATTACCAACCATTTGGAGGCCCAAGACAAAGCACTAATTGAAAACCTTTTTCTTTCCCATTTTGCACAGATTGTCCATTCACACGCGAGAAACGTTTTGCACCTGTTATTCTCCTGTGATGTAGCAGCCAGGCATCAAATTAGTTAACAAAACTTTTGATATTGATAATAACATGAACAAGATCCACAGATCAAGTTTAACTTCGAAAAGAAATTTGGAATAATCTGAGCCAGCTTAAAAATTCGAAAAATTATGTTATTGTGAATTAAAAATCTGACAAAGACATATATATCTTCAGAAAATGATTAATTTTCTATGTTCGAGTTTCAATCTTGCCAAACATGAATATATATATATATATATATATATATATATATATATATATATATATATATATATATATGTGTGTGTGTGTGTGTGTGTGTTTGTATGTGTATGTATGTATGTATGTATGTGTGTGTGTGTTTATCTAAAAATAAATACTCTTAAATTAACCTTCACCCCTGGCGCGTGACAACGGCTTAGTGGTAGATTCCCCCACTGATACCAATTCAGTCGTGTTTCGATCCTAGTTAGAAGCAACCGGACATCTATCCACATTGATGAGCTGCGAAACAGTCTGTAGATGCCAATATATATTTATATATATAGCGAAAATATTGATATATTAATCCTACACGCAAACTAAATATGTTGAGTCCCTTTAATATTTCTAATAGTTTTTTTCTGGTTCCACGCTTGTAATGAAATATTAAATGATCCTAATACCATCAGCCATTTTCAAAAATGTTTGTTGTTGATATATCATCAATTTAGTTCTTAAATATCGTTTTTCCCGTGTTTGCTCTAATCGCGTTTCGCTTAGTCATGTGGAAGTATTTTTAATTTCTTTTAATGATATATATTTAATATTTTAGTTCCACTGATTGAGGTAATATTATATATATATATATATATATATATATATATATATATATATATATATATAATGTTAAAAGGAAAACTTTCTTATACGTAACTATTAGGTTGATGTAAAAATAATGTCGTTTTCTCACATAGTAACATATGTGAGAAAACGACATTATTTTTGCACCAACCTAACAATAACTGTTACAACAAAAGTTAATATAAATGAACACGCTACCACCCCTTGTCTGAATGATTGGATCTCTCTGTATCCATGGAAAGAGTGAATTATGAATTTTCTGTGCCTTTAACACTCAGTAAATTTAAAAGATATGTTACTCCAAAATTCGCTTGAGGATGGAAGTAATGGTCTTAAGTTAATTACAAAATTAAATTTGAATCTTTTAGCTTCCATTTTTGGAACATGTTTATTACTGTGTAGCGAAAAACATATTTTAAATCATTTAATTTATAATATTAATGCTGTGTAAATTTACATTGAGCACTATTTTGTAAAAATAAAAATATCAATAAGAACACCGAATTATATATCTTACTGTTCTTTCTTTTATATATATATATATATATATATATATATATATATATATATATATATATATGTATATATATATATGATGTAATTATTTCTTATTTTAATTGATATGTTATTTATGTATTTACTTATTTTAAATGATAGAAAGTTTTGTGTTAACCTTTATCTTCGAATTCTTAAACAAAATGGTTCATGTACTTTAGCTTGGGAAAGGATTATTTCTTTTGATAAAGCAGATCATTTTATATCGTAAGTTAACATTTTGGGAAGAATCAATAGCTGCGCTCTGACGTAATTTCCGTTTAAGATACTTTCACTTTTTATATGCGTAGTATTTTGTAGATGGAAATTTTGGCTGAACTTATTTCTGTGTAACTAATACATTTAATAAATTGCTATTAATATATATATATATATATATATATATATATATATATATATATATATATATATATATAAACGTTACATTGGAACATGCAAGTTACCAAGACAAAAATGTATATTTGTTTCGATTTCTAATTTAGACATCTCATCAGGTGGTTTACATTGGTAGCAATATAAGATTTTATTTAAAAATACAACTTATGAAACATCAGTTCTTTTTATATTTTTAAAAATTTTCCATAGACGGCAAAGAAACAAATGTATAAAAATATTTTCATAAAAGGAAAAGAAAAAAAAAAAACCCAGATTTTTACCTTAAAAAAAGGGAAAAGAATAAGATATCAATAAAAGGAAATAGAAAGAGCAAAGAAAAGAAGACATAAGAAAGCATAAGAAATAAAACTTAGTACAGAGAGAAGGAAAAAAATGAAAAAGTAAAAAAAGTAGTGGAGTATATTCTAATTTTTACAGATACAAAGAAAAAGGAAAGAGAAGAAAATAATATATAAGAAGTTTTTGAATCCAGTTTAGCCAATCAAGAAACATTAATATGGAAAATTCAAAATTAAACGGAAATATAAACCGACAAAAAATAAAATAAAATAAAAACCCCTGGAAAAATTTGTTCGGGAAATAAATGAATCAATCTGAGTTTTGCAAAATCGCATAAAACTTCAAATTTCTCTAAGCTGGATGCTAAGAAGTACAAAGCTTTGATAAAGAAAAATTTACTGAAACACTGTGCAATAGTCAACATTGACAATTCTGTGTGAATACTATCAACTCTTTGGCTAAACAGATCATTGACGAGTTGAAAATCAGTGATAGGAAAGCCAAACTCATTAATAAGGAGGCTTATGTGCTGTTAAAAGATTACAAGCCTGAATTTTAACAAAAATTACCCACAAGAAGTATTAGTGCAACTAGATCGGATATTGGCAGAATAAGTAAAGTGATCGTAGAACGCATCAATCTACAAATAAAAAAAAATCAACTTGATCTTTCACAATGGAGTGTTACCTTTAAAGTGATCAACTGGTTCAAGAACATTGAAGACAAAAAGAATAGTATTTTCATCCAATTCGATATCGTGGTTTTTTATCCTTCGATCTCTAAAGACCTTTTCCAATTAGCATTGGAATTTGCTGAAATTTATTCAGAAATTTCTAAGGACGATATTAACATTATTTTGAACTCTAGAAGATCAGTTCTAATCCATGAATTGTCAATGGAAAATATTGAACGCATCTCAATTTATTTTTATTCCAGACTTGAACATTTGAGGAAAATATGTCTCTGGCCATGAACAGGCAGTAAAATATCACAGCGAGATACAGTAATGTCTACGGCATCAATAGAATAACCTGACATTTTGTTGTTGGAAAATATCGATCTGTATTTACTAAAATTTACTCATGTGGTATTAAAAATCATGGCGATAGAAGTCACAATCGTCTCCTTGAGTTGCAAATGAAGACAAAACATGTCCACTGACAAAACATGTCCACTGACTTTCAGAAAAAACAGAAAGTTATGAAGGTGATCACATTGCTCATCTTCAATTTACTTTCTCAATCCATGTCATTATAATGCTATTGAGATTGAAAACATTGTATCGACTCAGACATTGTCTAGACTTGCCTACAATCAATGAAATATTCGTACAATGTCAAAAATCTTATATCAAAATGGAATTTAACGACTTGCGAAATATTGGCGGAAGATGTGACAATATAACCACAGGAAATAATATCATCATTATTATGTTTCCATCTTTTACAAACGTTTCTTCTTCACTTTAAAAAGAGAAAGAAGAAATGATAAGTAAGCGTATATGCATTATATGTATATATAACAAAGAATTATTGTGTTGTGAATATAACGCAAATGTGCCGTGGATTTGTGAAATATTCTTTGGCATTGACCACTTTGCATGAGAGATATTTTATTGGATAACAAAGATATTTTGATTTGCTTTTTTTTTTAATATTATCAATAAAGATGTCACCTAAAGCACAGGAAAATTTGCTATTCAAAATTTTTCAAATGTTTATTGTGGAAAAATGCTTTTGTTAATGACGAATCTGAAACTAAAGATTTTATAGTTTATGATCAGTTTTCAAACTCACTCTCTCTCTCTCACTCTCTCTCTCTCTCTATCTCTCTCTCTCTCATTATATATCCACATATATTATTTTACTTTGATTTTTTTTTGATTTTTTCTGTAATCCCTGTGCATCTGGTTACAATAAGAGTGAATAGTGTTTTTGTTAAACTTACAATGAAAAGCTTTATGCATACTGTGGTGATTATCTATAAAAAAGAATGTTTGTGTTAAGGATAATTATTATTATTATTAAGTGCTTGTTTTCTTATTTGATAATTATTTATAGAATATGTTTAAAAGAGATTACTTTTTAACTAATTACATTCACTTTGGTTAGTAAGTAGGTCGAATGTAATACGAGTAGTTTGATTTAATCGATCATTTGTTCAAAAACTAAAAAAATTAATTATAAAATGTTTTATATAATTATTTTAGCTTAGTCGGACGTTTTACAAAAATAGAATATACCGACTATGCATCAGACAAATATTACAGGATTGTCTGTTTCATTAAACATTGTATTTTCAAGCTATGCGAATTCCTTTTAGAATGAAGTTTCAAGTAATAATCATATAGATATGTATTCTCTGTTTATATTTCAAGGATTTTCATACATTGCCTGCGGGTACATGCTTGCTGTAGATTTACATTTTAGGAGAGAGTCAGGATAGATTTTCGCAAGAAATAGAATGGTTAATTCAAATCAAAATCAAATTACCAAAAAATCGCATTAATCAGCTTAATGTAATAGAAGATTTTGAAGTCAATTCTTACTACCAATACATATAAACTGTTTAAAATGCTAATATATTAAACATTCATCAACCATCCTTATATAAATAATGAAAATGCCATTAACTTATTTGACCGTAACAAGATGCTATAAACAATAGGAAAAAGCCATTACAAATGTAATTCGCTGCATATCATTTCATAATCCCAAGCCAATTAGGCTTTACTGTAAAAAAAAAAAATAACTTTATTATTATCAATAATTTGAGTGGGCAAAAATTCACTGATGTAAAAATAAAAAAATAGTGTTTTACAATTTTCATATTCTGTTGTTTATTGTATCTCTAGTATTAATAATAAAAACGTTACATTCTTACATTGGTTTGATATGTGGCACATAGTAGTGTCATTTGCTGAAAATGCAATTCG
>OZ010582.1:2852084-2907084 GCA_963932145.1 Acanthosepion lycidas
CAGCATTTATACGTTTATCTCTGCGCAAGGAATTTCTCCTATTTTGTTGGTTGATTTTAGCGGTATCAGTTGAGTTATGGATAGCAGACTAAAAAATAAAATAGTGTCTGACACGAAAGTGTGTACAAATCACCGAATGTTTGCAAGCGTACAAAATTATGTCCTTTCGTCTTCTTTAAGGCTTTCAGAAAACATAAGGCGAACAAATCGAGGATGTGAATACAGGGGGCTGATAATGTATTTCATTACTGGTGACAGTGATGAGTATAACAAGACACTTTTCGTCAGGTGCAGCTTTTTTGTTCATACCTGGAATTATAGCGTAGCTACACATGGAGGCTATGCGAAAAAATAAAGTGTTATAACAGAAAACTTGCTCTCTCCAACGTTTTACTGACTGGGCGTTTTGTATTTTGTTTTAATTTCCGCGGAATGTGATGCATTACTTTTGGATTATCTCCCTACGGCATATTCTCTCACTCCTCCTCCTCTCTTTCCGCCCCCATATATATATATATATATATATATATATATATATATATATATATATATATATATATATATATGCATATATATGTAAAAGATTTTTATCTTTTCGAATCGACGCTGCTTCTTGTTTAAACGTTATACTCTGTGGATAGACACATTTCAGATCGAAATTCTTATAAAAGTAAATATTAGTTTAATGTTAAATAAAGACAATTCGCCCGAAGGTGGCTTCCAAAGTTATTGTTATGACTGACTCGATTCCTGTCGGGAAACACATGTTATTTAATAAGACTTTCGATCCCTAGGTCAGCAGATATTTATTGTTTTGATAATCAATTTTAGAAAGACAGACATGTCTACACAAATACACGTAAAAACTAAATATAAAGTTTATACTAATGAGAACACACACACACACACATACACACTCAACAAACACAAACACACATACGCACATACACATATATTTATATACATATATATTAATATGTATATTTAGGCTGCATTAAAAAGGTCGAAAGTACTTTGAATAAAAACAAAACAAACTATGGCGCCTTCCTTGATGAATTTCATCTAAACATCAAGAAACTGATCAGCAAACTGGAAAGATTCAGTATAAAAATAAATACACACAATATGTCTATATTATTTAATGAAACATAATAATCAAGTGGGGTGTAGTCGGGGGACTTAGGTGGCCACATGTAAAGGGAGAAGTGGTCACAGAAATTGTCTGACAACCATGACTGGTATCTTCTTCTTGCGTGGCATGCTGTAGTGTCCTGTTGCTAGACAAGATCTTCTAGCAGCCACTCTCTTGACCCAAGGCATCAACAAGGATGGTGCTAATACAGCTTTTATAAACTGGATTATTGTAGCAAGTGCCAAATGTTACACCGGGAAAGAAAATATATGTAATTTGTCTTGTTGAAAAATTGTTATCTTAAAACACTTTAATAACACTAGATTATTGAAAAAATTGATGGTTATATGTAGGCATAAAAATAATTACCTGCTTAAATATGTTGATCTAGATTAATTTTTAACGTAAATTATGATTTTTAAGTAATCTGCCTTATTCTTAATACAAAAATATTCACAACTCTAAAATAGTTTTTTGTTTTATTGTTATATATATATATATATATATATATATATATATATATATATATATATACATATATATATATATATATATATATATATATATATATATATATGTAAATATATACGTTTATTTTAATCATAAAATATATTTTTCAAATTAAAGAAACTGTAATCATACTATAGTAATTCATAACTGCACCAGCATTACGATAACCAGTTATTTTTATTAAAATTTAAATTACATAAGATTCAGTCTTTACACAGCACCTGAAGATTGCATTATGCATGAAACTCCGCGTCGTGCTATCGCTGAAAGATAATATATATATATATATATATATATATATATATATATATATATATATATATATATATATATATATATATATATATATATAATTTTATTGCTATTTCTGAAATTGTTTCATTCTCAGTACGGCTGACCATTTAAGGGATTTCGCTTTGAGTGAATCTTGATTAATCTCAAAATAATGTACACATAGAAATTGATATATTTGGTAAAACAACATTATCGCACCACCATTACATAGATAAACGGTAGATTTTTTGCTCAGAAAAAAAATCTCTTTAAACGTATCATTGAGAAATACTACTTACTCGTTGTAGTTTCTAGTTAAATGCAATTCAAAATTTGATGTTCCCCCGAAATGTAAGACTAAATCTTCTCCAGATTTGGTCAGGCGTTGAACATTGTCAGGAATTTGCTCAATATTTAACTATTAGGTTGGTGCAAAAATAATGACGTAATAATGTCGTTTTTTTACGTATTTTTAACGTCAAAAAACGACATTATTATGTCATTATTTTTGCACCAACCTAATAATTTGAAATTCTCAAAATAAATCGTTTTTTTTTTATTACCAGAAGTTATCTTCTTGAAGAATGTGTTTTTCTGTGTCGAGCAAAAACAGGAAAAAGCAGAAAGTTATTGGTCTCCACAAGGTCATCAGGAACCAGTTTTTCTAGCTTTTGAAGTTTTCTTCAGACTTTTATTCCACGTGCTTTTGTTGCATAATAATAATAAATAAAAAAAATAAAACATTGAATTTACTCAGACTGCGCTCGTAATATGCAAATAACGACGCATTGGAATTTTGAATAAATTTTACACACACACACACACACACACACACACATATATATATATATATATATATATATATATTGGGGAGAAATATATATGACAAAGTGTAAAAACGTTTTCGTGTGACGAGTTTCTTTCTTTAGGGTTTCATCGAAACGCGTCACATCATATATCTTTCCCAACAAATTGGCCTTGATATATAACATTTTATATATCGTTATCCCGGGTGGTATAGCAAAATTGTCCAAATCGTGTAACAGCATAACTGTCCATCCCACAATAATACCTAAAAAATACCCTAAACCAATTGACATCATTTATCGTGAGAATCACTGTCAAACCCTTTCAGTTACACAGCTAGAAACAGAACAGGTTAATAACATTTTATCTCAGCCCAAACGAGCAATGGTGAGAGAAAAAAGATCATTCAGGCTTTCAGTAATGGTACCAATATTCATATTCTGGCTTCCACTCAAGAACCATCAAGAGAACTGTGAAAAAAGAGGGAGAACAGTAAAGGGGAAAACTGGATTAGCAGTTCACAAAATGGAGAGAGATCATAATTTCATCTTAGATTTAAAGAGATCAATTAGAAAAGATCCAACTCAATCCATAAAGCACTTAGGTACGTGAGAGAGGAGTTTCAGCTCAAAGATTATGTTTGATCCTAGTTTCAAGTAGACGCGAAATGCTCTCACAAAACTCGTTTTAATTTGCATAAATACAACAAAATCGGAAAAATAAATGAATGAATACCCAAATAAAAGACATTCCTATAATGAATTTGTTGGTCTGTTCGCTTGATCTTAACCTGATTAAAAATATTTGGCGCTTTCTCAAGACGAATACTTATAATGTTGAATGGCAAATTAACAGCAAATATGAACTTTGGAATGTTATTTTGACTATTGTACTGTTTCATATAAAGACATCTGCTCATCTCATCAGTGGGTTGACGACTTCATGTTTTTTTTTTTCAAAATTAATAGCATACGTTTCTCATTGACCTTGTCTTTAAAAGTTTGTCATTAAACATATTTTTGTTGAAATTTTTCTTCAAATTATTTTCTTTGTAATCATTGCGCATGTTGTGTAACGATACTTGTTAAATACAACGTAATACTTATTGTAGTTTCATGAACCCAATTATTAATGTGTATCCGGGAAACTAAGGTAAACATCTAAAAACGTCTCCGGCCCAACAAAACAAATATCAGCGTTTTGATATTTCGTCATTCGAATATAAATTTCGAATGCATATCTGTAAGATAATTTTTTTATTACATACTCAAATACACAGAGAGAATGAGAGAGAGGAAGAGAGAGAACTGAAGAGAGAATGATTCACAGTGAAATGGAGAGAAAGAAAGAGAAATAGAGAGAATATTAATTGTGAGTGAGATAGAGAGAGAGAGAGATAAATGCAGAGAAAGTGATCGAAAGTGAGAGATGCAGAGAAAATGATTGAGAGTGAGAATAATTTACATATACATAATGTGTTGAAAAGAGACAAGTTTTGTAATGCTCTATATACATTCAAACACAGGTAAGTACACACGAATATCTTTTAACTCGATAGATATGAACAACCTGTGATAGATAGATAGATATGTCACGATGCATTCATTGCGTAAAGATACACACACGCACACACACACACACACACACACACACATATATATATATATATATGGTTGTGTGTGTTTTGTGTGTAAATGTTGAGAGAGACGGAAAGACGGATATGCACAAACAGAATTATTGCAAATTTTTACCGTTCCTTATCTTGAATCCATGTTTTAAACTTCAAAATGATTACTTCATTTATTGATGAATGTGGTTACACTATATGAAACTTGTCATGCAGATGGGTACACCCCACTCTGTCCAAAATTTTCCTGACTAATACGTGCTTCGTGCTCATTATATTTTCACCAAACAAAATAAAATGGTCACGGCGAAATTCTATTCGATTTTTAACCTTTAGATTCAAAATATTTCTACACGCCGTGCTTCTGTGTGCCCATTTTTTTAAAAATGACATTCATTGTTGTTGTGATACCCCAAACACAAGCATTCAAACGACATTCCTCCGTGATACAAAATCTGCTGACTAGGGCAGGTCGATTTTGGAACCATGGTATTGCACTTTGAAAGTTGGGATTTGAAATGATAAATAATAACAAAATATTATTTTGCAAATCGTGGCCGTTAAGTTTATGCTTAAGTTTAGGTTCAAAATTGGAGTATCGGAATTTCATTCAGGTGATCAGTGACAGATCAGGCTGTCAAAAGTTCCGTATCCTTATGGAAAACGAATGTGCAAATGTCATTTAATAAAATGTTTTCCAATTCCAATATTAGCTCGTGTCTAATAAGTCAAACAAAAAAGAATTAGAATTATGAATAATATAAGAAATCACTTTATAAAGGCTAAATGCTGAATAAATATAATGTATTTAGGTTGTGTCCAGCGATGAAAATCGATTGCTTTTATTTTCGCCCATGCGATTTAGGTTTTTGTTCTTTTTCAGTTGAAAACATCAAACTAATCTGAAAGAAAAACAAAAAAAAACATAATTTTACTTTAATTTTCATTACCATTTTGAATCATTTCTCGGAACATTTACGTATTATCTAAATTCTCACCGTTATAATCTTTACTGTTCTTTTTATTAAATTCGAAATTGAAATCTCGATTGCTGTTCGTTTGTCGCTGGTAAAATTAATTTGTTCGTTTGCATTATAAATATAACGGAATTAATTATTTGAAAAAGAAAATAATTTTTTTAATCTAGATAATTTTGCATTTTTGAAGTGCTTTGTGTATATTGAAAAGGTTTTGTTTGTTTATTTCCGTGAAAGAAATTATATTTCCAATTTTAGGTAAGCAATACTGCTTCATTCTTTTTATTTGTTCTTATTTCAAATTCACCTTTGAAATTTTATTATATTATGTTAACGTTTACACTCCCTATCAGAAGTTAATATTAATTCTGTACTTGTTTTTTTTTCTTTGTTCATTTGGACTTAGTTCATGTTTTAATTTTCAAAATTTAAATTAATTGAAGAATATAAATTTACTTCTGATCGTCTTCCTTTCTCAAGTAAATAATATTGTGCTAATTTCCTTCATATTTTTTGTGTGCTAGATCTGTTTTTAAATTTATATAAAAGTTTTAAAAATTCCAGGTTCCCGTTGAAGAAAGTGTATATTCAGAAGCTCAGAGAAAGAAAACAGGACCAGAAGGCAGTTTCCAGCTTGGAAATATTGTCAAAGATGGTGCAGCTGAAATAGATTAGATAAACATATTGAAAGATAACAAGGATTCTATATATGTTGTCACTACATCGGATATATTTCCACAAATGTCTTCCAGAAGGAACAGCCGATAATATTTTTGAGGCAGGGAAGCAATCTAAGGGAACTTACTGTCTTTTAAAAATCCCTGTATATACCATGGTGTGTATTAAGTGTGATCTATCTTCCAACCTTAGGGAATGGTTTGCTAATGCGTTTTTATTAGAACTATAAGATACGGGCTTTCTTCATTTCTTCTTAAAGGACATTATAATTGATAAGTCAAAAATAGACAGGGAAAATTCAAGCGTAAATTAACCGACAATCAAAAACATGTTCGAAACCATGAAAATATCATCTGCATTGGTGTTGATTGCAGAGTCGATAATGATGCTTTGCGATACAAAGAGATTATAACGGAAAACAGCGATTTTAAAAAATTAAGAAAACCAAACTAGAGCGCCGCTTGAATTTCACCAGAAATGGGCCCAGAAAGTAGATTATCCCTCACCCATAGAGTCATATCCCTAACATTGTTGCAACTGGTGTTGTTCTAGCAGAGGACGTTGCTGCTGTTTTAGAAAATTTCAACATCGTAAATTCTATTAATGCAGTTCTTGTGGGTAATACCAGTACAAAAGCTAGTTGAGAGACAGGACTTGTTACAGTTCTGGAGAAAAAAACAGAATAGAAAGTTGAATAGCTTTGGCTGTTAACGTCATCAAAATAAACTTCCATTCATAGCTGTTTTTAATACAGTGATGGAAGTACAAGAAACCCAACTACCTTTATTGGCATTCTTGGGAAACCTTGAGAAAATAATTACCAGGATTTACCCCAGGAAGAATTTAAGACTGTCAGTATCCCACTTGATAACTTATACCTCATTGCATGAGCAAGGGAAGATTTAAGTAGTGGTCGGAGACTGCACTTAGAATATGCAGCAGAAATCTCTTGGAAGAAAGTGAACCATTGTTGCCTGATAAATTGGGTATTTAAATCAAAGAAGACGGTTGACTTTAATATCATTTTAATGTGTTTTAAAGGGGTAATATATACCATAACTAACAACTTTATATCTTCAAAATAATCGAGAGAATAAATTAAGAGTTGATCGAAATAATATTGCATTACAAAATTCAGAGCACAAAAATATTTTTTTTGTTTCAGAAGTAGCGAGCTATCAGAAAAAGAGATTTAAAAAAAACTGACATTCTAATCTGAAGCGACATTTTGATCAAATTTGATTAACCTCTCATAAAATGGAGGTTGTGAACCTGCACTTGCGGAAAGTGTTTCAAATAATCAACTACAAGAGGTTTTAATGAATGGAACAACGTTGGAATTGTCGAATTTACCTGTCCATTTACAAGGTGTGGAAAGAGCAGTTAAATTATGTCCAAAAGCTTCACAAATTGTGTATAAACAAGAATCCAGGCAAAAGCACATTATTACAAAATCATTGTGCCGTGAAATAAGAACTTCATTTACTTTAAACGGAAATTATACTGAGGAATCGAGCTATATTATGATGTAATGTTTTATACAGTGCAGAAGTTTTTAGGATATTCAATAAACAATGAAAATTTAAAACGTTTTGTCTTATAATTTATGTCCAGCATGTCTTATATACACTTTTATCTCTATTTTGCTTTTATTAATTATGACCAAACAAACGATGTTACTTTTTATTCATTGATAAACCTTTTTTGAAAGCTTGAACAAGTTTTCCATCTTAAACTCATCGAATACAGTAAAATAATGTATATTTTGTTTGTGGTGATTCATAATTAGAATTCTGGTTTGGATATATTTTCCATTCAAAATATCCGCTTTATTTGGATTTGAGTCAGTTTAGTAAGCAAAAATCAGAGGAAATATTCCCCTTTGAACTCTTACTTCTCTACCGATTCTCGAAACATCCATATCTGATCTGTTTGGTATTCTAATGTAAACAAAGACAATTTATTTTAGGAAATGGATAATAATGTATATTTTGTTTGTGGTGATTCATAATTAGAATTCTGGTTTGGATATATTTTCCATTCAAAATATCCGCTTTATTTGGATTTGAGTCAGTTTAGTAAGCAAAAATCAGAGGAAATATTCCCCTTTGAACACTTACTTCTCTACCGATTCTCGAAACATCCATATCTGCTCTGTTTGGTATTCTAATGTAAACAAAGACAATTTATTTTAGGAAATGGATTAAATTCGAGAGATTGTTAATTTTAAGCTCTGTTTTTTCATGAACCACTATTTTTTATCCAACTGCATCTATCAATGTTTTTTGTTTTTTTTATCCAAAAGCACTATTCTGGCGTTGTTTGACCGTAAGTCCTATACGGCAGAGCGATTAGGCACGTCAGATCCAATAAAAGTACCCCATAGGGGACGCAGGTTCGAATAATGCCAGGGGACGCATATTTTTCTGACAAGTTTTCTCGAATATTCAGGCCGTTAGATGTAGTTGGATAAAAATACTGTTCAATTAAAAAAACAGAGCTTCTACTCGAATATGAGTATCCATTAAAAATAACGTTTAAACAAAATAAATTAAAATAATATGTCGGATTTTATCCATTTCTCATATATCTCAGAGGGTCTGCAGCTAATTTTAGTGCCGATTGGTTCATTTTTCTGTCCCGGTCACGCTCGTTATTTCATCACAATGTGCTGGAGGCACTTTATATCAGATCCCGCAAAACTTCCCTATGTAAACCAGCGTGAATGTTTGTTGGGGCTCGCTGTTATTTGTCTTGTGTTCAATTTTTTCCCCTTCTTCTCATTACACATTTTTCTGTTGTTTTAATTTAAGTTAAATCTCCCGTAGAAGCCTGAAGAGCGGGAACGAAACAGGTTGCTTCGCTTTTAACGTGTCTTGCAATGTTAAGCTACACACTTTTATTTCTGTAAATATAAATAATATATATATATGTTATTAGTATTATTGTTGTTATTATTTGAAACCGAGATCGATACCGAGTGGCGAAAGTCTGTTTCATGCTTGAACAAAATCCTGATGACTTGTATCACTATTATTATTACTTTAAACATAAATACAATCGTTTAGTTGACTATTCTATCTTCTCAGTTATTTTCTCTTTAAAATAGTTTTCCATTTCAAATATTACAGGCTAAAACGCGTGTCGGTGTGCATGTGCAAAATAGAGAGAGAGAGAGAAAGGTGTGAGAGAGAAGAATTACACTCTAAATATTTAGGTGATATGCAACAAATTTTGTCGAATCCCTTGTAAAATATATAATCTGTGCTCATTCCTTTCTAAGAAAATTTTTTTTTCATTTCAAAAGTCAAACTTGCCGCAGTTGTTTTCCTATGAGCTGCTGACACTTGAACGGATATCACACCATATGAATTTGTTTTGTTCCTTTAATTTATTTTGGGGGAAACCAAAGTGATGATAAATGTTCAGTTTATGGCTGGTCAAACATTCTCTGATATCTCACTGTCAAAATCGACAATGGTTGAAAGTCAAATGATATCGATACGCGGTCTGATGACCTGCTGGCTACAATTGATAGAATGAGTCGGGTTCACTTGTGCGTTCATGTGTGTTTGAATAATTAAAGCGAACTTGCGTGTGTCAGTCGAGTGCAAAGAAATTACGAAGAGAGAAGCACTTCATATGATACCAAAAAGTAAAACCTAAAACTTATTTTACTTAGCTTCGAAGCTTATCTGATATTTGCTGTC
Source organism: Acanthosepion lycidas (assembly GCA_963932145.1). NCBI lineage: Eukaryota > Metazoa > Mollusca > Cephalopoda > Sepiida > Sepiidae > Acanthosepion > Acanthosepion lycidas. The sequence continues at coordinate 2,861,799 of OZ010582.1, forward strand.
TATTTCCGCTTGAGAGGATGAATATATACCAATCGTCTGTCAATCTATCTCTTTATTATTACCAGTTTACATCTATCTATCTATCTATCTATCTATCTATCTATCTATCTATCTATCTATCTCAGCTTCTCAGCTTGTTTATGCCTTTCTAAATATTCTTAAATAAGGAATAAACATTACAATTTTTAATTTATTAGATCCCGCTGCATAATTTTCAGTGTCATATGTGATACCCGCTTGGGCGATCATCTATCTTTCGAAAAATGACTGACGAGGCAGATTCTTCCCGCAGTAGGTTGCCAGGTTTTGCGGTAGACTGGTTTCCAAACAATGCTAAATAACCTAGTCTGTCCTGCTATTCAATCCAGAGCTTGGTGGAGGGCGGAGAAGAGATGGATTCATACCTTTCCCAACGGGTACTTGCACGTAGGTGTATCTAACGATGTCGACTGGAATTCGAAATCTGCTCTCCAATTTCTCAATCAGAGCCACATCACATTACTTTGTGGCAAGTGAAATGATGCGAAAATATGTTCAGTTTATAATTTCCATGATGTTGTTTTCGTTCATTGAGTCACCGCTATGTATAGAGTTTATTGGCATTGTGTTTATACATGTTTCTATTTTGAAAATTTTCTGTTTCCTTTTCAGCGACTAAGTAGACATGAGTATACCTTATGGCATTGGTGCTTATGTTTGATTTTAAACTGTCAATGTAGATTTTAGTGTGTATTAAAACTAGGTTTATATTTATTGTATGATAAATGTGGCGAATACTTGAAATGCATGAAAAATATTAGGTTACGGATATTTTGATTTATCTATCTAGCTATCCATACATATTTAATTTTTTCAATATATATATATATATATATATATATATATATATATATATATATATTGAAAAAATAATATATATATATATATATATATATATATATATATATATATATATGTATATATGTGCGTGTGTGCGTGTGTAAATTTTTATTTGAATAAAAAGATGCTCACAAGAATTCTAGCTCAACATGAGAAGGCTCGGAATAAACGCTCCTAGTTAAAACAAAGCAACAATAAAATACACATTAAACAGCCAAACATGAGGAAAAACAAACAACACCAAAAACAAACAACACCAAAAACAAACCCTCTTGCAATCGGTCGAAGAAGTGTCGGAAAGCGTTTGGAACAATTAAAATTATGGAGAATTTCGCCCTCCTTTACTCCTACAAAAGTGAAAAACGTAAAGATGTTGGAAAAATTAAATAAAAAAGTTCATTAAATTTTCCTTGTCTGCCATATTTAATGAAAGAGGTTTAAAATGAATGTTTGTGCCCAAATATATATATATATATATATATATATATATATATATATATATATATATATATATATATATGTGTGTGTGTGTGTGTGTGTGTGTGTGTGTGTATTATAACACGATACATAACGGTCAGTATCTCCACAGCTGAATTTTGCAGAAAATTCCGAGCCGTGTGATCGATGTTGGATATTATTTGTATTCACTAATATATACTTCTACCCTGATTTATATAGCACCTGAGGAATAAATGTACTTATGTAGGTGAAAGTATTTGTGCATGTATGTACATTTTTTATCCAACACATTCATATATATATATATATATATATATATATATATATATATATATATATATATAGTTGTTATTTTTTTGTTTCGTTGTTGAGTTACGGTTTTACTTGGTTGATTTTTGTTTTTAGTCACGTGGTCATGGTTGTTTTTATATTCTGTTCCACCTTTACCTCGTTGGCCAGTCGACCCTGACGATCCGTATAGGTGAATCCTAGGTAGGTTTACCTGGCTCTTTAGGTTCAAATTTAGGTTTGCTCTACTTAGTGTATTGAGCACATTGCGTAGTTACTTTTGCTTTACTCGTTTTAGTGTTTTTTTTTTATTTGGACTCTGAGCTTGGATTCTGAACGATTGTTTTCGCCTCAATTTGATGGTCTTAGTTCTTTCTTTTTTTATCCCTTATTTTCCCTTGGGTATTGGTTTGTTCAATTACAAGCCAAAATACCTAAGGCTTTTCCAAACATGTATAACTATTTATATATATATATATATATATATGCACGTTATAGGCAGATAGACATATAATAAATTATGTCGTTTTCCTGGCCATTCAAATATAAATCTGAAGTCGTTCAATCCTAACGATGATTTTTCTCTAATTAAACAAAACCGTTTCAAATATCGTAAATGCAACGCATGTTATGCATGAAGCGCGTTGTACGTTATTCTAAATATATTTCGTCTGTGAAAAAAATTCCACTATTTTTCTTTTGGGCAAATTAGTCCCTGAATGCGCAGTGGAAATTCGGTTTTCCAGTACTAATCTTATTACGAATAGGATTATACTGATTTAAAATTATTGCATTCCTTTATATCTATGATGTATCTTCAACATAGGCACACAAAAAAGATTAAACTATTTCTTTCCATAAAAATGTTCTATAAATATAGCGTCTGTTTTTCTGCTTTTAAATTCTGATAATTTTCCATAAGATTAATTTTGCCTGTGTTTAATGCAGCGTTAAATATGTCTGATAATTGGAGTGAATATAGAAGAGAAAAGAGACGTCATCTTTGATATATCTTGAAATGTCTAAGCATATAAAGAAAACAATGTTGCCTTATATCATAAATTATTTATTCCGAACTGTCTTTGTCATTTGTAAATATAAAAGTCATAGTAAAGTTGGGTAGGCTAACTTGTAATCGCAATTTATACAATTTCGTGACGGTTCTAACGATTTTGACATATTATAACTTATTAATCTTTTCTGAATCTAGCAAAAAATCCAAATCGATGGAAATAGAAAGTATATTGAGCTGTGCTCCAAGTTTCAAAATAGGAAAAAATCTGCCAGCAAAGCTTAAGAATACTTTCTAGAGCGTGAAAGTCTATGTGTATATGTTTATGAGTGGTTTTTACATTTAAATGTTAGCGTGAAATATCCTTAATTAATAATCTTACTGTCAATATGGACAGTATCGTAACAAATATTTTACTATGAATATGTGTGCAAAGAAATACATTTCTGGATTAAGTAAGATCATATCTTTTCCTAATAGAGATGATTATTTCATCTCAGTAAAACTGTCAATTATATGAATTTGATAGACATTTTCCATCTTGAGTCAAGATGTTACTCTTATTCATTTAACTCAGGTTTTCTTTATCAAAATCTCTTTCGTTTTCTTTATCAAAATCTCTTTCGTTTTCTTTATCAAAATCTCTTTCGTTTTCTTTTTTCTTCCTTATTTTCTTTTTATTATTTTTCTTTCTATTTTTTATTTAATATTTTTGTCTTTTCTAATTATTCCTTCCCTTTGTTCTTTTATTTTTCTTATTCTTAGTTCAACCTCCTTTGCTCGTAATTTTCCTCAATATATATATTTTTTATTCTGCTTCCATATTTATTTTTCACGTTCAAATAAATTTTTTCTTTTCTTTATTTCCGTATATTTTCTTTTTCCTTCCTTCTACTCCTTATTTTACGTCGTGTTTTAACTTTTTCTTCCATAGTGTTCAGATTTCTTCACTTGATTCCTTCATTATTTCCTTCTCCTTTGATTCATCTCTTTTTCTTTTTTCACATGATTTTTCATTGTTATTCTTACTTTTCAATTTCACCCACCCAACTCCCGCTTCTTTCCATTTTCTTCGTTTTATATTTCCTTTTTTTTTTTCATCACCAACTGAGATTTCATCCCGCTCTGTAGCTAATCTCCCTTCGCCATCTTCACAGTTCGTCTTTCTTGTCAGTGTTGAAATGTTTACCTCGATTTCTCATTACGAACATCAAACGAAATCTGCACATTGAAAAACTTCACTAAAGCCATTATCCTGACTGAGTTACTGACAAAAAGTCATAAAAATATAAAGATTAAAGACAAACGTATTTTAACCCGTATACATAACAATTGCAGTAAACAATATGTACATTTAGGAAGAGAGAGAAAGAGAGAGAGAGAGAGAGAGAGAGAGAGAGAGAGAGAGAGAGAGGGGGGGAGAGACAACGGAAGTAAAGGTGCGGCAATAGAAATCAAATCTGCATGATATATATATATATATATATATATATATATATATATATATATATATATATACATCAGTTTCACGCTATAAGTGATCTTCTTCCTATCTACTTCGTGATATTGAGCACTCTTCCTATTTTTACTCATTTTAAACAACATAATTAGATATATTTATATATACATATACGTATGTGTGCATCGCACATTATTACGTACTTTTAATTCTAATTTTTACTTTTCTTTATTTCGTAAAGTTTAGCAATTTAATTCAGAATTTAGATTCAGAATGATATTTTGAATATAAAGTGTATTAGACAACATATATCTCAAACAAATTGTCCAGAGTTTAATACATTTTTACCGGATTTTTCCAGTTTAAAATCATTAGATATGTTAAGGAAACGCCATGAAACATTATTCTTTAATTAAATATTAATTAATTAAATAATTTAATTAAATATTATTTACATTAAATATTATAACTACAAAATTTGCTCAAATTTTACAAACAGAAAATTTTGAAAGCAATATTTTTGTAATGGCGACAAGTTTTTAAACATACCAATAAGCTGAGATATAGGGCTTTCAGAAAAATTCCTTCGTTTTTTTCCCCATGTTTTTTGAAGTAACATCAAAATTATCTTACCATAGTGTTTACTGTTTGTTGCTGTTAATCTACAAAATGTGTTTATCCTTTTATATTAGTAACTGATTTGTTAAAATTGTTGATTAACAATATATAAAAAAAAAGAATGAATTTATCTGATAAGTCGGTATTTTCTCTATGTTCTCAAACTGGTTTCTGAAGTCATTCATCCATTGGTTTTGTGAGATTCTGCATTTTGTCTTATGAAATGTACAACACAAAATCCATTATAATAGTAGAGTTGAGGTCATGGCACTTCCTGAAATGAGTGACTTTAAAATTTATTTTTTATTAAGGCATTCATTACTTTGTTTAATTTAATGAAACATTATTTTGGCTTCTTCACTCCACCTTCGCCTCTCGAAATATATGGAGCGATTTGCATAAAAGGACTTTTCCAAAAATATATTGCCGAACGTCTGAGAAAAGAAATGGCTGAACCATCGGTCTTATAAATTCATGTACTTCAGATCCAATTTCAGTTAATATCTAGGAGCGAGACTTTTGAATAAATGACAATGTTTATCTTAGTTTCACACCAGAGCATACATATACACTAGTAAGGATGAAACCCATTCATCATTAGATACCATCTGCTTGACTAGTTTTAATAATCACGGTGTAAGTTACCTTATCTATCTATATATCTATCTATAATAGAATACGACGCAAGCGCTCATACCAATTGTACCAACGGTCCGGGTTCGAATCTTGGTAATGGATGCACACTTCTGATGAGTCCCCAAAATATGACGACACGGCCGTCAAGTGCTTTCTGCATTTTATTGAGGATTCTTCTAGGCTCGATGTATTACTATAAAGATTTGCCTATATCGCCCAAATTCTATTATTTGTAAACTGCGTCTAGAGATTATATGCAAAAGAGGTATTGTCAAATATTTTATATAAAATTCATAGATATGTGTTATCCAATGAAATAATTTGTACTATTATGTATAGCGAGTAAGCATGCTTTTTACAGACGAATCAAGGATCACCCTCGATGGGTCCGATGGATGGGCTCGAAGATGGGGTTGCAAGCAATATGACTCAAGAAAACTTTTTAAACGCCAACAAGGCGGCGGTGGGATCATGATATGGGCTGGGATTATTGGTAATGAGCTCGTGGGTCCATAAACTGAAAGACGGTTATAAATGAATTCCAAAAGTTTCTGTAATTTTCTAGAGCAATATTTCTGTGAATGGCTTGATAACCAATCTTTATCCAAGCATAGATCTATGATCTCTATGCAAGACAACGCACCAAGTCATGCATCAAAGTTTACTAAATCCTGGTTGAAAGAAAAGGGATTTGTTGAAGATTCTCTTATGGTTTGGCCTTCAAATAGCTGTAACTTGAATCCCATTGAGAACCTGTGGAGCATCCTCAAGAGAGATATTTATTCGAATGGAAGGCAATTCAACATATCACTATATATCTAAGTTAATAATATTGAGTAGAATCTATACAACATCATAATAGGACTTTTAACATTAAAGACGCAACTCTTTATACCAATTCATAACTTGCATATAATCTCTAGACGCAATATATATCCTTGCTTGACCCAGCTAATGCTCTGCGATGGAGCGGCTCGGGGGAAAGGAAAGACGTGGCTCTTCGGACACAATCCGTTGGGTTATGAATACTTGGGTGAGTATCACCACGGAATTTGTGAGTAGCGGCGCCATATCAAGTCTATACAGTTTCCTCTTCGTCACCGAGGCCCGTTGGTATGACGTTTACGTTGTATCGAAACGGTCCGTGTTCGAATCTCGATAGTGGATTGCGCACTGCTGATGAGTGCCCAAAATAGGACGAAAATGCCGTCCAATCCTTTTTGCATTATTCTAGGCTCGATTAATCACTATAATGATATATATATTTTAATAAATATACATATTATACCTCACTGCCTACGGAAAGCAATCTCCATGTGCTGAGTAAGGACTGACTGCTACTTAATTTGATTTTTAATACATCTCGTTATCACTAAACCAACGCAGCTATATATTATGCTAGAATTACATTTTTTTTAATTTAAAAATTATATTTGGCAATTAAAATAAGCATGATTTCTACTCAGCACCTGAAGATTACGTTTCCACCGTTGTACGCTTCCGTCTTCTTCAGGAATTATCTATATTTCTGAGACGAGGTATTGCAGTTATTTACACTATTTACATTTTTCGAACTGAATCGTTATTGCTATATTCACGACGTTTCGAGCAGAGCGTACAACAGAGGAAACGGGGTGAATATGACAACAAAGATGGGGACAACAATCCAAACAATGTAAATAGTGTAAATAATTACAATTCCTCATCTCAGGAATATAGACAGATCCTGAAGAAGTGCGGATCGTAAAACAGTCGAAACGTCTTGAATATGGCATTTTGTTCTGAAACAATAAATAGCATGTTTCGGCGACAAATCATCATCATGATAGGACGAAATCACTTTTAGCACGTACGATCATTTACATTACCTTCCCCTTGAACTGTAATTGGTACGTTTGAGGCACATGTACACCTTGCTGACAATAAAAAATAAAATTGGTGGAAAAAAAAACCCACCTAATTTTCTTCCATATTGAATGTTAGAATTGTTACAAATACGCCAATTTTGGCAATACACGCTAGCGTGATATATATATATATAACATAGTCAATGAAAACCGATATTTTAATGAATTTAGCTCACTGTATGCTCCTCAAGGTATCTAATGAGAAAATCGGAAAGAAAATGTTTAAAAATATAAATAATCTTAACTTTAGAAGATGCCCCTTCATCGAAATATTATCATTCAGATTTCTCATATCAAGACAGATATTTTGAATAAATGAACCCAAAGTATTTCTATGTATTCAAATCTATTCAAACATGCCATGATAATATTATTATAATAATGGAATAATATGACTGCTTAACGACAAGTAATAGTTTTTCCGATAAATAGATTATTATTATTATTATTATTATTATTATTATTATTATTATTATTATTATTATTATTATTTATTATCAGTTAAAAACCACAACGATGCTTTTGATTTATAGAAGAGAGAAATGCTGGTCATTGATAAGAGATCATGCCTTTCCTGATCAGGGAATAAAAATATTCCGAGATAGAGTCATTTGTCAATATCCCAAAAATAACTTTTTTATTTTTTTTATTTACAGTAAAGTTCGAACTGTACAAGGCCAGAGGACCACTTGAGGTAGAGGGTTATGTTAGGAGGCAATTTGTGTGGATAAGAGTGGAAGATAACAGTTAACGCTAGCATCGAAGAAACTAAGATTTTAGTAATCTCGGAAACATCCTGCTGGAAGGCGGTTCCACAGAGAAGTCGATCGCAGGAAGAAACTGTTGAAGTGGAACTTACTTCTGACCGATGGAATACAGAGGGAATGTCGGTGGGTTGCTACTATATAAGTGGTATGGTGTGTCGATACCGTGAATTGGCGGAAACCGGGGAATCTAATTCGTCCGAGCACTTTCCGTGGAAATAGCTATAGAGCAGCGAGAGGCTTGCCACATCCAATTCGTGAAAGAGAGGTTGGATGGTGGCGAATAGTTCATCACGCATAAGGGCTTGAAGATGCTTTTGGACTCTATCAAGACTGGAGTGTGACTTCTGGGCAGCTCCCGCCCAAATATGACAACAGTAGTTCATTATGCTCTGATCTGGCTCTTTTAAAGGTAGACGATAGTTGGAGGAATCATGTACGAGAGTGGTGCAGGGAGCCGGCCTAAAAAAGGAATCTATCTTCGTATTACATTAACATATCTAAATATCTGCACATACTAGGTTGGGCAAGAGTAGCAACAGTATACCACAAATATGTGAATTCCAGTGGAACGGCGGTAGTAATTGAAAAATACCCAGACAGTTTAGCATGTTTAATATCTTCAGTCAAGTTTTATACCAATTATTGTAACGTTGTGTAAATCAATAAGAAAATTAATTGTACAATCTTCTACAATATGAGCAAATGTCAGGCGTTAAGGAAGATTCAATAAAAGTAATATTCATGAGAGAAATGTTACTAAAGTAGCGTTTAGATTCGCGGGTTCTGTTATGATTTAACTTTAAAGGTTTATGAAATTTCCAAAATTAAGGAGATTAGTAAGAAATAATCACTGATTAAAATATTCCGGTTTTAATTTGATCAACGTGTACCTGTTGTATACCATCATTCTTGTATAGTGAGTTCGATTCTGATTGATTGCAAAAGTTAACCTGACTTTGTGTCAGACATAGAAAAGATTTTTTGTTTGGTTTGGTTTGGTTTGTTTTACGGCATATCAACCTCAATAGATTATTTAATACCGACAAGATTTTTAGGATAGGTTCATATGAATAGAATATATATTCTTTGTAAGAAATCAGTTTGGTTTAGTTTGTTTTGTTTTACGGGATATCAACCACAATGGGTTATTTTAATGCTGACAAAATTTCCTTTTTTTTTCAAAAATATATAGCTGGTAATTTTTTCGAAATGTATAGCTGGTAATATTTTCAAAAATGTTTAACTGTTAATATTTTTTCCAAAACATGTATTGCTGGTAATAATTTTCTTCAAAAATGTATAGTTTTGGTTTGTTTTGTTTTGTGGCATATTAACCTCAATGGGTTATTTAATGCTGACAAGATTTTTATTGCTGGTAAGATCTTTCAGAAATTTAATGTTGAATTTATTTTTAACGAAGTATTTTTGGTATTAAAATCTATTTTTACACTTTGATAGTCAGTTTATGGGGTCAACTATTTGCCCGTAGCTGGGACTCTAACAGGTACTACCAGCCCGGGTCAGGGTGGCCCTGGAAGCATCAGAAATTAAGATGTGCTTCCACGCTCCTCAAAACCTCCTGGTCAGAGGCCTTGCTGATGGACGTAGTTCATTGTCTTACCTAGGATGCGGATGTAGTTTATCGTTATAACCAGGACGGAAGAAAAGCTTCTGACATATCTGCCGAGTCAACTTGTAACGCAATGACTAGTGAAAATTACAGAGGCATTCTTCTGGTGTGTCAATTTCTTGGTTAGTGTTCAAACGCAACTAAATTTTATTACTGAATTTCAATTTGACATGCTTCTAACTTTAAAGATTTGAGCAATAGTTTCATTATTTGTTCCTTTTTAGAGTCATTCTAGTCTTAGATAGCAAAGTGAGAGAGAGAGAGATAGAAGAGAAGAGAGAGCGAGAGAGAACAGAATGAATAAAAAAGGACTAACAAAATTTGAAAGTCAGTAGTCATCAAAAGAAAAACAGAGAAAAAGAAACAAAAGGAGAGTGAAAGTGAAAATGAGTGTAATAAATTTACTCATCAATAAAATTTCCTTTCAGTTCTGTTTTCTATGAAGTTGTCAAATTGCTAAATTACAATCTCTCATAGAAGTGACCAGTCTGATTCGGACAATCCACCCGACTGAAAAAATCTATTTTAAAGCAAAGTCACGCATTAGATGATAGATCAGCTGGGCAATAATTTCCAACATGTGCCGGTCAGTTGCTTGGCCATACGATGTTCATGCTTGATTCTTTGGCCTCTTATCGCGCGGTCACATTACAAATGACATCAAATCTGCCATGAGGTCAGGATATAAAATATTGGACTCGCATGTATTGTGATCTCTGTCTTCTCAGCCGTTTTGAAAAGGCGTGGCTCATACCGTGACTACACGAAATCCTTGATAAGTTAGTTTAGGTTAAATTTCAATTTCGGATTCAAAAATATCTTGGCTACAAAGTGTTCGATCCATAAATGAGAAAATAAATAATCTCAAATGTTTAATTTTACAAATTTTATTATCAAATGTTTTAGCCGACTTAAGTGGATTTATTAAATACCAAAGTTCAACATTGAATCTCTGAAATAGACCAACGGAGGTAATATATTATTTAATTTTAAATCAGTAGGTCAATGGATGTTATCAAGCTTATTGCTCAGAAATTTACTAATGTAATTAGTATGATAGTCACATGGTATTCAGTAATTGTGTTCTAGTTTGAAACTAAAAGAAATATGCGCACTCTGTATATCAATGTCTTCACTTAGTGTATATTTATTTTTTTCCCCAAACTGATGTTGATTTGATTGAATATAAGAATTCTGATTCCTTGTTGAAAAAAAGAAGCCTAATCCGCTAGGAAGTGGCGACCACTTTCTAAAAGATAAATATTTTAATTAAATTCCAAGATGTTCGAGAAAACTCAGATTCTTCATGAAAGACATTTTCCCATTTGCAGTTTCATTTTGTCGCAAAGACGGCATAATTGAAAAAAAGTTAATTCAAAATTTGACGTACGATCTAATTTCTATAAATTCAATGATATTGATATATATTTTTATTATTTTAAAAGAACTAAAGAGAGAACAAAAGAATAGAAAAAAGAGAGAGAAATGTGTATTTTGTCATCTCAGGTGGAGTATGTTTGTCAAAAGATTATATGAAATATATCAAACTGTACGAATATAAAAAAATATACGTATGAGTTGTAGACTAGAGTGACTCTTTGAAATATGTTTTTTAAAACAGAAATAATCATCTATATTAATTATACCCACATATGCACAGATGCGCGCATTCACGTACCCCGACATACACACACACACATACGCACGAATGTACTGAAAATACAGATATTTTATGTCTATTAAGCCTGTCCATTTTCATCTAAATTACGAATGAACTAACACAAAATTGGCTGCTGGAGATGTACGAAATTTTCAAAGGGAGTTATTCGAAAGATCATTCATAATTAAGATAAAAAGATGGAAAAGCTTAATAGACATAAAATGTCAAACATTTTCATTTCAATAAAACGTTTTTAAAATAAAAATTACTGCCTAACAACACTATATATATATATATATATATATATATATATATATATATATATATATATATATATATATATATATATATATATATATATATATATATTTGTGTGTGTGTCTTCAAAGGTTTTAGATTGAGTATATCCATAAAAGGACAATATGTATAAAGACAAAAGGAAACTTATCTATCTATCTATCTATCTATCTATCTATCTATCTATCTATCTATCTATATATATATATATATATATATATATATTACTTACAGGGATATCGATAAATTGAATTTGATAAATATATAAATATACATACATGCATACATATGAACACTCGTAGATAGATAGATAGATAGATAGATAGATAGATAGATAGATAGACAGAAATTTACAGGGATAGAGATAAATTAAATTAGATACATACATACATACATACATACGTACATACATGCATACATATGAATTCTCGTAGATAGATAGATAGATAGATAGATAGATAGATAGATATTTACAGTGATATAGATAAATCGATTAGATAGATAGAAATTTACTGTGTTAGAGATAAATCGATTAGATAGGTAGATAGATAGATAGATAGATAGATAGATAGATAGATAGGTCGGTAGGTAGGTACGTAGATAGATATGAATATATATGTAGGCTTAAAGTCATTAGCTTATTGCTTAACTAATTAACTGTAATCTTATGCTGAACCAACAAGAAATGTTCTCTATTTACAAAAGAAATCATGCAATAGAAACACTGGTCGTCAGAAAACATATCTTTAGAAACAATACGGAATAAATTGCGAGAAAGATAAAAATACAACCCCAGACATATTTCACAAAAAAGAAAAATATTCTTCTTCTTTTATGTGCCGTGTCCCTTCTGGACGTAGACGCTCATGACTCCCCAGTATCTTTGTAGTTCTCAATAAGATTGTTTTTGTTACTTCCCACAGTCCCTGTTCTGTCATCCATTTGATTAAGCCCGCTAATTATGTTACACATTGCTTCCTCTTGGCCCTATTTCTCTCTATCCGCTCCGTGAGTATCAGATTTTCCAACCCTTCATTTCTCATTACGTGTCCGAGAAATTTCAGCTGCCTCATCTTGATGTTAAATATAAGTTTCCTCTTTGTTTGCATTTTCTCCAAAGCTTCATTGTTGCTCATACGCTCGGTCCATCTTTCTATAGAGCCGTACCTCCGTTACCTAGGGGGTCTCTTCTTCATCCACCATACATTACCATAAAGGAGGACAGATATAACGTAGCAGTTCTGTTCTCTTTTATTTTTTACCAACAAAATCCCCGTCTGCCTAGCTTTTGGAATGGTTCTTTGGCCATCCCAGTACGTCTTCGGATCTCAGCATCGGAATTACCATCCTCTGTCAGAACATTTCCCAGATATTTAAATTTCCGCACCTGCTTGGTTTTAATGTCCCCGACATGTAAATCGCTTTTCGGGTTCATTTTTTTGCTGATGACCTCTTCTTGCATTTCATACTTGGTCCATTCTTCTCACTCACCTTCGCTACCTTATATAGGAAGTTCTATAATTTCCTTTCCTTGTCTGCTATCAGCACTTTGTCATCTGTGTCTTATGTGGTTAAGAGTGTGAACGCCAATAATGAATCCTGGAAGGATTTTTAGTTCTCTCAGAATTGTCTTGCTGTATAGGTTGAATAAGTCTGGTGAGAAGACACATCCTTGCCTTACGTTACTTTCTTTTTTTGTATATCGGCGGAACCCATTTTCTATCATTATGCAGGCCGTTTGCTGCCAGTATAGGTGCTTGACTAGTTTAATATCTTTCCCAAATATATCTAGGTTAATGAGCAGTTCCAACAGATCTTTGTGGCGTACTTTGTCGAACGGTTTTGCGTAGTCTATAAAATATAGGTGCTTCTGCATTTGTATTGTTCTTTCTAATAACATTCTGAGCATGAAGATCGCGTTCCTTGTTCCAGTGTCTTTAACGAACCCGCCCTGTTCTTGCCCTATCTCTGGCTTAATTCTGCTGCGTGCTCAATTCATCAGAATATGGATGATGAGTTTTGTTACGGTCAAGAGACCGATTTTTCGGTGCAGTTTATATTCTTTTGCGTCTATTATTTTAGGCAGTGCTATGGAAATAGACATGCAGAGATCTTCCAATATATCCCACTGTGTAGATTTCATTTATTATTTCTGAAAGTTTGTCTATACTAAAATCATCTCTAGTCTGTCAGTATTTCTGTTACAATTCTGTCTGGCCCTGCTGCCATGTTTCTGTTCAGTTTGGCCAGTGCAACTTCTGTTCAGGCTCTTCGATAATTCTGTGTATTGCTGGTTGTTTTCTTTCGTCTTTTGTTGATAGTTATGCAATCAGTTTTGTTTTTAGTTTCTCCTCCTGGGTTACTCCAAGTCGATAATCGTCTGGGATGTTCTTGGAACCATGAGTTGGCTATTAACTGATCATTGGCCGGTCACAATTGGATCCATTTTTCTCCACGTTCGATGCGGTTTCCTAGTCAGAAATTGTCAACTATATCCCTTGCACTCTCCTTGACTACGTTGGCATTCCATTATAATAATGACTTCTTGTGATTTGCAATGTGCCTTGGCATTGTCTAGCATGGAGTAGAAGGATTCGATTTCTTCTTCCTTACTTTGTGCTGTCGGTGTATACACTATTTTGATAGCTACGTTTAAAAGCTTTCCTTTTAGCTTGACAACCAGAATTCTTTCGGATAACTGGCAGTATCCTAGAACGCATTTCTTGAATTTTTTATCTAGTATCAATCCTACTCCTTTATCGTTTTTCTCTCCACCTGCATCTATAATCCTGTGATTGTCACTGACAAAATCTCCGTTGTTTGGCCACCTAGTTTCAAATACACCTAAGATGTTGATTTTTAGCCTACTCATCTCCTGTTTTACATTTTTTAACTGGCCGCACTTGTCTAAACGTTCCAGGTCTCGAGAATTATTTTTCGTTTCTGAGGGAACGGTCCGGTGACACAGGTTGCTCATGTCGCTCCTTTCCGGGCTAAGGTATATGTTCCTAGTCGAGGGATGGTGGTCAGGTGACACTTGTTGCGCATTTTGCAAACAGGTGTTTCTTTTGATTAATATTGGAGTGGTGTCCTTTTGCCATCTCCATGGTGTTTTATGGAGACACTGCCTCTAGGCAGTTAACTCATCGAGTGATCTTCCGCCCTTTTTCACCCTACCGGCTTGCTAAACAGCCATCTCACCCGCAGTAACATAGAGAGGGGTTTGTTCACCGACATTTCGACAGTGGAATAATTACCCAATATATGTATATATATGTATAAATTCGAACAGGCTTTAAATTTACGCATTAACCTGATACGTCAGAAACAAAATAAAAAATACATTCCAAATACATACATACTTACATACATATATGTTTATACGAGTGGCCAGCTATTATATATATATATATATATATATATATATATATATATATATATATATAATAGCTGTCCACTCGTATTCGAGGATACCCTATTGCAGGCTCTCGCTCAGGCACATTTATGTTTTTTCAACACCACAGAGACAACTTCTGGTTTATATTGAAACTGTGATGGGAGTGAGCGTGTTATTTAGAATGATTAACAATCAAAGCAACACAGACTTCGTGCTAGTACAACTATCGACGGCCCCATGTGTACTGTCTACCCAATATATACCCTTGGATATACATATATATATATATATATATATATATATATTGTCATCCACAGACAGTTTCGCTGTATCACAGCTCATCAGTGTGGCTAGACGTCCAGTTGTCTCTCTCTCTCTCTATATATATATATATATATATATATACTCAGTACCTGAAGATTGTGCTGTTACTGAAACTCCGAGTCGTGCTACCGCGGAGGGATAATATGTATATTTATTAATAGCTCTGTTATATTACTACGGGTACTTTTTAAAAATTAAAACCAGTACCGTTGCACATATTAACGAATTTAATTTTGTTTATATCACGAAAACTTTCTATTAAAATATTTCATCTGAATTTGTTTTTTTTAACAAATGTGACGTTGTTATATCTTAAATATCTTTTTCATCGTATTTCTTTTACTAACGTCATGTGTGAAAAATACATTACTTCATAGACTAAGCTATAAAAAAGTACCACTTTCGTCATTGTTGTTAAATAATATTTATTGCTGACATAAATAAATAAAAGAATGAAAATCAATTGAGAAAATTTTTGCTGTTTAAAATTCTATATATTTTGCTAATTCAGGCACAAGGTTAAACGAGAGAAAACTTAAGGAAAGACGTAATGAAAATATGACGCACGTATCCACGCAGAATTTGATACCCACGCTTTCTACCTGAACTTGATGTCCGGTTACAGACGGGAAATACGTCACTATGCCAGCCATGAGGAAAATCATGCCTGTTTCATGTAGACTGAAAATTGCAAGTTGGGTTGAACAAATAATGATCCAAGTCAGCTCGTGTCCTTCTTCGTCACTAAATGGCGGGAAAATGGAATGAAATACAAAAAAAAAAAAAGAATAAAATGTCGAATTGCCGAGGATAATAATGGGTAACATGACAAATATTAACAGTTGACTTGTCTTTCGGAAATCACCAGATTTGACATGCAAGTATGAAGGGAAATGAGTGTCCAGTTTATATTATACTAGTCACGTTAACAGAGCATGAAGAATAATTAAAACATTACACGGTGGCGTAAAGAATTTAGTTGATCTTTGAAGCGATTTATTATTAATTAAAGAATAAACGGAATGTTTTTGGATAACGGATATATATATATATATATATATATATATATATATATATATATATATATATATATTAGTTTGGTGCAAAAATAATGACGTATTAATGTCGTTTTTTGACGAATTTTCTAACGTCAAAAAACGACATTATTACGTCATTATTTTCGCACCAACCTAATATATATATATATATATATATATATATATATATATATATATATATATATATATATGAGATGTGGTAATATGTACACTATTTATATTATTCGGACTATTGTCCTCATCTTTGTCGCCATATTTATTAAAACGTTTCGGCCGTTGTACGCTCCGAACATCTTCAAGTGTTTGGAATGTCGAACTGAAGCCTTTATTTCGCTCACTGGCGTAGACTGTTTTAGTTCCACGTACCATATTTAATGGATGTGAGTCATCATTTAGCTCCTGTTAATACCCCTCTCCTGTCACTGGATCTAACTAACGCCTTTATCCACTGTGAGGCAGTAGATAAAGGCGTTAGATAGATCCAGTGAAAGGACCCAAAGATTGTGAGTTCAGTATCTCGTCAAGGCGGTGAAGATGGAGAGGTGAATTAACAGGAGATAACTGATAACTGACATCCATTAGACATGGCACGTAAAACTAGAACAGTCTACCCCAGTGAGCGAAATAAAGGGTAGATATTCCAAACACCTGAAGGGCAGAGCGTACAGCGGCCGAAACGTTCTAATGAATATGGCGACAAAGATGAAGACAGTAGTGCGAATAATGTAAATAGTTTATACATATATATATATATATATATATATATATATATATATATATATTGTCTGCTGAAATAAAAATTAATTCCAGTTGAGCTCCCTAGGGAGAAGGTATGGGTTTGTAAATAGTGACTATTATAGCTAATATAGCGAGACTCTTCGCAAAGCGAATTGTGTCACTGTCGGTCACTGTGCGTGTTTCTAAAAATAAATACGCTAAAAATCCACCTACATCCCTGCCGTGAGTCGACGGCTTAGTGGTAGAATCTCCGACTGACACCAACTCAGTCGGGTTTCCTAGCTAGAGGCAACCGGATGTCTAGCCACACTGATAAGCAGCGAAACAGTCTGTCTGTGGATGACGTTATATTATATATATATATATATATATATATATATATATATATATATATATATATATATTTATATGTGTGTGTGTGTGTGTGTGTGTGTGTGTGTGTCTATGTGCGTTTCTTTGTGCGTTAAAATATAGTTTAAGGTATGCTATATTTATAGGTTAAAGTGCTCAATATCAGGGATATAGCGTATTTAAATATAAAAGTGTCGTCAAAATTGTAAAATTATTTTGATAAATCCTGTATATTAGATTTTAATGGTTTAACACATGTTTAATAACGTTGATTCAGCTGTAAAATAATTAAAGAAAACATAAAATATTCGCTCATATATGAATGGTTTTCAAATGAAGATCATATTTTTTAGGCGAAACTTGGCAACTCAATCTACCATATTCTTGTTTTGCTTGAATTATCTGGTTATTGTCTCGTTTTGAAGTAAGTAAATTTTGCCCTGGTAAGTTTGTATATTTACTGCTTATTTTATGAATTTTCCATTGCTTTATTTATTAGACGGTAAAAACTAGGAATTTATATAGATAGATAGACAGATAGATGCGTAGATCGATAATGAACGCATTCATATAGATAAATAAATATATATATAAACAGATTGGATAGTATAAAGGTCATATATTAAGGGAGTAAGAAAAGTCGCCGCCGTCGAGATCATGGGGTCCACAACACTACACTAGACAACCCTGTCCTTCACTGCTGTCCCCCAAGTCCTGCATACGAATGCCTGCATCACTTAAGATGGCGTCAGGGAATGATAGTTTGTCGCCTCTGGCCAGGTTTGACGCAGGCTTCCAGAGTAAGAGCGAGGAGACAATTTCATTCTTGGCCCTGTGCTCGACGGGCTCGTATGAGGGAGGAAACAAGTGAAAAACTTTCGCAGATTTGTTTGATGATCGGATGGCATTTCCAAGAGTTTTTGAGCTCTCATCAGAAGACGTGTGTAGGTTCCATCCAGACGTTTCTCAATGCGTGTGTCCATGTCTCTGAGCCATAGAGTAGAATCGTCTCAACAGCGGCTCTGAATGATTTGATCTTGAGTTATCTGTCCAGCTGTGATGTCCAGATCTTGTGCATATTATTGCATCTAGACGATCCGATAGCCTTCCTAGTTTGGAAGTCTATCAAGAGGGAGGAGATGAATTATCCTAGATATTTATAATTCTCAAGTTGATTAAAATTGGTGTTATTAAGAGATTTTATAGGACGGTCATTGCTGGCTGTACATCTATTCAGGTATTCAGTTTTTGACTCATTGAGATAGAGACCTACGCGGTTGTCTCAAGAGATTGTAGAAGAACTTGCGCATTCTCTAAAGACTGATTGATAAGAGTGATGTCATGAGCGAAATCAGTATCTGTAAGATATTTGGCAGGTAACCGAGAGCTTCTTTCGGGTATAGATGGAAACCCTTATCCTGTAGATTCTCAATTAATATACGAAGGACATATTCCACAACAATAGTAAAGAGAAATGATGCAAGTATATCGCCCTGGATTATACCAGATCTAATGGAAGAAAATGGTGTTTCTCCATCAGGAGTAAAATAGGTTGATGCGTTTTCTGTGAACATGACCCATTATAGCTTAACTATCTCAAACATTTTAGAACTGTCAACAGAGTCAAAATCTTTTGAGAAGTCAACGAAAACCAAAGCAATTTCTAGTTTGCCAAATTTTGGATTCTTCAATAAGTCTGAGCAGACAGAGTATTTGGCTTAGGGTAGATCTGCCACGTCTGAAGCCGTTGTGATTATTCTGCATTACAGGCTCAATGAAGAGTATCAAGCGGTTGAGGATGAATTTATTTCACACCTTGGCAATAACTGGCATCAATGAAATTCTCTATAGTTGGTTGCTAGAATGATGTCTCCCTTTTTTTGGCATAGGAATGATCTGTGATTTGTGCCAAATGTTTGGACCATTGAATGTTGAGAAAGTGTGGTTACAAAGGTTAAGTAGGAGTTGTTGTAAATGCTCATCTTTCCAGATAAGGGCTGGGATATTGTCTAGCGCAAATGCTTTGGAACCTTTGAGTTCTTTGGTTATTGATTTATCCTCACTCATCAAGAAGAGAGTGGTGTCAATTCCTGGAGGATCCAAGAATTGAACACTTGGGAGTGTACAGTTCTCAGAAAACCTCGCTTCTTTACCAAGTAAGTTCTTGAAATGTCTTGACATTTCTCGGCGGATTCTCCTTGATAGTGATGGTGGAGCCAACATTTTTGCCGGAGAGGTCTTTTACAGTTTTCCAGGCTATATGGTGTTGCTTGCTGTCTTAAAAGGTCATATATCTTGCTGCTGATGTGGTTATATTCAGCTTCAAGATAGGCATCATCAAGTTCCTGTTTGACTATTATCAGCTGTATCTTCTTTGTCCGAAATGAGGACTGTTGGTAGGATTGTGTGAAAGCTTTGAGGTTGGCTCTAGACTCGAACACGTGACAGGAGTTACTGAATTTTTATTCGGCCTCTACTTCTCTTTCCTGTAAGAGATGCAAGTGCTACTTATTCAGTAGATTAAATAAGACTGACATACACTTTTTCAACATTATGTTTGCTGATATCAATAGTAGAAAAAATGGAATCTATTGTATATTTCAAGAGCGAAGTTTTCTAGAGGTCTTGGCTGTATGAGACCTCCTTCTAGTCAATCTGTTTCCAGGGACAAGGTTGGCACTTTTGAACGATCTAAGACTTTGATCTAAGCTCTATTGTCGGAACCAACAGAGCTGAAGCATGAGTAGCATCTAGTGTCTTGAGCTCTATTCCTCCACTTTTAGCGAAAGTTCAGATAATCAATGTGAGCACATTCACCAAAGGGGTACTCAAATGTCCACAACTGATCTCTAGGATTTATGAAGCTGGTGTTTGACCCGAAGAGATTGAATTCTTCCGTGAAGTCTTTGAGGTATTCTCCGTTGCAGTTTGTCACTTTGCTGAAGATGAACTTTGCCTCATCAGGAACTAGTTTGGCATTCATGTCACCAACAATAATTACGAAGTTATGCAGAGGTTCTAGATTGGTACACAAAGTTATATCAAAGTCTTCGACCTCGCTCAATTCAGAGGAATTGTGAGGGCTATAGACAAATTTCACGGCTGTTTTAGGATTGCTTTCCAGCTCAAGTACTAGTATTCTGGGGGAGGTTGACTCGACACCTAAGAGATAGTTGCTGGCTCTAGATGAGAGAAGAAAGCCAACACATGCAACGGTGGCATTGCAGGAGTGTTTTGTAGCTGAGGAAGTGACAAGTTGTTGAGATGCTCTTGGTGATATTTCAAGATGTTCTCAGGATGGTGGAAGCGGTGTTCTTGCATTGCAAGGATATATATAGATTCTAATTATGCATTCTCGGCTAGCTCTTCAAGGCGGCCTAGAGGACTGAGTGTCCTTGTATTTATGGTGCTGACAATTGTATGCTTTTTACAGCTTACAATGCAAATTCGTGAGGTTGATGGACCTAACTCATCACTATCAGGACTGCCCGTCTGGTTAGATTTGAGGCGTCACTATGAGATGCATTATGATCAGCATCAGGGCCCAGAGAGACAGGGACTGTACCTATATCAACAGGTATACAATAGAGTATGTTTCCCTGAGGAATTTAATTATACAGTCCATGATTTTTTTCAAATGGCTGATATGTGTGGGCGCCACTACAACACACATAGTGGAAAGAATCAAACAACCAAATTCTAATGGTCTTTCCTTCTCTTTGATGTGGGTTATCCGGAGCCAATTACCAAACTGGTATTTATACCTTCACTTTAATTTTTGTGCTACGAACACTAGAATAGTTACTGATCAAAGCTGTCGGCACTATTTTACTCGAATGGAAAAGGTAGTATTATTTTACAGCTTACCAGTAGCATGACTAGAGTCATTTCTGAACCAAACGGAACAACCTGACCTGACCACTAAATAGATATAAATGAACAAGAAATTGATAATCTCAAAACTGCATTCGAAAAAAAATCTGTTTTTAACTTTAACTATGAATTTAGTGAAAAAATAAAATCCCAATCTTAGAGGTTCTCGTAGGATTCAGTAATAACACATTCACCACTTTGTTATACAAAAACCCACTAGCAGAAAATCTTGCCGCCTTAATTTTAAGAGTGAATAATAATTATAAAAATAATTAATGCTCTTGTCCCCCTTTTATTTAAAGAACTCAATAATGTAAAACAGACGCTAGTTAACAATGGTTTTCTTAACTACCTCATCAACCACCAGATTAGACTATTTCTTTCTAAAATTACAAATACCGGTTCTAAACATACAGCTAAAAACCACATCATTACCATCTTATACAAAATCCGATTGTATGTTACGTATAAGCAAGAGGAATTATCTCTTAGAAATATCATAACGAAATACAGAAAACTTCAGTCGACCTGAACAATTAAATCATCTATTACAAAACATTAAAACAGCTAACCATATCATCAAAAATTGCAACTTACCCGCAAATCAAAATTACAAAGACCCAACATTATTTGCGAGTTTAAATGCCCCTTAAGTTACTGTGTTCCTGATCAAAACTAACACATAATTAATTATATTAGTCATACTACTACATGCATATCTAGACGACTCACGTTACACCGACCCGAAAATAGAACTGATTTAAACGCAAACGAAAACCAACTAAACTCCATCCAAAACATACTAGTAGAATATAAAAGCCTCATACACGTGTAAAAAAAGGATTAAAAATAATGGAAACCCTAATAATAAAAAAGGAAAAGCCAACAGTCTACATTAACTACAAAATGGCTACAATTTGCTGATCGTGTTTTGAAAATAAAACATTCCCATAACTTTAGACACATAGATAAAAAAAATATTTAGTTAAAATAAAAAATAAAAATCGCCCTTAATAATGGCTAAAAGAATAGCCTTAATTGCTCGAATATGCAGAAAGTTTGGGCAGTTTTTACACACTCTGTGCCCAGAAAAGACAACACATGTACGAACACATGCAAAAATAAATAAAAATGGTTAATCGCAATAACTTGTCAGTCGTCTTTAGTAAAACATCTATCTATCTATCTATCTATCTATCTATCTATCTATATATATATATATATATATATATATATATATATATATATATATATATATATATATTTTGAACAATAAAAATTAAAAAATTAAAATCCTCAGACACACTGGGTTGTAGATTAATATTCTTTCGTTTTTATATTATTATTCCATTTAGATTCCTCGACTAGTTTCGGCCGAAATGGCCATCATCGGGAGGAGAAATATTTCTGCTTGCTGATATCACTAAACTACAGAAATGAATCTATATATATATATATATATATATATATATATATATATATATATATATATATATATATATATATATATATATATATAAAGTATTACAAAATGAATTGTCCTAATTTCTATCCGAAATCAAATTGAGGTCAGCATCGGTCAACAATAAATCCACTCTAATTTATCCTTTAGTCATTCCCTCTCGCAGGTAAAATCATTGTTTAGATGGAAAGAGACGACTCTTGGCAAATATATTACACTCACCCTCTTTGCTCAAACATGTTTCTCAATTCTTCCTCTCGCATTACTCTATTGTTTCTTTCTGGTCAGAGGGTGTGGTAATTTTCGCCTTTGTTAGCCTTGGGGGTCCGACGCCAACTCCAAATCGTCTCTTTAATTATTATCAAGAAAAGTAATCCAGCCCTGAGCACATAAGACACCCGTGAGAATTATTCTGTTAACAGAGTGAATTTTCAGAATCTGCCTTGATTTTCGTTAGCGTCGAGAAGAAATATGGCGTCGACTTTAATTCTGACCTAAGGTTATCAGGAAAATGGCTGATCAAATAAACCGATGAGTCGAAAGTGGGAGATTCAGATTGAAATAAAGAACGAAGGCAAATGCTTGGATCGCTATAATTTATGTTACAATCCACAGAATAACACATGCGTAGACTGAAGAAATATTTTCACAAAGATGCATAAGCAAAGATATCTATCTCTCTTTCTCTTTCTCTCTCTCTCTCTCTCGCTATATATATATATATATATATATATATAAATACAGACATTCTTATATGTATACCTCTCTATACACACACTTGGTGTTGTATAATTTTTATATCAACATTTTATTTCAACAGTGGTCAACACATATACGCACTTATACACACATATTCACACAGTATTACGCGTACATACCCACACAAAACTCCCAAATGCTCACACGCACGCGGGTGCGATCACATACATGTATTTATGTGTAAAACTTCAGCTATAAGTAAAACATAAATGGATAACACGAATAAAGACAAAAGGAAAACTTAGCCGATGTGTTTCGTCTTCTGATGGACATTATCAAACCAATTGATAAATTGATAAAGATCCTCAGAGCACGAAATGAGTCAGCTAAGATAATTTTTTTCCTTTTCTCTTGATTCATATGTAAGCATAAATGTATATACTACTACTAATAAAATCATTTATATGTACCAAGCCCTCGGGCATGTTGTAATATGAAATATTCGTTTATATTTTTATATACGAAAGGTATTTTGGATATTTTTTTTATCAAAATGTGGGATACTGAAAACAAAAACGATGAAAACAAAAACTTAGTGAATACTGAATAAGAGCAGAGCTAACCAGTGTGTCCAGAAACGTCTAAAAATTAAAATATGAAACTATAAAAAAATGAACTCAAAAATTAAAAATAATTACAATTTAGCGTTCTCACTTCAGAGTTTTCTCTCGCTATATATAATTATAAGTTCGCGTTTATATCCATCTGATGTACTTACTCCATCACTAAAATCATTACTTTCTCTTGGCCGAAATTTGTTTAGTATCTGTCTATATTTCTGAGATGAGGTATTATGTACATTATTTACATTATTCGGACGATTGTCCTCATTTTTGTCGCCATATTTATTACAACGTATCGGCCATTGTACGCTCCGAACTTCTTCAGGCGTTTGGAATGTCAAACTGAACACTTTATTTCGCTCACTGTTCTAGTTCCACGTGCCATGTTTAGTGGATATCAGTTATTAGTTATCTCCTGTTGTGTAATTTGCTTATTTGTCATTCCTCTCCCTTCCCTCTCTCTCTCTCTCCCTCTACATATATATATATATATATATATATATATATATATATATATATATATATATATGTATGTGTGTGTGTGTGTTTGCAGGATGTCTAAACGAAAAACTTCGAAATGACACGTTTCACTAACGTGACGTGTGTCGTGTCGTTTTTTTTTCTTTTTCAGGTTGAAATTAAATACAAAACTGTGTATTAGTAAAATGCGTTTGGGATTTTTGTGTATAAGAGGGGCAATTATATATATATATATGTACCAAAATTACACAAAAATATCTTGAAATACTAAAGAGCAAATATATTCAATAAAATCGCCACTGGATTCAACCCCGGCCTTGATACAACTTTGGAATCTCCTGCTTTCTTCTGGACGTTGTCTTAGTGTGAGTTGGTGAACGCCGACATAATCATTTCCTTCAGTTCACCTTTGGTGTTACAAGGATTTAAGGACTTTTGTCGGCCTTTCGCACATCTGCGCCTTATACGTAATAATAAAGGGGACTGCAGTCTGGGGAGTTAGGTAGCCAGATGTAAGGGAAGATGTCGGCCATCACTTGGTCCTCCTGCTTGTGTTTCGTGGTGCAGAGTCCTGTTGCCAGACACATGGTCTTCCATCAGCCACCGTTTTGACTTAGGCCAACGCTACCTCCTCAAGGCACTTGATATAAACCACCTTGTTTAGTCTGAGGTCCTCAACAAGACATTCGTAAGCTCTTTTTTAATCAGAACAATCAGAGAGAGTTTTCCAAGCTGGTGTACCTTCTTAATTACAATTAGATTCATTCATCTCTTTCAGGATCCTCTGTCCTCTCCTTTAGATTAACACGAAAACACCCTGGAATATTTTTATTGGAGATTCCGGTGCGAATGCCAAGCAGTATAGCATGCCGTTTCTAAATTTCTGGCGAAGTGAATTGCGCTATGTTGCTATTTTTATCATAGACGGTACCCAACTGAACCTGCTATACTGTGCAGTCGACAAAATCAAAAATTAAACAACACGCACGCGCGAAATTAAAAATATAACATTCTGACAATTTGCCCAACACACCATATATATATATATATATATATATATATATATATATATATATATATATATACACGCAAAAAGAAAGGACAGTAAGATATACAATCCGGTGTTCTTATTGATTTTTTTATTTTTACAAAATACTGCTCAATGTAAATTTATAGAGCATTAATATTATAAATTAACTGATTTAAAATATGTTTTTTGCTACATAGTAATAACCATGTTTCAAAAATGGAAGCTAAAAGCCTCAAATTTAATTTTGTAATTAAATTAAAAACATTAGTTCCATTTCATCCTCAAGACTCCAAAATTCGCTTGAGGATGAAATGGAACTAATGTTCTTAATTTAATTACAAAATTAAATTCGAAGTTTTAGCTTCCATTTTTGAAACATGGTTATTACTGTGCAGCGAAAAAAACATTTTAAATCAGTTAATTTATAATATATGTGTGTGTGTGTGTGTGTTTTGTGTGTGTGCATGTGCAAAAATTCTCAAAATTAATCTGCAGTAAAAGGCAATATATATCAGTGAAAACAGACAATTCAGTTAACTGCTTTTAGTTACTTTGTTCAAATCAATTTTTTTTTTATTTCCTGAAAAAAGCCCTATTGTGAAATAATCTCTCCAATGTGATCTGTTCACATTGACTGGTAGGAGAGTGTAGGAAATCTGCTAGATGTATCGCCATTGTGGAGTTTATCCTTTTCCAACATTCTGACATTTTCTGCTATTCTCTTCACACCTTATAGTTTAGAATCCTTGTCAATGGGACTTATATCTTTAAAATGACGTCCGACTAAACAATTGGCAAGAGTCTAGTTCGCCAAATAAAACCTCTTTGGACGACCAAATTGCTCCAAGTAAATTTTAGCAGTTTTCATTAAAAATAGATCCTATACGAACTATATGGAAATCATCATAATTATAACATGTCTAATTTACTAATTATTGCATCCTGCCAAATGAATTTCATGATATGTTTATGTTTAAACTCTCTGACATCTTGTAGATTTAAAAGCGGTTAAATTTTGCGTTTATTTTTTTCTGATTTGTCGTTTATCTCTAAAAGTTTGGAATTATAAAAGAATCTCAATTTGAAGTTACATAATATGTAAGGCACTAGACATTATATACTTAAAATAGTTGTAATTGTGTGGCTGTGGTAGGTGTTTATGTTTGTGTAAATATATTCAAAAAGTCAAATATAAAATAAAGAATATATATATATATATATATATATATATATATATATATATATATATATATATATATATATATATATATATTTATATTGTGTATTTAGCCAGCAAATTCTCTTTTAGGTAGGTGTGGTTAAATAAATGACAAATATTACGCTGCTTATTTTTATTATAATCCTTTCTTATTCACGAATATTTTTCCGTATAATACAATTGAATGAGTTAAGAAATGCACTGTAACAGTGTGATATATATATATATATATATGTGTGTGTGTGTGTGTGTGTGTGTGTGTGTGTGTGTGTGTGCGTTTGTGTTTGTGCTTGTGTGTGTGTGTAGCATATATACTATGTAACAATTAATGTTGGTTGACTCACATATAATTCGAGTTTTAGAGAATTTTAAAACTTTACCTTAAAATGTGTTTACCTTTGTTTTTAATTTATTAAATTAAACTTTTCGGGACTCGAAATTTTCATGAAAATATAAACAAATACTTTAATCATTTCGTCAGTCTTCTTTATATAAGAAATATCCATAAGAAATTAAATTATCATAGTGTGGTTTTCTGCAAGGTTACATCCACTCGTCAGGAGACTTGATTTTAAATCTAATTACAAACATAGCTTTTCGTCCAAGAATAG
This sequence comes from Acanthosepion lycidas, assembly GCA_963932145.1. NCBI lineage: Eukaryota > Metazoa > Mollusca > Cephalopoda > Sepiida > Sepiidae > Acanthosepion > Acanthosepion lycidas. Next base: position 2,889,276 of record OZ010582.1, read on the forward strand.
ATATCTTCCAGAAAAAAAAAAAAACTGGACAACGATCATTTTTTGACGAAACACAATCTTATCATTGATATATGTATCCATGTACAAATTTATAGGCGTATGCGCGCACACACATACACAAAAAAGCAAATACATACGTACACACACGCACATACATACATTTACGCACACCCATACCTATATATATATATATATATATTTGCATTTAGATGCATTCGCACGTATCATTCACACACACACACATATACATATACATATATACATGTGTGTGTGTGTGTGTGTGTGTGTGTGTGTGCTATGTGCGAATGCATCTAAATGCATTTCTGCACTGATACATGCGAACACTTGATAAAAGTGATGATTAATTATTTCCTTTCTCACACTCGTGCCACGTTTGCACAAACCTCTTCCATTTCCCCAAAGCTGACTAACCACCCAAACCTCGTATTCGAAGCTTATCTGAATTGTAACTACAAATGAACCCGTCTTAACAAATATTGGATCACCGTAGGGTAGACAAGAGAGACAGATACAGAAAACGTCTTACGTATTCTGATAGGAATTTACTGCTATGACTCGTTGGCTCCAATGAAAGTAAACCTCAAGCAAGATGGCGCCTCGTCGAAATGCATTCGTCTATTTCCCTTTATAAGATAATTTAGCAGTGTCATTAATGTGCTCGATTTTTCCTATCTTTTTTCTTATGCATTTACCTGTCGTTATATTTGTGCTACGGTGTTTTTGGTTTCAATTCACTGTCATTTTGCACATTTTACCATAAATAACAAAATTAGGAGAATAATTTTGATATTTAAACAAAGTAGCATTTTCCTTTTTTCTTGATCGTCAATTCGTACGTAGAGTTTCTGACTTATTGGAAAGTTTCTAATGTACGCTCACCGAAAATATGAACATTTTAAGGACCTTTAGAAGAATTCAAACGATGCAGATCACAGCATAGTTAAAGCTTAGAGACCGAGGGAAGTGATTTAAGACAGCTTCTCTCAGTCGATCCCCATCAATTATAGGAGGTACGAGAAATAATAATAATAATAATAATAATAATAATAATAATAATAATGAAATAGAAATCTCAAAAATGTGGCGCATTGAGATATTAACAATTCCAGCTGTAGTTGGAGCCCTCTGATTGATTGGAAAAGATTCTAATAAACTTGTTGAAGGAACCCCTGATAGCCCATGCCTTAAAGAAATGTAAAACATTTTACTGCCCACAACTTACGAATAGCGAAATATGTGCGATTTTTTTCCAAATCTGCTTAGTGGAATATTATGATATCATTTCTGACCTTAGGTCTCTGATCGGGACCAGGAAAGAAATGAGTATACACTAGAAATCAAAGGAAATAAAACAAGGATAATACTACTACTAATAATAATAATGATAATAATAATAATAATACTAAATGGGGAGACAAGAAAAGAGGTACGTACATTAATCACCTGCAGTATTGGAAAATGAGAATGTAAAGCCGGAACAGAAGTTAATTATTCATAGTAAATTCAATGACAAAAGAGAAGTCAACAGCTGTAAGAGGAGAATCTCTTGACAAGAGTAATAGAAATAAAAAAAATACTACTTTTTAATTATTTCGCTACCAAATTTCTTTTCGTAAGAATAATAATAAAACGGTATTACATTATGAAGACATTTGTAGATTCAATATTTCGCAAAAGTAATAATCAGCTGACCAGAAATTAGCTGCTCGAATATAAAAAAAAAATAATTTTACTTTCCACAAGAAGAAAATTCTTTAACCGGGCCAATGGAATGGAGTCTCGGTTTAAGAAAAAGGACAATATATTTGATAATGTTAAGAAATAGGAACGGAAATTGAGCTACTCGGCTATTTAACCAGATAGAAAAGAAAACTTTAATAATTTGAAATACTAGGAGATTTATTCAAAATAAAATGAAAGAACAAGACAGAAAATACTCCTTAGATGAACGAAGAAAATTAATCTTAACTGCAAAATACATAACATAAATAAATAGATAGGCAGTATCTATAGTGGGATATTCGGGAGTCTTTCTAAATTGGACAACTAAGAAGTTTATATTAAAGATATATCGTTGTCAGCCTGTGAAAAGGAAAATGAGAAAAATATTAGTTAACATTGGGAATCGCGTTGGGAATCGCGTTGACTCATCCACCAAAATACTTGTGAATGACACAGGACAAAAGTATCAATAACGGTAGCTAAATTTCGTAGCATAAATGACACAGGAACAAAAATATAAGATAACATAAATCCAAAATAAAAAGTTAAATTAAGAAGGCAAACAGCATGAATATTTGAAGATATAAAGTTAGACATTAAAACCTACGGCTCAGAAAACTTTTATACGAAGAAAGGCTAAATAAAACAAAATGGAGGCAAAAGCAAGATTGCCAATCATATAAATAGCGACATTAGTTTAAGAAATTGCATTAAAATAGATATGACTGGATGAGAAAGTTAAAGAACTGGAAATTAGCCAAGCGACTGTGATTCAAATCAATAATATACATACACACGAGAATTTGTCCTAAATTATAAAAAAGCATAAAATTATCTGGTGCAAGATGAAACCAGAAAACGAGATCAAAATATTGTATCGAATATTTTGCTGTTGCTGATCCAGAAGATGACAGAATCAAATTGTTATTAAAATATATCGAGTTTGAGAAATTATGGGATGTGAAAATGAAATCTGTACCCATCATTTGGGACAGTCAAGTAGAGTTTTGAAAAGAACGGAAGCTATTCAAATAAGACTAGAACAATCAGTGAAGATATAGGGCATTGAGTTGGAGTATCAAGAAGACGTTCTGTCACTTGACTCTTAGTAAAAGCTATTCGTTACTGATGTCATTTACCAAACTTCGTCTTCTTATATTTGCGTTATTCCTTCAGGATGTTGGCATTCATGAATCTCAACAAAAGATTATCCGTTTATACCGTTTAGTAAAGTTAGTCATTTTATTATCCTTCCTACACACTTTCCGCCATACATACAAATATCTGTCATGTAGGTGACCCGCTGCCTCTCCCTGTCGCGATTTCCTTCGATATGTCATGTGAGTGTTAAATATGTCAAGCCATTCTTCCTCATTATTCTTCAGCTGTTTTTTTCGAATCTGAATATAACTAACTTTTTTGTTTTTATTTCCTTTAAAACATTTTAGTTTCTTAATGGTATTCTCAGCATTCTTCTGTAGAATCATATTTCTTTTACATACTTTTTTATCTATGAGAAAATTGTCCAGCATACTCTGCCATATTGATATTACATAAATGTTCCCCGCACTTTGTTTCTAACTAAATTTTCTGGTTACTTTGAACTTTGTTTTACTACTGAAAAGTATTTGTATTATTCCAATGCGCCTTGGTATTTCGGTGTCACGTTTTGCATGCTCTTTTAAACCATTTTACAGATATTTAAAATTCTGTATTTTTGATTTCGCTATCTCGAATTCGGACTTCGTATCTTGAACTGCTTTACCTGCTGACACGCATTTATTTTCTATTCTTACTATTGACTGTTAGTCCTTTCTTATCACTTTCCTTTACGACCTTGCCAGGTTAATCCAGCAGTATTCCTTTTGTCTAAATTATGGTAATAGATTGGCTTAATCTGGTAAAAAGAGCCACAAGTTTGGACAATTCTGTGAAAAGTTAACTCATTATTAAGGAGCAAACAGAGTAATTCCTTAAAAATTACTCTCCACCTCCGAAGCGCAGGATCATGTGATGAATAATAAACAAATAATAAGCAATGTTTAAGAAAAATAGAAAAAACTTGTAATATAAAATGAGGACAAAAACGGAAGCCTTAAAAAGGACATCCAAAAATCGGGTAATGTTCTATGAACATTTCATAAGAGAATCTGAAGGAACTGCAAATGGAATGATTAGAAATGGAAAACGTGAGATAGAATCAGAATCAATGTTAATGACGGCCTAAAGAAAAACCATAAAAAAAAACATTTATATAAAGATTAATATCTGTTATAAACAGAATAGCAATTGCAGAAGAAGACAATTTTTAGAGACAAATGTGAGGCAACAAAACATAACAAATGGAGCTAAGAAAGCGAACAAAATGAGCATAATTGCGAATGGAAAGCTGATCAAGGGGCGAATTAGAAACATTTCATACATTGCTATATGCAAAATCATTTGCTAAATTGTGATTCAAACGGTTCAGCACAAAAATCTCGGTTCTAATTATAAATAAAGAGTAAAACAAAATATGTCGGTTTACGAATTTCTCTCATCCAGCAGAATACGGATGAAATTAATAGAAATCAAAATATTGTATAAGAAGCAGAATTTTGAGAGAGAAGTGAAAAAACTGTGATAGTGAAAGTTGTTTCAACTATCAGAGCATTTAGCAAGACAAATTTAAAATCATCTTTACAATTTCTTTTAATATGAACATTCAAATAATCCTAACAATTATTTAAATAAGAAGAACTTTATTAATGCAAAAATATATTGAAAGTGCAATAATTTCGTAATCATCTACTGTATATCTATATACAGGATCATACAGCATATCTCATTTCATACACATACAGTATGGAATATATATATATATATATATATATATATATATATATATATATATATATATATATATATATATATATATTACATACTGTATGAGGAAATCTAAATGAAATAATAATAAAAAAACGAAAGAATATTAATCTACAACCCAGTGTGTCTGAAGATTATAATTTTTTAATATTTTCTATTCTTCAAAATATATATATATATATATATATATATATATATATATATATATATATATATATATATATATATATATATTTGTGTTTCTCAGTGTATGTGTATGTATGTGTCGCTAAGAATTGAGCAAAATAAGTTAAATTTAAAATTTATATAAGTTTGAAGCAATTCAGCGTCTCATATCATTTTATAATTTGGCGTCTCAATTTTTTGACATTTCAATGTAAATTTAAACAGCCTGCCTTGCATTTCCCTACACATTTTTTACCATGTCTTGTTAAATATGTAAGATTAATAGCATCAATCAGTTGTTCTTTTTAAAATATTTCTACAAATGAAACAGATGATTAAATATTTTATCGCCCTGTCACATATTTTCAAACCATCATTCATATTATTATTATTATTATTATTATTATTAATATTATTATTATTATTATTCTAACACACACACACATACACGAAAATACATGTAACCACACGCACGTACCCACACGAACGTACCCACACGCACGCACCCACATGGAGTCTCTAACACACACACACACACACGCACACGCACATAGACCTGATGAATTACTGAATCCCCGTAATGAAATAAACTTCAAATGCAGACATAAAAATCGTTTTAAAATAACGAACTACAGAAACTACTGGATTTTATATTATCAAGACACTGAATAATACTGAATGTTCATATGTCAAATTAGGGAATTAGTATAAACAAATTATGTGTAAATGTGCATAATTGTATATATATATATGGCTTGGACTTGCTGTGCTGCGTTTCTAGCATCTTGGTTGGTATAACTTTTATAATAATTTATTTCTTCCTGTCCAATCATTCATGTCATGCATTACAGACTTCTTTTCTTTTCCTCATAATTTCCCCGTTAACAGTTCTGATGAGAGGGGACGAAACCGGTCGACTGGTGTTTGTTTTATTTTAAATCTATCATGGTCCATAATATAAAATTTCTTGTTTTTAATGCCTTAATACGCTTCTGTACCGTTTCAAATATATTCAAATATATATATATATATATATATATATATATATATATATATATATATATATATATATATATATATATATATATATATATATATGTATGTGTGTGTTTGCGTGTGTGTTTGCGTGTGTGTGCGTGTGTATATATGTATATGTGTGTATGGGTGTATATTCGTTAATGTGTTTTTATATACATATATTTAGATATATATATATTTATATATACATGCGTGTATGTGTGTATATGGTTATGTATACCTATGTGTAGGTATATGTATATATGTATGTTTAATGTGTATGCGTGAATATGTATGTGTATATATATATATATATGTATATCGATATGTGTATATACATGTGTATGCTGTTTGTATGCATATATATAGGTATGTGTATATGTTTATATGTATGTATATTTATAAATGATTGTGTGATAATATTAATAGGCTTTGTGTGTTTTCCGTGCTTTTATGTATGTGTGTATATAGGTGTGTACATGTTTATATGTAAGTGTATGCATATGTGTGTGATAATAATATTATTTTTTTTTTACATTTTATTTGGTTTTTATGTAGTTTTATGTAGAAGTTTACATGTATATATGTAGATATATACATATTTTCTTAGGTGTAGGTATGTGAATTTCTCTATATATTTGGGTATATGTTTATAAATACGTATAAATTTAAAATGTATATATGATTATTTTATGTTTGGTCTTTATATAATCGTATAATTTACTTGATATTATATGTATCTACATTTTTAAGATGTGCATGTGATTATTTTATATATTGGTCTTTATATGATTGTATATTTTACATAATATTATATGTATGAAAATATATATATAACAATATATAACAATGTATGAATATGTACATATATATTAATGTTTTTTCATTTACTTTACTGAATTTCCCATCAAAATGTTTACTAAACGAATTTACCAAGCAACTTTATAATTTTTTTAATTTTATATTTTAAAATTTACTCTTTATTTTTATCTAATTATCATTCTTTTTATTATTATTATGATTAATAATATTATTTTTAGTAGTAATAAAAAGCCATCTGCTTATTAATATTAAATTAATATTAAATATCTTTTATTTAATTAATATTAATATATTCTTTATTTACCATTTATTAAATTTAATTTCAATTTTTAAATTTTAAATGTTAAACTTCACATTTAAACTTGTTTTTATTAATAACATTATTAATTATTATACTCTTCTTTTAAAAAATAAAAAAAAGTAATCTTTAATATATAATCTTATCATCATTACAATTGTATCAATCAAGATTTATATTATTAATATAATTTATTTTATTTTATTCCTACTTTGCTGGTAATCATTAATACTTTATGTATTAATTAAAATTTATATTGATGTCCATTTCAAACTGTGCGCATTTCAAGTTTCACTGTGAGATGCCTACATATGATCACTCACTCTTCCTTCTTCCCCTCTCCAACTTGCTTAACTCTTTTTTCCTCTTCTCCATTTTCTTCCTCACGTGCTTTACTATTTATTTCTTATTTTTCTTTTTTTTCTCTTCCTGTCTAAAAATTATTTAAGAGGTCAAATTGTCTGACCTCTTAACTGAGTCCAATTGTACCTATGTTATTTATTAAAAAATCATTTTAAAACAACCTTATCCCTATTTACATTTCCAAGATGGACCTTTTCATAATCCTCCAACCAACTCTGTCAACTTATATCAATCTAAAACTATCCCTCAAAAATTTTATTAAAAATATAAGAAACCTAATTCTTTTGTAACTAGAGATGTGACATGAGGAGCCAGGAAAAATTTATTTTCTGAGGAAATAAATTATAATAATGGAAAATTAAAGTTGTCTATTTCTTAATTATATATATATATATATATATATATATATATATATATATATATATATATATATATATTGTTAGAAAAGAGTTTCCCACCGTCCAACATACTGAATCAAATTTTCAATAGGAATTATATTAAACTAAGTTACAGCTGTATGCCGAATATGGCTAATATAATTAATAAATTTAATAGGAAAAAAATCATAACCAATTCTAACATTAACCCTGCTAATGTAACTGTAGGTATAAAAACACCTGCCCACTCAAGGGCAACTGTCAACAAGAATGTGTCACCAATATAGTGGAAATTAGTAGAAATAATTCAACCACCAATAACAGTAAAATGTACATAGGATCAACTGAAGGCTTTTTTAAAAAACGCTACTATAATCATATAATTAGCTTTACGAATGAGAAGTATAGCTATAGTATTAACTTATTTAAATTCGTTTGGAGTATTAAATAGGAAGAACGGATGCCATTGTAAAATGCGAATTACTAAAAAAAACTTTGTAAATATAAAGCCGGCAACAAGTTCTTTATATAATGTATGGAGAAGTTAGCAATAGCTACCTTCAACAACCAAAACTTATTAAACCAGAGGTCAAAAATGCTTAATAGATGCAGGAATAGGAAAGCCTGGTTATTAGAATAAAGGTTGTATTTTTGTTTTGTTTTTTTTTGTTTTTTTAGTCACGTGTTTTATATCTTTTTAAGCTGACGCTAATTTTAGGTTTTAGCAATAATTTTATGAATAAATTTATTCCCCCATAACCTGTTCACTCTGATGATCCAATGTGGTGAAACCTATGTAGGTAGTACCTGGCTCATTAGGATTTATTTATTTTACATTTGGTCTACTTAGTGCATGGAGCACTCTTCATTTTAACTTATTAGTCGCTGAGTATTTTTTCTTTGTACCAGAGATTTAAGGTACTGGACGACATCTTTCGCCCTGTTCGGAGGTTTCTAGTGTTTTCTTTTGTTTTTAAATTTTTCCTCTAATGCCAATCTATTTGAAAATTGTCCTGTCAAGTCTTTTTCGCACACCGAGTATAAATATATTTACCTTATATATATATATATATATATATATATATATATATATATATATATATAACACATACATATATATATATATATATATATATATATATATATATATATATATATATATATATATATATATATATATATAAATGTTTTTTCGGCAGCAAATGTTCGTTAAAGCAAATATTATCAGTATCTCTCTATATCTTTAAATTGAGCTATTATGATTACTTGCATTATTTACATTATCGGATTGATATCCTCATTTTTATTGCCATATTCACAACGATTCGGCCGTGGTACACTCCGGCCTTCTTCAGGTGCTTGGCTCAGTAGATAAAGATATTAGTTAGATCCAGTGACTAGAACCAAATAATTGTTAGATTTTAGAGGAAAGACTGGCTTAACTCCGTTCTTTCCCTTCTTCACTCTCTTTCCCTTTCCCCTCCCCATCTCTATTTCTCATTCTCTTCCCACTAAAAAAACTAATTAGTGACATCTTCTCTTCTCTCTCAACTCCCTTCTCTCTTTTTCTCTCTATAGGTTTTTCTTCTCTACCCCTTCGATATCAATATATAACTTCCGTTAAGTTAACCGTTTAAATGTGTCAATATCTGCTAACTCACTCATGTCTTCTCTCTCCCCCTCACTTCCACATTTGTTTAATTTACATAGGTTTAATACGGCCCGTCAAAAATGTGTAAATTGTTTTTCATTTTTTGTTTGGAAGTAAAGTCTGATGATCCGCAGTCCTTTTAAAAGGGCTGTGGTGAAATAATTTATTACATCGAACCTTAAAGTGGTCTTCTTTTATTTAATATATATATATATATATATATATATATATATATATATATATATATATATATATATATGTGTGTGTGTGTGTGTGTGTGTGTGTGTGTGTGTGTGTGTGTATATATAAGCGAGCGTATCGATTCGAAGTGATAATCATATTTATTCTCTTTTGACTTTGAGTACGTAGGATAATAACTGATAAAACTACTTCAATCGTTTCATGTCTATCGAATATCAACAAGAATGCCATTACTTTATGTAACTATTTCATTATCAGATCAAATGTTATGAGGTCTCCACGGGCGCTGATGAACAGTTAGATAAAGTTTGTTATCATACAAGAGATTTAGCAAGATCTCGTGAAATACAGATATGAATTCCCAATCGTCAGGTGTCTATGTTGTGCAAAGCTATTTCCAAATGTGGCACTCTGCCAGACATAGCAAAATGAATACCGCTGATATCATCTCTAAATCTTCTCTCACTAACGCTTAGTAAATATCACCACACACACATTTGCATTTATTAGTTGAATGAAGAGAAATGAACTTTGTTGTAATCACTCATATTACTTTATGCCACGTTTTAATTCCATGTTTAATAGTTTATCTTAAACGTCAGCACTTTGAAAAATCTTTGGAAAGGTCAACTAAAATACTGACCCCAATATGATTTTGACACAACTGCCAGTTTATTTCACCATCAATTTTACTAGTGACTTCTGTTCATTTTAAGAAATCTTACAACTTTTCTTCCTCCTGCCTTCGGCTAGTCAGAAATTAGTGACCTTTATTTGTCATGGTCTGTTCTTTGATTTCTTGGCCTCTGTAATGATACATGAGTCACTGAGCATCCCTTAAATCGGTAGTGTAGTTCAAATGCACTACAGCTTTTTATCCTCCTTGCAGGCAGGGTGTTGCAGAATTCTGGTTTCGCTACATAAATCACAGCATGGCAATCTCCTCTTCATTATACATTTAGTGACACTGTAACACTGGATGTCATACTTCATGTGTCAGGCTGTCGTTGGCGGCTGATCACTGATTTATATCCCTCTGGCCATGGGGCTACTGACTGTGATATTGAGTCAAAAGAGAAAATCTCATTTCGTCAAGAGGCTACCATTTCGTTGGTCAGACAGAAGGTGGTAAGCGTTTGCGGCTGAGGGAAGGGAAGTAAAGAATTTCCTGTTATATAAAGAACACAAATAAAATATTTTACGGGTCAGTCGTACAGGCCACGATATAGACATAAAAGACAATGACAGGGAGAGCGAGAGAGAAAGAGAGAGAGAGAGAGATGTGCAGAGAGATGTGCAGAGAGATGTGCAGAGAGATGTGCAGAGAGACAATGAAATGTATAATCTACACATACACACATATGAACACGCAAACATACGCATATAGAGACTTTGGTAATCTCTTTCAATGAAATTCACACAAATGCATACTCAAGAGAAAGCAATAAACACTTGTGTGCTTATAGATACTGTATACAGTCATCTATGTTGGAGAGTGTATATATATATGCATATTCCCAATCAGACAGACAGGTATATATATATATATTTATATATATATATATATATATGTGTGTGTGTGTGGGGGGGTGGATAGAAAGATAGATAGATAGATAGATAGAGAGAGAGAAATAAAGAGAGTTTCAATGTTGTTCTATTAATGAAGAAGATTGTTGAGTATCTGAGACAAACCCTTTGCAGAGATAGAAAGTTTGTGCATAAGAATCAATACAGCATGATGCCTTAACATCCTATATATATATATATATATATATATATATATATATATATATATATATATATATATATATATATATTGTACATAACGGTTTCCTCCCGTCTACAATATATATATATATATTGATGTTACGATGGAAATTTTTTATTTCAATTCTGACCATACTATTAAAACTCGTAAATTTCAGAAATAAGTCATTCCCAAAAAATTTCGCTTGAAGATGGAACAGAGCCTACTTTAACTCAAGTTAATTCAAATATTATTTTGAAGTTTTCGGCTCTTGTTTTGAAACATGAGACCTCTTATGTAGCGAGTTGGAATCATATTTTTAAATAAATAATTATATATATATATATATATATATATATATATATATATATATATATATATATATAAAAGGTATTCTATATTATGAGATAAAGTGATACTGAGCGCTTACTAAGAACGAACGGACATCGGAACAATTGTCATGAAAATATGTGTAGAAAACACAGACGGAAGCCACGTTACGGCTGTTGGAAAGTGACTGATGTCGAGATTCTTGCTTGGTCAGGATTAATTACATTACAGACCCTTCTTGGGATATTGCCAATGCATGGTTGAACGACAGATTTATACAAGGGCAAGACGGATTCAGACGGGAAAGATTGTCGGATACGATACATAGGTATGTATTAAACTGTCTGTGAAACATAAGATATCCCTAAATTTGTTAGGAAGATAAACATTAAACTGCATATTAGCAATGAACCTGAATGTAATTTGAAAAATAAACTTTATATATATATATATATATATATATATATATATATATATATATATATGACGTAATACAACGATTCCTGTCAAACCGTGTAATGAAAGTCAACCTTAACGGATTCTCCTCTAGTTCCTTTTTCACAGACACAGGTGTTCCCCTAAGCTATATCCTGGACCCAACACTGTTTATGATCTTCATTAGCGATCTTTCCGATTTCATCAGTTTCCATGTAGGCATCTTTGCAGATGACACTACTATTTACACCTGCCTCAGTAGCAAATCCAGCATCGCTGACAAAACTAATCTGGTTCTTGGTCTCGAAAACCATATGCCCTTGCATGGAATACTGCTGTCATATTTGGTCTGAAGCCCCCGCTCTTCGTCTTAAGGTCCTCAACGAAATCCAGAGACGGATATGCACTGTGATTGGCCCTGATCTGGCATTTCGTTTACAGTCGTTCTCTCACAGACGTGTCGGCGCTTCCCTCTGTCTTTTCTATAAATACTTTCCCGGTAACTGCTTTCCGAAACTGCATGAATTTAAACGTGTTACTAGGTTGTCATCTCAGTCCAACCCTTTCATCGTCGAAACATTTAAATGTAGCCGTTTCTTCTACTCTAATAGCTTAGTGTCTCACTCTTCCTATCTGTGATACTCCCTTCCTCTTACATGCTTCCCTGATAGCTATAATCTCCAAATATTTAAATGCAATGTCAATCAACATTTCTAGATGTCTTGATCTATTCCTCGTCCTGCTCTTCATCGTTTTCTCCATCACACCCATTCTCTGTAACCCCTGACTGTAGAATCTGCTGAAGAATGCTTACTGGAAAAAAGAGTGATCAGCGCCGTAATAAATAGCAGAGCTTTAATATATTTTGAGTCAAATTTCAAGTTGGCAGTGACAAACAATGACTACGAGTTCCATAGGCTTTCGCGCAATTATCAAGCACATATACAATACATTTTTAAATATATGTAAATAGGAATTAAGAGTTGTGGGATTATAGCTTAATCCGTTGGACATTGAAATATGAATGATATCCGTTTTTTTAAACAGTTTATTCTATGAAAAGTTGTTTAAATTATTGTTTTTGATTACCATAATCGCATCCCTTTCGTCGTCGGCATGCGTCCGTCTCGAGAGACGATGAGGTAGGGCGGTGCGCTACGAGCATGCGCGGGAAATAGGAAGAACAAGGGTTGCCCAGACGTCTAGTTACCCCGCTCGGCCTTGCTAGCAGTGTCTAAAGGAGAGGAAAAAACAATACCATTGCTACAGGGAAAAGAAGAGTATTCACAACTTTCCCAAGGGTATTGCCGGAAGGTAGCACGAAGTGCCGTCAATCCGCCTTAGGGGCTCCACTCCGGGCTTGAATTCAGAGTTGTTTCTTCTGGACCAGTTGCCATCCAAGGCTATAGAACCCAGTCTGTGCTGCTATTTACTCATAGATAGAGGGAGAGTAAGAGAATTCACAGCTTTCCCAAGGGTATTATCACTTAAGTGAATGTAATGGATTCGACTGGAATTCAAAATCGGCACTCCGATTCCTCAATCCAAGCCACTATCCATTACTCAACCATGCCTCCTCATTACCACCTTGAAAATATACGAGTGTCTCTGAATATTCATGGGGCAGATTCATTGCACAAAATCAGCCCGAATGATCATATATATATATATATATATATATATATATATATATATATATATATATATAGATCTAGCACACAAAAACACACACATATGTGTGCGTGTTCATATATGTGTGTGAGCGTTTGTGTGTGCGCGCTAGGCCTATTTCAAACTCAATTTCAGAATATGATCCAAAATCTTCAATCATATCAAATTGTGTCACTCAACGGCTGTTGATCGCCGTCAATATATTATAGAAGTTGATCTGTAAAAATAAAAAATAGAAATGTTATATTTTGCCATGTCCGGCATTCAGAGTGGGTGGTCCGCTCGGGAAAGCTTCATTCAGTAGATTTTTTTTTTCTGTTCGTTCTCATCAAGGAACGCTATGTTTGATCTTTCATGAAAAAAAGAAAAAGTGAAAAGAAAGAATAGGCCATGTTGCCAGTGGGTGGGTAGGCTTCCAGCCCTACGAGAACAGTATTAATCCTGGCTGATATAAGTAAACAATGGATATGAAAGGCGACTTACTGGTGCAAGATAGATTTACTCCTTCTGATTTTATTTTTTTTTTTCTTCTTTCTTTGTTTTTCTTTCTTCGTGTATTTCTTGTTGCTATTATTTTGTCCATCTTTAATTTCTTTCTTTTCTTCTCTTTTTATTCTTGTCTCATTTCTTTTATTCGTTCTATTATTTCTTCTGTCCATTCTTTCTTTCTTTCTTTCTTTCATTTAATATCTTTTCCTATGAAATTTGTTTCTTTTGTCTTCTGATTGTTGTTATTCTTTCTTTTATTCACTCCTTCCTTTATATGATTTCTTTCTTTCATTTAGTTTTGAATCTTTTTCTTTTTCTATGTATTTTCCATTCTACCTCCCTTCATTCAAACTATTGCGTCTATTTCATTCTCTCTTTCTTTCTACTTAGTCCCGGCCCCTTTTCTCCGTATTTTCCTTTCTTCATTCCGTCTATTCTTTCTTTCTTTCTTTCTTTCTGTCTTTCTTTCTTTCTTTCTTAGTCCCGGCCCTTTTTCTATGTATTTTCCTTTCTTGTTTCTTTCTACTTAGTTCTACCTCTTTTTCTTTTTCTATACATTTTTCTTTCTTTTCATTCCTTTCTGATTGAGGTTATATTTTCTTTCTTAATTTCTTTTTTTCTTTCTACACAGTCCCAGCCGCTTTTCTATGTATTTTCCGTTCTTCTTCCTTCATTTCGACTAATGTTTCTTTTTTCTTTTCAAGCAGCAGTCATGTTTCTTTTCTTTTCCGACTGGACATAACCTGAAATATCCCAGAGAAAGAAAGAGGAAAGAGAAATGATATATATATATATATATATATATATATATATATATATATATATATATATATATATATATATTATATATATAAATAAACACTGATGCTTTTAAAAGGGACGTCCCTGAAGATATTTTCTTTCCTTTAATTTTAACCTTTCTTTATATTTTCTCTTTTATATGATTCTACTTTTCATTCTTATTTCTATATTGTTTGGTTTATTGTATTGGTTTTTCACCGAAACTTGCTAGTCAAGATCAAACAGAACATGGCGCTAGCTAATATGTGTTGGTTTTTGTCATATAGTTAACAGGTAGGCAAATCCTATGAATATTTTTATGCGTAAAGCACGAGCAAGACCCTCACACACAAGTGTGAATATATGTTGTTTTTTTTTTTTTTGCATGGAGGTTGGTGTAGGAACTTATTCACACATATACATATATGTACACAGAAAGACACGCGTAAACACCTACCCCCACTTTTAGAGATAGAGTGAGAGAAAATTTCCTGTCGTGTCATTTAGCCAATGGAATTTGAGTTCAATCCTAACTGAAGTAGAATAGCAGATACAGATGTAACAAATAGGCCACCGCTGAAACAAAAATAAAATTAAGAAAACCAATGAAACCTAAGTTTAATAAAAGTGTGATATAATGTTAATAATAGTAAGTTCCTTTCAAAGTCTCTGTTTCTTTCCGTTTTTCGCTTCATGTATTCATAATTTCAAACATTATAATAGAATATTTGAAATGAACGCCCCATTTTCATTTTACACAGTGTGTATAATAACGTTTGTAATAAAAATATCGAATTGAAAATAAAACCGTTAATTCATTAGAATTGACTTTGTTTACTTTTCAGATACAAAACGAAGCGGGTATGGGCTTTCAAGAAATAATTTGAGTAAAGTGGATGTGCTTTCTTTAAAAAGTGAAAATAGAACCTCGCAACAGTGTTACATTCATTGTAGCCGTCTCGACGAGGAACAGCCGATCAAACGGGGATTTCCCCTAAAACAGGTGACATATGTTCGGTCTTTCCTGGAGAACGCATTTTCTTTATTAGGATTTTTTTTTGAATGGATAGGCCGATAGATGTTATATACACTGTTTAAAAAAAAAAAACGGGAATTTATTTTCAAATACGAGATAATAAAAATATCATATTAAAAATAAATCAATTCATGATATATATATATATATTTATATATATATATATATATATATATATATATATATATATATATATATATATAGAGAGAGAGAGAGAGAGAGAGAGAGAGAGACAGCAACTTTTCATTGATGCATGTTTCATTAGATGATATAGTTTGTCTATTTATTTTAATTAAGTTCCTTTCGTATTGTCTGATAAGCTTAATATCCTTGTTACTGAAGGACAAAAGGAAATCAACATATTGATACATGTTTAAATCCAATCTAATCTTTCGGCTTACATAAGCCATTATCAAAGATGATAATTAGTTTTCAATATATCAACCAATACACAGACGAAACGATAATGATAGTCTGTTTTTGCCGTATGAAAAATTTCAAAGCAACAATTAACTCGTGTATACGAGACGCGGAAGCGAAAATAGCGTCGCATCTCGTGACGTCACACGTGACCAAGCGAGAGTGAAAACGAGAAGTATTTAGTATGGGAAGCCGTTGGTATAAACAAATGACTTCTGTTATCAATTATAGGCATTTAAAACTTGTCTATATTATTTAATGAAACATTAAACATGCATCAATATATATATATATATATATATATATATATATATATATATATATATATATATATATATATATATAATAAAAAGATACTCATACATTGAATGAATTAGCAATATTAATGCAATTAATGGCGAAATCTCTTCGCTAGCAGACATAATATAAGCATTAAACTGCTAACAATCCCCTGAATGATGCTATCCTTATGTATAAAATTGTTGTTAGATGGATCTGGTGTATTTTTTTAGAACAGCAAGTACTTTCAAGAACTTCATGTCCTCATCATTTGGCTGGTCTAGGAGAAGGACATCTCTGAATTCAAAACCTGCGTAAGTCGTTTGGGGACCTTGTGGCACGTGGTGCACCAGGTCTCTGTATTCAGCCCTTCAAAAAAGTGTGAATGCTCCTGCAGGAAGCATTCACCACTATAATCAAATCTCACGTGTTGTTGTCGGGCTGTTTTTTTTTTCTAGGAACTGATCTGCTTGACCCTCATACGTTGAATTCGACAGGAGAGTCGAGTATATATATGGTGGGCCAAAAATAGGTTTACAGTTGTTTCGTTATTTGTTTCTAGATCTTTTCTATTTGTTCTTAAATCACAATACCAAACCAGTATTCCACCTCTTAATTATGCTTTAGCAGTAAGGGAATACCTGAGCCAAACCTTTCCACAGCGAAAATTAATCATGGGACAACCAATGGAGAATACGCTATAAAAAATGATGGAAGAATTCACAAGATATTATCTCTATATTTTCTCGGTGTTAATGGCAAATCTAAACTTCATTTTGAATTAAATTCTTTGGGGATGCGCAGAATGTATCCAACCTTTTATTAGATGTCCTGTGAAGATCCTTGAATTGATTTTGTTTGATTAAAGAAAAACTTTATTAATCTAAAATTCGCCTGGGGTGATTTCCATTGACCTTGAAGTTCAGTAGTACTAATCAGTTTTCTTACCCAACTTCTATCTATCTTCCAATTTAGTTCTTAAGGATGTAATTGATTGGTTGTAATTGGATTTCATAAACAATGTAAACTAATTCTATCTCAAATGATATTTCGGAAATTTGTAAGTCTAGTTTGACCTTATATTACTGGCCATTTCTGAAATTAAAAAAAAAAAAAAGGT
>OZ010582.1:2912084-2957084 GCA_963932145.1 Acanthosepion lycidas
TGCTGGTTGATTCTTGTACGCAGGCTTAAGCCATTGCGCCCCACATAATCTGCATCACACCGATATTTAAAATAATAAACAACAGAACTATTAGAAAATGGGTGAACCTCATCCTTCTCAAAAGAAGGAAAAAAGCTTCTAGTGGAGAAAACAAACCTCGATTTTGTGGCCTAATAACTCTCACTGAGAAATATAAAAAATGTTCTGGTCAACCAAAGGTTGTGAATTTTTTCCAATCCCAGTTAATTTCAAGTAAATAGGACATAGCAAATATAAGTAAATAAGATACTTGGGAAGACGAAGAGGCAGGTAGACTAAAATATACTGGTTAAAAATATAAACGTCTATTCAAACATGAGTATCTGTTAAACATAACATACATTTCGGAATTTTCCTATCTTGTCAAAATTACCGAATTTTCCGTTACCGAATTTAACTAAATTCATAAATGCTCTGGGTTTATGTAAAATTTGTCTATCAAAATATTCTTAGAAGTGAGTTTGATACTGAGCGATTGACCCACAAATGCCTTTTTACTCGAGTAAAGTTTATTAAATGTCTATATTTTCTTTCTTTTTTTTCTTTTCTCTTTTTTTCTACTTTCATTTATCCCCTATCTGTTTTTCTTGATTTGATTTTTTTAAAAATTGTTTTATTTTTCTCTTCTGCTTTTCGCCAGGAACCTTGTTTGATGCAACCATTTAAAGAATGACACAAATAAAACACTGCAGACCGCACTGTTTATATAAAACAGCGGAAGGTCTTGATGCAAGAAAGGGAGACGCGACGATGTCACGGTCGGGTCAGGTGGTGGCGTGTCGAAAGAACCTCCATCCTGCAAACATTGTTTGGAGAAAGGCAACATTCTGTCGGACAGATTCATTCAATCAAGTTACAAAAGGGTGGAGGAAAGAAAAGAAAAAGGAAAAAAAAAAAAAAAGAAAGAGAAAGAAAGGATTTGGTGTTTATGTGGTAAAACCTCGGACGGAAGAAAAAGAGCACAGAAATTGGTGTTTTTAACAAACACACCAACACACAGATTAGCCCATAGAAATAAACACTATCGTACATACATAAGTAGATTTTGCCATTCTCTCACGCGTACACATTCTAATACAATGGCAAGTATACATATATATATATATATATATATATATAGAGATAGAGATAGATAAAAATACATATACTCTTTATGCTCACACGCGCTCTCACGCAAAAACAAGAAACGTTAACATAGAGAGAGAGACATAACTGCATTATTTGTAATATATTCTTTTACAGTCTTTCGCTTTCTCGTTCCTTTCACAATCACACAAAAGCACACACACACACAAACATAAATATTTTCATAAATCATGAAATAAACACTAATGCATATACACATATACATACATTCACACAAATATAAATATGCAGGTCGCTTAGGTCATGAAACTGTCAGTCCCAATACAGGGTTGATTTACAGTTCCTATCTATCTATCTATCTATCTATCTATCTATCTATCTTTTATGAAAGCGTTTTTTACTCCCTTTTTTCTCTAAAAGTTACCTAAACTAAAATGGCGCGGCTCTTACAAACGAGTGCATCTACACTACAGCAATAAACGATGCTGTATGCATGTATATTCATTTGTATACGTTCAATCCATTCCTATTTGCGGTCTTCCTGTATAGAGATCTGCATCAAAATAGTTTAGCGAATGATATGTAGATCTTGCAAATTCTATACACGCTTGGTTTCCTACTCCTGCAGGTTGGTGTCAGATTTTGGTAAGATAAATCTTTCTTTCTTTCTTTCTTTCTTTCTTTCTTTCTTTCTTTCTTTCTTTCTTTCTTTCTTCCCCTCTCTCTCTACCTATATATGAATCAATGTATTCTTACTTTATTAATCTGTCGAATTGGTACATTTGCTTCCAATAGCAAGAATTTAATCCTTCCAACTCTAGTAAAACGTTGTTGATCAACATCCAGTTCACTTTTAGAAATGAGTTAGTATAAAAATATACATGTAAACATGTACTCTACATTTAAAACATTTTGATCATATCTTTATTTACTTATATTTTTTCTATAAACTTACAAATTGAATCAAGTATCTGACCATTTATTCCATCTGACATTAATCTCACAATTGCTGCCTGTGATAAAACCGATAAAATTTGAAAATGATTTGACTTTTTTGAAACAGATTTATTAAAATGAAAAAAGTGACGAAATCATTGTTATAGCCTTAAGCTGAATGAAGAGAATTGTTTAAAACACGTACAGCGCTTAATACTTGGCATATCTGCAAAGCTTTTGTCAGAATGAAAATAACGCTTCTGTCCAAATTATAACTAAACAGTAAGCAGGATGACATTACTTCCCCTAAAGTAAGCAATAACGTAGGATATATGAAGGTATTTAATTTAATTGGAGAATGTATTTTCATATAATTAATGTGCAAGTAGCCTTACTGTTCTCGTAGGAGACATAGCAATTTGAAAGCTAAATTCAAATTCCGGCCTTATCTGTTGGATTCAATTTCACGTCGATACCTGCCCGTATCATATTCTTCGCCCCTACTTATGGATTAAATAGCACAAATAGTCTGGACTTCAAAGCTTAAGTGACATCCAGTCTAAAAGAAAGAAAGTTCTGATTTTCAAACAGAAAAATACCTAAATTTCTTTTTCAAGATGTCATGGTGATTTCGAGATAATAGAGAAAATGAAAATGTGATGAGTCATGGTTCTCCTATCTCTTGCAAGATCATGACATTATTTTTCAATGTCTCATATCAAGAAAGAGAAACGTGGTTAAAAAAAAGATAAAGGGAATGATTAGGAAGAGATTTTCGAAGGAATGATATCAACATTTTCTCTAATGTCGTATTTAATAATTGATAATCATACCGAATAATGTCTGCAGACAGTTATCGATATTGTTGCATTAATCAGAAAATTATGATTTCTTTTATTATTAGGGAACAATTTTGATGGCAAGCGATAAAGAACGACAAAATAGTAGAAAAATGATACTAGAAGATTTTTGGTATGGAAGTTTTTGAAAATTAAATTTCTTTTCTAAATTAAAAACATAGAAACCACTATTGTAACATTTAAATATTTATTTGACTACGGTGCTAAAATAAAAGCAGTTTTATTTCGTATTTTGAATTGCGAAAATGTCGCTTGTAATTTACAAATAGTTAACCACTAAAATTGGAATATTTTTTGTGCTTTCCTTTTATTAATTTATTTACATTTAGTCCCTTTAAATTGGAGAAAAAACGTCGTTTTACAGATAAATCTTAGAATAATATTTATACAAGATATATATGTTCGAATTAAATACATTTTGAAGAAGTTTTATACAAAATATCCTGGCATTGTAAAGTTTGTTTCTTTTAATATTTGCATTTCTAAAAAAATGTTTGCAGTTAGTATGACTCCTTGGAGTCTTCATCAATCCCAATGTAATTGTCTATCAAACAAAGTAAAAATCACGACGCTTCTCTATTACACACATGCCCGTCTCTAATCCCTGGTTTAAAGCATTTTCTTTATGGTTTGCCGCTAAATAAAAATTAGCATCAATGATCTACTGGTGTATTATACTGTACACACACACACACACACACACACACGCGCGCGCACGCGCGCGCGCGCACGCGCGTGTGCGATGGATAAATTGTCGTGTAAATTACGCAAAATGAAAATAACACCGACATCTCATTTTAACAGCTATATTTACCAAATTTACAAAAAAAAAAAAAAAAAAAAAATTCTTGAAATGCTAAAGAGTAAACTTATTCAATCAAATTAGCATTGACTTCAACTACGGTCTCCACACGACTCTGGAATCTCCTGCATCTCTTCTGGACGGTCTCTATTTCTTAAGTTGGTGAATGCTGCCATAATCCTTACCTTCAGTTCATCTTTGGTGTTACAAGGAGTTTCGTTGGTCTCTCGCTCAACTGCTCCTCACACATAATAATCAAGGGGGTTGCAGTCTGGGAAGTTAGGTGGTCATATGTAAGGGAAAATGTAGTCGCAGAAATTGCCTCACAGCCATGACTGTGTTCTCTTGTTTGTGTGGCATGGTCCAGTGTCCTGTTGCCAGACATAGGTTCTTCCAGCAGCCACTCTCTTGACTTAGGACAGCACAGCCTCCACAGGGTAATTGATGTAGGCCTCCCTGTTGAGTCTAAAGCACTTACCAACAAATTCGGGAGTTCTCTCCTTATCAGAACGATCAGAGTGAGTTTTTCGATCTACCGTACCTTTCACAATTCGACTCATCCAACTTTTCCAACTCTGCAATGTCCTCAGACTAACACGCAGAAACTCTGAAATGTCCCTAATGAAGTTTCCGGTGCAAATGGCAAGTACTACCGCATGTAGCTTTCAAATTTCTGGCGGACAGAATGGCATCATCGTGCTCTTTTTATCACAGACAGTGACCAACATTTCCGACTACACTGTGCAGTTGACCAAACCAGAAACAAACAACGCGCATGCGCAAAAATTAAGAAAATATAAAATGACGACAATTTACCAATCGCGACTTGCATATGTGTGTTTCTATAAATGTCCTTCAGTATATACGTAACATTTTCTTATGCAGTTTATTAATAAGAATTGTCTGATTATGTAAATTTATCAAATGTATTTCTGCGTCAGAATACCTAAACGCAGGTGAATAACACGTTTCACTAAGGGTTTCTATATTTAGCCCCCAAAAACATAGAAAAGGACTACTACTGCTACTACTACTACTACTACAATATGATAAATACTTTTAGAAATTCTTCGATTTGTATCTTTATCGAAAATGTTTTGTGAGCATTCAAGCAGCATTAACTTGGCAGCAGATCTACTAAAATGCTGAGGATTTTTTCTTAGTATTCCCAGCAAACACAAGTGGTCGATGTGAATCCTGTCATCCCCAGACGTAAACGTTTCTGTTGTCTTGCCGAAGGATTTGCCGTCCGCAACAATTACTGCAAATATTACGGGGTGTAGAATTAATTTCAACTTCACCCATGGCGACCCGAATGAGTCCGAACTTTTATTGTCGATAACTCCTAAACGGTAGATTTTGTCCAAATTTTTTGGTTATTTTCGAATTAAGCATGTACATTTACACCTAAATAGAACTAGGTCGATTTTTTTTATTAGAAACTGAGCGCGGGGTTTGAACTGCAAATTACCTGCGAGTTGAACTTAGTTCTGTCAACTAATATTACAAACATGACCATTAGCGACATATTTGACAGTTCAAAAGAAAAAGGAAGGTTGTATTACAGTAGAAGTAACAGTAAAGGTTACTCAAGATTGATATATTCTCTTTGGTATTCTTGGATATTTCAATAACTTTCTGCATCTTGGTATCCATACTTCCGACAAAATAACCAATTTACATAAAGGCATCCATTATCATGTCGCCTCTTAGATCCATTTTTGAGCTAGCGTCACAATCCATTCTCAAAGTGCTCAACACAATGCCTACGTTTTGGAATGATTGATGTTTTGTGTATATGGTATTTTATTGCATTAGTAGTAAGGGTTTGCACGTTTCAGATGACAACCTCACAGTCATATATCCATGACGCTATTTTGTCCCTCTCTTTCAAATTGGCCATTTTATCTCATTCCTTGAAAAAATTCCCTTCTTCCCTTTGATCTTCTCATTGAACCATTGCAATGACATCCTCTTCACAAATACTCATATCTTGAGGCACATATCTTAACACAGTATGTGAGTAACTATTTTCCAGGTACTCATTCATTATTATTATTATTATTGAAACCTTTGTTAGTTCGCACGTACCTTTCTCCCTGCTAATACTTCATATATAATGGACTAATCCATTTTGATTGCGTGGAAAGAGGAGAAAAGATACTACTTGGTTTCAGTGAGAAAATGCAAAAAAGAAAGGGAGATAGAAGTGGAGAGAGAGAGAATCAGATTAAGCTAAGAACAGATACTACACTTTTATCTTAGTGAAAAGGCCTAGAAGATGAAAGAAAGCAAGCAAAATAGAAGTGGAAAGAGAGAGAATCAGATTAAGCTGATAAGAACAGATACTACACTTCGATCTTAGTGAAAAGGCCTAGAAGATGAAAGAAAGAAGGCAAGATAGAAATGGAGAGATATAGAGAGATAATCAGATTAAGCCGATAAGAACAGATACTACACTTTGATCTTAGTGAAAAAGTCTAGAAGATGAAAGAAAGAAGGAAAGATAGAAAGAGAGAGAGAGAGAGAGATAATCAGATTAAGCTAAGAACAGATACTACACTTTGATCTTAGTGAAAAGGCCTAGAAGATGAAAGAAAGAAGGAATGATAGAAGAGAAGAGAGAGAATGAGATTAAGCTGATAAGAACCGATATTACACTTTGATCTCAACCAAAAGGCCGTCGAGCGATTGTATAGTCCCAGCTGAGAGATGAAATGTTGATTATAAACGCGAGGGCAGACACTACATATTGTTCCCAACCAAAAAAATCGAGAAAAGACTGTATTTTCTTGCTGCCCCAAGCTGGCAGGAAGTGACACAAGGTTAGTTTAATGTGGAGAGCACGAAAACGTGCACCAGAGCCTGGTCACAAAATATTCCATCCCCCACAACCGTCGATGTTGATATTACTACCGATATCCCGTTTCTTTAGTGTAATGAGGAAGGGTACTGTTGCGGGTAACTGTTTCTTGAATCCGGTCTCCTCTCTATAATATTTTCTGTTCGCTCTGTCCGCAGAGAGACACACAACTGAGACGTGAATGGGAATTTATCCACCCGAGGGCAGATACTACACTTTGATCCCAGCCGAATGTCCAACAAGCTATGGCGACGGCGGTTAAAGCGACTTTTTTTCAGACGCACTGTATCGAACGACAGAAAATGCCAGTTACTATAAATAAAATAACATCATCTCCAGAATTATTTAAAAATTATTATTAAGCGAAATGTTCGTAAGCAGAGGATTGGGCTAGTTATTATTATTATTATTATTATTATTATTATTATTAGTAGTAGTAGTAGTAGTAGTAGTAGTAGTAGTAGTATAACACTAGTAGTAGTTGATGTTATTTTGAGCGTAAACATCTTAAATGAAAAAAAAAAGATATTAAGATATTCAACATTTGTTTGACTATCAAGAAAAAAATCCCTGTGAAACAAGGACATGATTACTTGAGACACAGACATTTACTTCTGTAAGATTTCAATCTTGACTGGCGCACACACTCTTTACTGACGCACACATGCATTTATGCTATACTGAACTATGCATGGTATAACATAGATAAATTTTCAAAGCTTGTGTCTTTCATAAATGTAACAGGTAAAATCTTCATTTAAAACCCTTCTTGTTTATCTGGGTAGGTACACAGATCAGTGGCACCAATGCATGTCTCTCACTCGTTATGCTTGACAATAGCAAACAAACACACATCATTATATATATATATATATATATATATATATATATATATATATATATATATATATATGTGTGTGTGTGTGCTTGTGTGTGTGTGTGTACGTATGTATGTATATATTAAACGTAATAGTGGCAGAGGAGGAAAGAAAGCTGGAGATGGATGTGATTATTTTTTATCTGTTTCTTTAAAAGACTGAGTGTGATTATTTTCCGTGGAAATATGTGCAGATACAAGACTGTTTGATTGGAGCGAAATAACAAAACACTGGAGTTCTTCAAAATGACTTGAATGCAATATAATCAAAAAATCAACGTAACAACCCTTGACAAGTATAGCTTTGTAAAGCAAATAGATAAGAACATGCCATCAATGATAAATAGGCGGCCAGAAGTGGAATACAGGCCTACCAGCTGAGGTTTTGCGAAAAGAAAAAAAACATCAAAACGACTGGTTGTTTTGCGATGTTACATCTACTGATGTAATGTACGTTTGTCTTTCGAAATATACTTTTCTTCTCACATTTACTTTTTGGCTTCTATATTCAAGCTTTATTATTTGCAGTTTTTTGTTATGGTTTTATTTTTTTCGGTTATATACTTTTTTGTTTCTTATTCTTTAATATTCCCTTTTCTTTTTTTGCCAGAAATATTCTCTTGTTTAACAAGATCCACTGAGGTTTCTTTCTCCAATTTTCTGAATATTTTCTTAGAATATATTTCCTGTTGCATGTTGCATTGGCGTTCTTTATTCTTGATTTTATTTTTTAAGTTTCCTTGACTGGGATTTTTTTTTGTTTAATTCTTGATGTATTTCCGTCAACTTTATTGAAGAAAAAGAAGAAGGAGCAGAAGAAAAAGAAAGACAATAAGAAGAAAAACAAGAAGGAAAAGAAGTAGAAGAAGAGAAGCAAGAAGAAGAAGAAGATCAACAACAAAAGAAAGGAGGAGAAGAAGAACAACAACGAAATAGAAGAAAAAGGAAGAAAAAAGAAGAAAAAAGAAAAACAAGAAAAGGAAAAAGAAGTAGAAAATGAAGACGATGAAGAAGAGCAACAACATGAAAATTAAGAAGAAGAAGAAGAAGAAGAAGAAGAAGAAGAAGAAGAAGAAGAAGAAGAAGAAGAGGAGAAGAAGAAGAAGAAGAAGAAGAAGAAGAAGAAGAAGAAGAAGAAGAAGAAGAAGAAGAAATGTGGCAAGAAAAACGTAGCAAAATAGTTGCAGGAAGTGATCAATGGCCAAATATTTTAGAACAGAAAATTTCTATATCATCTCCCAACGTGACTATTTCAAATTTTCCAAATTAAAGGATAAAAGATGAGCAGCGGAAAGAAAATGAAGATATCATTTTAACTTTATGACATGGAAAATCCAGTTTTTTTGGCAAGTGTAAAAACCTCCTAAACATACTGTCATCTTCTTCCTCGTCAAGGTATTCAATCAAACGTAAATGTTTATCGTTAGTATATATTTTCCCCAACTGCATCACAAGATAATATATATATATATATATATATATATATATATATATATATATATATATATATATATATATATCCATGGAAAATTCAGTTTATCTATGCAAACACACATTTTGCATCTATTCAGTTTCGTACGTAACCTGTAACACGCACACTCTCTTAAGCATATATATACGTCATACATTTGTATGTTGATTTAAGCATCCTCAAATATAGATGGTGCTAATCACACATACACACACACACACACATGTATATATATATATATATATATATATATATATATATATATATATATATATATATATGTATGCGTGTGTGTCTGTGCGTGCGTGCCTACGTGTGTATATATATATATATATATATATATATATATATATATGTATATGTGTATATATATATATATATATATATATATATATATATATATATATATATATATATATGTATGTATATACAGTGGTGGGAAACATATTTGTACGCATACAAATTTTCTATTTATTGCATTTATAACTAATGAATAATCATCCTTTTCATATAATTAATTGTGCCCAAATGCATAATAACTAAATATGAATAGAAAACGGAAAAAATTGATTTAATAGAAATAAATCCCATTTATCCATTTTAATGAGTGAAAAATATATTTGCCCAATGCAAATTTCAGAGTTTCAAACTTTTAAATTGCTTTAATACTTTAGATTATTCAAGTGGTTTATTCTAGAATATTCGAATAATGTTATCTGTAGTTATTCCTAGCATAAAAAAAATACAAACAGAACATTTTGTAATTGATATTCGTACAAGATGGTTACCATCATGGGAAGAGGTAAAGTATTGACAAATTCGCAAAACAAACTGAATGTTATGTTCTGGCAAGGTAAAAGTTGCAGGAAAATATCAGACAAACTGTTGAAAACACACAAACAGGTGCTACAAGGGAGATTTCTTCAAGATCTTCGAGGAAATTAATGCGTCCAAGTAAACAAAATCTAATGGCTAATGGTCAAGTTTTGAAAGATGATTTTTTTACATCAGAAATCTGTTTCACTAATCGGACAATGAAATTCACAGGAACAATCTATAGTTACGCTTTCCTTGCAAAACAATTGAAAAGACATGCCAAGTTGTACTTCGTTCGTGAATATAAAGATTAGGAAAAATCCTAATCGCGATGCCTTCACACAAAAGAACTCAGTTCCAACAGTCAAATATGGTGGTGACAGCATCATAGTTTGAGGATGATTTTCTGCAAAATGTTCTGGCAACATATCAGTAATAGATGGTAGAATGAATGCCGCAGCATATCCAAAAAATTTTGGAAGCAAATTTAAATGATTTTGGTTGAACAATTTGAACTTCGTCCTTACTGGATCTTCCAACAATATAATTATCCTAAGCACACTACATAATCTACGACAAATCGCCTTCTTCAAAATGATGTAAATATCCTGATATGACCAAATCATCCCCCAGATTTAAACCCAATTGAGAATTTGTGGCGTTATTTGAAATTTCAAATCCAATCGAGAACTCTGACGACCATATGCGAAGAAGAATGGAACAAGATACCAACTAAAATTTGCAAATCGTCAATTGAGAAGTACAAGAGGTTGGTTGCAGTAGAAGTGAATAATGGCTATTCTACAAAGTATTAAATAAACATTATGCATTCTTTTATTTTATTGTACGAATACTTTTTCACCCATTAAATGGTATCTATTTCTATTAAATAAAATATTTTTTTTATTTTCTATGTATATTTCGGTATTATGCATATGTGTACAGGTAATTATATGAAACCTATGTGTATTCCTTAGTTGGAAATATAATAAATTAATACTTTTTATGTGTATGAATATTTGTTTCCCCTCACAGTATATATATATCTATATATATGCATGTTTATATAAGCATGCCTATGTGTGTGTGTCTTAGTGTATTTGTGTGCGTGTGGCGGAATCTTAAAAAAGAATAACGTTATAATCCCATTATAAAATGTCCTCCCTGCTCGTAAGTAAGAAAAAGAAAATATCTTTTGCATGAAAAGAACTTCCTGCCAAATCCACAACAACGTTAGTTTGTGTGTGAAAAAATTCTTTTAACAAAAAATGCGCACATGTGTTTCGGTATATCTTTAAGAGAATAACAAAGCCGAAAAATTGTTTACTGCTTCGCCTGCTTCCATTAGATGTCGTGTTATTCATGCATAACCTTTTAATTCCGTCTTTGAAAGATTTTACCTGATTCTGTTGTTTGATTCGCGCTTTTGAAATATATAGCGTTATGATAGTACGACTTGAAGTCAATATATTCCGAGTTTGTCAAAATGACTCGAGATGAATTCGAGCAGAAAAGCAAGAAGCAGTCGCAGATCGTGAAGTTACTTGAGCCTTTATAGTTCTTGGACATTTCTGTTTGCTTGTTAAGTGCATGACAAACATTGATTCTATGACGCTTTGAAATGAATAAAACATAAAATATGGCCTTTGCATTTGAGATTTAAAAACCTATTTTTAAATAAATACTAGCACATAGACACAAAACAAAAAAAAAATCCCTGGTGATTCGTGATAATGCTGCGGAATATCGAAAACCGTAAATGCTAAGCCTCAAAATCATGAGATGAGAGTGAGCACAGTTTATCTTTTCACATTTGCATTTTCTTTTGGAGAAACGTGGGCATCTTTTTGATGAAAATTAAATAATATTACGAACGCACAATTGTAGCAGAACCTAAGATGCTTGTTCTGGAGCAAAATAAAGTTGGTGAAAACATTCGTATGTACTATGCAGTAGATTTCAATACATTGGTACGTGAATATATTAAAAAGCTGATAGTCTCAAATATAGTATAAACAAAAATATCTGACCTTCGTCATATCATCTTTTGTTGTCGAAATCGCGACATGAAATCTTTTAAATTCAAAAGAAGCAGAACTTCAAAGACAGCGAAATAAAATTTAAATTATTCTTTAAGGTCGATATATTTTTTATATTATTAAAAAATATTTATTTCGCTTTTCTTGTTTATTCTCAGTTTTGTTTTTGACGTTGAATAATTAGTATTAAAAAGAGAAGAATAAATTGTATTCTTCATAGAAAAACAACGTAAAGAATTCCTTTCATCTGATCAAAAAGATTTTTTCCCCAGCGTCAGTGGTTTCGCTTTTCATAACCCCTCAGCGTGTCTTACCTCATGCAACGTCTTGTGTAATATATGAAACAGGTATAGACATTTCTACAATGCTATTGTTTATCCCGTTATCATGTAAATTACCTTTCTTATTCCAGTTTCTTGAATATTATTCTCCTATTTTTTTCTCAATTTCGGCTACGAAGTTTATTCGTAAGAAACTTAATGAAGTTTATATTCTTTGCCAATTGCTTTTTTGGAAGCGATGTGAACATTGTTTACTGAAGTCCTCCCGTAGTGCAGCGTTAATGTACACACACACACACACACACACACACACACACACACACACATATATATATATATATATATTTATGATAATAATAAGACGGACATTTTAATTATCCATTTCGTTTATGACAATGGATAATTAAAGTCTCCGTCTTCTTGTTATCATTAAATGCTCTGTAGTATTAAGCTCTCACTAGCTTTATATCATCCTCGGAATTATTTTTTCCAATCACAGTCTGGCAAAAACATATATATATATATATATATATATATATATATATATATATGAAGAAATATACTCTTAAAGGTATGTCATATTTATGAGGTAAAGTCCTCAATATCAGAGATAGAGCGTGTGTAAATATAAAAGTGAACATTGAAGTCAACACTTAGAGGCGACAGTCTGTTTCATGCTAGTCACAATCGTAAGGCCACGAGTTATGTTTCAAACAAAACAACACTCGTGGCCTGACGATTGCGTCTAGCATGAAACAGACTGTCTCCTCTACGTGTTGACTTCAATGTTCACTTATATATATATATATATATATATATATATATATATATATATTACACTTTTGGTAAATTTATCGTTACAAAATCATCTAAAATTATCTGAATTATTATTGTTGTTTTCGTTTAGTCCTCTTTCTTGCATATTCTTCTTAATCATTGCCGACCTAACATTTCATTCATATTATATATTGCAGATCTGAATTTTGTTGTCACGAAAGGTTTACCCGTCATAGTATTTCCATCATTACACTGCCTTTTCAATATGATTATTATTCCTTTATATTCTATACTTCTTGCCGGAGAGCATACTTATTTACCTATTTTCGATTATACCCTCTACATCTGCGTCCTGCAGTTTTTCGATCTTGGCTCCTTCCTCCTGAAGCAATCCCTCTTTTAGTTGCATACACCTCTTTCTCTTTTCATGTCTTTCTTTCCTCGAGATATTTTCACTAGTGCTGCACTTGCCGCGTTCTATTCAAGTCTCTGAGTTGTACTGAAATTTCAAATTTGTTTGTAACTGTCCTGCGTGTATTTGTCTTCAAATGTAATCTTTGTGGAGTGTATTGCATTGCATCTGAGGCATTTCATTAATATTCTTTAATGGTTTTAATGTTACCCTTAGATTTAATATATTACCCCACCCCATCGCTTCCAGTTCTCGAATAGATTTAGCATGCAAACGTTTCTAAATCCTTTGTAAATTACTTTTCTTGTTTGAGAAATCTCCAGTTGCAGTTTTCTCATATCTAAATGACTTCAATGTTCATCAATGTTGTTCAGTGTTGCTTACTAATTCCCCATTCACTGTGCAATGTTTTTCTCTATGTTATTTACTTTACCCACGTTCATACTTGCTTAAGATTTCTCTTCAGAGTTTTCACTTCATATACCTCTACGATCGCCATACTGAACAGCTTTCCTTTCAATTTCATTAGAAGAAATTTGTCTGAGAGTTTTATATTACAAGTGTGAGTTTGAAAAGTTAATAGGCTGACTATAAAGGAGTGATGGTTCGACTTTGAAATCTTGCTTGTATTAATTTGAACACTTCTTATTTACGACCGAAATATTGCGATAACAACAACAAATTGAGGAGAATAGTCTGAATACAAATAGTTTAAATAGTAAATGGTTGTTTCTTTACATTGTACCAAAAAGTAATGATAGATATTTTTGTAATCAACTTGATTCCAACAGCAAGTAAGAAAAGGAAAGGCAACATCAGATTTTATCATTTTTTACATTTCCATGGTTTTACAAGCAGCAAGTAAGAAAAGGAAAGGCAACATTAAATTCTATCAATTTTTACATATCCCTGGGTTTACAAGAACTGTTTTTACAATCAGTTTCGTATCGGATCTCTTCTTTCAAACCTTGGGTCTATATCCTCTTATTTTGCCAAAAACAATGTAGCTAATATTTCGGTGAACTTATTGAAATTCTAACTGTAAGCGAAAGCCAGAGACACGTTGTCTGTTATCCACGTCGTCTGGGAATTACGAAATACAGATGTTGTGAGGAAACTATTTCTCATTTGTATTTCTTATTGGAAAGAAAGGATTCAATTAAATTGTTGCAAAATGAGACGTTAGAAACAAACTTTACAAAACAAATCAATGTAACATTTTCATTGTATGTAAATAAGAAAAACATGGAGTTAACATAATCCGGTGTTTCGAATTAGGTCAAGAAACTGTAGCAGATTCCTTTTCTGTATATTTTGGTGTTTTCCAATTTTCAAATAAATTATTAAACATCTAGATCAGAAAGTATCCAAGTTTTTATTTATTTATTTTTGACCACACTATACCATTTCGATAATTATCAAACATTGCATATTTTTAGGGGCGAAATGAGATGTTATAATAATAATGTCGTTTTCTCACATATGCTACTATGTGAGAAAACGACATTATGTTTGCACCAACCTAATAGCATTTTACAAGGATATATTCAAAGCTGAATATATCCGTATCTTATAAGTGAAGTTATGGAAAAAAGGGTTTTACAGAGCTTGACAATATTGGTAACAGCTATATAAATATATTATATCTATGATAAATATATCTTATATTAGAAATATTTTATACACAACTTAAAATACTGACGACTGTGGGGAAAATATTTTATTTCATGAAGATCGTTTCTTTTGTATAATAAACAATTAAAAACAAAATTAGTATTAATAGATTATATAGTATTAGGATTCATGCGTGCGCGGGTTTATTTGAAAACTGAAAAAATGCAAGAAAAATGAAGCAGCAGAACTTGTCAAGTATTTACAACGCAGCAGTAGAGTAATGAGCGGTACTCCGTGCCAGATCTTTTTAAAGAAATCAATGTTAAATGAAAAATTCTAATTGTTTTTATATGAAACTTTTTACAAGAACATATTTTATGGGTTGAGATTAGATTATGCAACTTGTAAATGATTTATTAGATTATTGTGACACAATAGTTGAATAATTATTAATACAAACACACATATATAGATATTTACACAAATACACGAATGCACAAATATAATATCTATCTATCTATCTATCTATCTATCTATCTATCTATCTATCTATCTATATATATATATATATATATATATATATATGTATGTATAAGTGAACATAGAAGTCAACACTTAGAGGCGATAGTCTGTTACATGCGAGGTGCAAACGTCAGGCCTGACGATTGCATCTAGCATGAAACAGACTGTCGCCTCTAAGTGTTGACCTCTATGTTCACTTTTATATATACACACGCTGTATCTCCGATAGTGAGCACTTTATCCTTTAAATATAGCAAATCTTAAGACTATATTTCTATATATATATATATATATATATATATATATATATATATATATATATATATATATACATCAGGACAGACTGAGTTCTATAGCATTGAATGGCAACTGGTCTAGGAGAAGGACAACTCTGAATTCAAAACCTGCGTAGGGTCGTCTGGGGACCTTGTGGCACGTGGTGCACCAGGTCTCTGTATTCGGACCTTCAAAAAGTGTGCATGGACCTGCACGAAACCTTTACCACTACAATCAAATCTTATGTTCAGTTGTCGGGCTGTCTGTTTCGTAGGAACTGATCTGCAAGACCCTCATACATCCAATTCGACAGGAGAGTCGAGTATATATATATATATGATACAATATAGTCTCAAGGTATGCAATATATATGAATTAAGGGGCTCAATATCGGGGTAGAGTGGATGTAAATATAAAATGAACATTGAAGTCAACACGTATTGTCGAGAGTGTATTTCGTGTTTACAAACACTTTCAGGCCATATGCGTTGTGTTTTTGTTCGACAGGTAAGTGTTGTATTGTGGATAATCTGTTCTATTGTTTTAATGATTATTGTTAGAAAGTAAAACCAGTGATCATAGAACTACATAAGAATAGAAAAACATAATGAAAAATATTTTTATTTTAACCATTCTAAACATGATTCTCATTCCCCTGTGGAGATTATTGAAAAGTATTCATGTAAAAACGGAACTGACATGGACATACGAATCACTTCCTTTGTAAGAGGGTATGTATAGTTAAGAAGCTCTTTTAAATGTTCCATATCTTTGTCCAAATTTCTCCCCGTTTATAGTCTAAAAGAAATTGAACTCACATTTATTTTGTAGTAGTGTTTGAAGCTTCCTACAACACAAGAGAAAATACATCTTCATTGAAATTGAGATGCAGACGATTCAAACAATAAAATTGAAATAATCTCTATATCTATACGCGTAGAAACGATATGGCAATTTAGGAAGTAAGAAAGGAAGGCTAATAAATGGATCAATAAATATATAGAATAATAGAGAAATCTAAAAAAAAAAATAAAATTATTGAAGGGAAATTTTGATTTCGTTAGTGCCTTGAAATAATTCGTCCCTAAGAAATGTTGAGTGGTAAACGTGAATGTTTTGGACGACAATTATACATCCATAATTGAGAAATAAGTAGAGCGAATTTAATTAAGAGATTTCGGGAAATTTGGTCGCCAAGTGGAAATCAGTGGTAAGCATGTTGGTGGCTGAAGAGATTGGTTTGACAGTTAACATTTGTTTTAGGAAACCAAAAATAAGGATATGATAACTCAAACATTGCGGGTTATTTTATTTTGCTATTATACGATAGGATTGGAAATGTGAAAGAAAGAAAGAGAGAGAGAGAGAGAGAGAGAGAGAGAGAGAGAGAGAGAGAGAGAGAGTGTGTGTGTGTGATCAATAAATATGCAAAAATATCTAGATTTTCCTTATGTATATGTATCTAGGAAATGTTAACAAAGTAATTCACTTGCTTTCATATAATTTCTGAATTCAATATTTCCCTAATTTGGGGCATGGGTAACACGATGTTGAAGACTCCAGTACCTATCATTGATATCTTTCTTGATATTCATTTATAATTCTTCCTAGGTTAATAATGTCGTTTTTTAACGTTAAAAAATACGTCAAAAAACGACATTATTACGTCATTATTTTTGCACCAACCTAATAAAACAAGTCCTTGCTTTCTGTTAACCGATTTCACAATCATTTCATTGTTCTCTTTATGTCATTTTCGCGCTATCAAGCCATTTCTGCCAATGTTGAATTCAATAAAATTCAAGCATTCGTCGCGCTACAATTATATTTCCTTTCTAACTCCATTTTAATGCTTACCACCGATTTCCACTTGACGACCCAATATATATATATATATTTATATATATATAATTATTTATTTTTAAAGAAAAAAAATTTATAACATAAATATGTTATAAAATCACTACAAAAATAGCCATTTTGTTTCAACACCCTCGGTGTCTTATCACGTGATGACGTTGAATGTAAAATAACTGGTTTTAAAAGTTTCAAATTAATTAATATTCTACGCAAGGGGAAAACATTGTTACAAAGGCTAGATGGACCAATCAGAACACAAGTACTGGAAAATTCAAAAAGCTCGATAACGAAGTCATGTTATAATATCTATTCAGATGTTTAGTATTAAAAAATAATTTATTCCAACGAATAATTACTAAATTATTTGATAAAATTTAATATTAAAATTTAAAACTGCTAATTACAAAATCAAAATTTAACATTTATTTGCTATCAAGTTTACAACTATAAAATTACTGAGGAGAAAAGAAGAAATATATATGTTATTCAATTTATTTTTTCATTGAAGTTACTTTAGCTATATTTAATATCCGGTCTTTTTACAATGTATACATTTTAATCCTCATGGTGTGTAAATGGGGTCTTAAACTCACGCGTAAAACAAACGCAGTTAGATTCTAATACATAAGCACCAAGACATATACACACACAAAAAAGGGACAAGACATCTCCACGGTCTGTCATGTAAAAAAAAAGGGGGGGGAATGGGAGAAGGGAAACCAACACACACGTACATACATACATAATTAAAAGTGGATGCACTTTCCATACACATAAATACATATAAATACATGCACACACATCCACAGACATTGACCCAGACAATTGGATACCCCAACCGATAAATATTTAAGACAGAAAATGTCATTGCATGAATGTTAACAACCTATTGAAATCTAACTTAAGCGAGTAAATATACAAAGATAAAAATGATTAAAATTAATATTATTTAATATATTAAAATAGTGTATGTAAAAAAAAAAAACCAAATTCCATATACACCAATCATATACTTGGATATATATATATATATATATATATATATATATATATATATATATATATATATATATATATATATATATATATATATATATATATATATATATATATATATATATATTAGGTACCTCCACGAGATCGCTAAAAAAAGAGTATAGCATAATGAAAAAGACGCCAAACTTGACGAAAACAAAATTTTATCGTCTAAATATTTGTTATTATTAAGAGGAAAGATCAAAGTATTTTGGGGGTATTTTTTTCCATTTTTTAATCGTTCCTAGCACGTCGGAAATTTTCGTTAAAAATCTAGTTTTTTTTGAGTCAGCAAAATTGACCATTTTTTTTCATTAAAAAAAAAAACTGGAAATCTCACTTTGAAATTTTTTAAATATCAATTATCACTTTTTCAAAACTTATGTTAAGAAAATCAGAAATTATAATGTTTACTTTAAATATTTTGAACCAAACTTAACTTAGCAAAAAGATGTAATTTGAAAATAAAACAAAGCAAGTCATAAAATTTCGCGTCTCTTGTCAGGTGATGAATGACATATTTACGAATTCCATGAGGCTAATTTGTTCTACGGAAGGAGAAAAGTGAAATAATTTACATTTAAGTGAACAAATTATTTACCTCGTTATTTTTAACGAAAACTTTCAGCGGTCTAATTTTTTTTTTTGTACTTAGCTTTCACCTTTACGTTTATGATGCTTTATGGAAAATATATTATAAAGAAATTAAAATAAGATTGTTAAGAGTGACATTAAATTTCATATTTCCTAAGAAATGTATCTAATTAATTTATAGAAATTATGAAATTTTATCGGAACTGTAGATAAAATACTATAATTTTATGTACATTTATTACATTTTACTGTTATTTGTATTTGCATTCATTTTATTATTAATTTTGATATTTCATTTATGGAAAAATGTCATAACTGAGATTAATATAAAAATAAGATCATATAAATTTCATAAGATGATACTGATACATGTAGGTACCCTTTTCAGTTGAAATTGAAAAATTAAATTAACTTCTCCACAAGTGTTTCGCAAAAGTAAAGGCCTTACCAGCGGAGAACAATGCTTAACTCAAATAACGCAACTTGATTATATTCTGGTTGGTCTTCCGTAATTACAGCCCGGTTATAAGCGCAAAATTACATTTCTTAATTACTGTGGATCTTCTGATTAGTCAAAATGATACAATTTACAACGTGCTAAAAAAAGATCTATTTCATAAGGACACTTAGGAAAGCCGATGGGGCTTTTAACTAATTTTATAATATTTTAAAAACTTAAATGTAAAATCTATTGTAATTAAAGAAATAACAAATAATTGTATTAAAAATTCATTTTACATCGAAAAATTTTTTTGCTTTCAGAAAATATTGTCCACATTCATAAAAACTATAAGCATTTGAAATTAAATAATATCTTTGTTTTATTGAGTTTTGTATGTTACAATTCAGAGCTGATTTTCAGGTACGTTGGCTCCAATTAAAAAAAAAAAACATTATTTGCATTCCTCAAAGCCCTGTGCTTTTAATTATTGTTATCACTAAACCCGATGCGATCGAATTTCTCGCGTTTTCATAAAATTAATTATGGGGGGGGGTGATAAATATTTAAAAAAAATATTTCTAC
Organism: Acanthosepion lycidas; assembly: GCA_963932145.1. Classification (NCBI taxonomy): domain Eukaryota; kingdom Metazoa; phylum Mollusca; class Cephalopoda; order Sepiida; family Sepiidae; genus Acanthosepion; species Acanthosepion lycidas. The sequence goes on from OZ010582.1 coordinate 2,932,269, forward strand.
CATGACTTTAATAAAAAAAACATATTTATAATAATTTCGATCATCTGTGAATAGTTACTGAAAGTTTCATTAACATCCGACAATTATTTCTATTTTTGCAGGATTTTTCAAATTAATGTGTGTCATACCAAAAAAACATGCTAAAAATTGCCTATGTTATTTACTAGTTCCTCTGATACAAATGGAAACAAGGTTTTTTTAATCAAAATTTAGAATGTTCTAAAAAGAAGGAAACAATTTTAAAAATAATTAAAAACAATCTTTAGTCTTTCCTCTTAATAATAACATTTGTTTTCGGCAAGGTTGGCGTCTTTTTCATCAAGCTATGCTCTTTTTTTAACGATTTCGTGGAGGTACCTAATATATATATATATATATATATATATATATATATATATATATATATAGATAGATAGATAGATAGATAGATAGATATATATATAGATAGATAGATAAGCATATTCATGAAGAGAAATTAACAACAAACTCCCTTGAAATTTTTAAAGGAGTGGCCGAAACGGAAAAATTCAAGAATACTAGAGAAACGCAGTAAAGAATTAATAAAATTTTCCTTGTCTGTCATATTCAACGAAACATGTCTGAAATACAGGCTGCTGTACACCCCCAACATATATATATATATATATATATATATATATATATATATATATATATATATATGAAGAAATATAGTCTTAAGGTGTGCTATATTTATGGAATAAAGTGCTCAATATCAGAGATAGAACGTGTGTAAATATAAAAGTGAACATAGAAGTCAACACTTAGAGGCGACAGTCTGTTTCAGGCCACGTGTGCTGTTATTTTTCTCGGTTATTTATATATATACGGGTCAGTGGTGCATTGTGGGTTGTCTATTATGGCGGTTATTTTACCGGAAGTCGTTTGTTTATTTATTTGGGTTAAATTATATTGCTTGTTTTTTATTTTTATTTTTTGTTTCTTATTTTATTTATTTATTTTTTTAATCGGTGTTTTTATTAACGTAGTAAAAATTTGTTTACATCACTTATTTAATAGTTTTGTTTTGTTCTGAGAATTTAATTGAAGCTATTTGTTCGGTTTTGAGGTTGATTGTTGATATTCTAACTATTATTTTAGCGGGAACAGTTTTTAATTTGTGTTTTTTGGGGTTGATTATCTTTATTTGTTTTTTCTAACGGTAACTTTATCGGGATTGGTTTGTTTATTTATTTACTTGGATGAATTTAGGTCAATTTATTTTAATTGTATATTTTCTCTTTTCGGTTTTCGATTTTTTTAATCGGTGTTTTTATTAACGTAGTATAAATTTGTTTATATCACTTATTTAATAGTTTTGTTTTGGTCTGAGAATTTAATTAAAGCTATTTGTTCGGTTTTGAGGTTGATTGTTGTAGTTTATTCTAACTATTATTTTGGCGGGAACAGTTTTTAATTTGTGTTTATTTGGGTTGATCTCTATCTCTGATATTGAGCACTTTGTGTTTATTTGGTTTGATTTACACACGCTCTATCTCTGACATTGAGCACTTTATTCCATAAATATAGCACACCTTAAGACTATATTTCTTCATATTCAGCTCCTGGTAAACAGTAGAGCACTTTCGCTACATTTCTAACACAGTATGGACATACTAACCCCCACAACAAAAAGAATTAGACGATTTCGAGCAAAAACTTAACTGACCTAGTTAGAAACATAAAATTCCATAAAAAACAAGATGCATTCCAAAAAAAATAAAAGGAGATATAACTAAAATAAACAATTCAGCAAATGTATTTATCGCCGCTGAAAAAACGAGAAATTTATACAAACTAATCTCTCCTACACACAATAAATTTCTCAAGAACAACATAACCAAAACATACAAAAAGGCACCCAAAACAATAGAACACGATATCAATAATGAAGCTAAAACAATCGCCCAAAAATTAGACCTAGATGACCGAATAAGTTGTATTAGCAAGGTTCGAGCCTTTATCACACTAAAAGACCATAAAGAAAATTTCAAAACCAATCCTGCATGTAGACTCATAAACCCAGCCAAAAGCGAACTAGGTAAAATAAGTAAAACAATACTAGAAAGAATTAATTCTGAACTTAGGAAGAAATTAGGAGTAAAGCAGTGGAAAAATACGAAAACAACTATTGAATCGTTCCACAGCATAAATAACAAACAAAATTGCCAATTCCTACAATTAGACATAAAAGAATTTTACCCATCCATAACAGAACGCACGTTAGATAAGGCCATCAACTTAGCTCAGGAACAAATAATAATAAAACCAAGCGAAACCAACATCATTAAGCCCTCCCGTAAATCATTATTCTTCCACAATGAAGAAGCATGGATAAAGAAAGATGGGATATTTGACACTACAATGGGAAGCTTTGACGGTGCATTTATGCGAAATCATAGGTATTTATTTACTACACGAACTGAGCAAAATAATAGATAGAAATGACACAGGACTCTACAGGGACGACAGTCTCATAATCTGAAGAAACTGTAACAAACTAAACACAGACAAAACTAGAAAAGCAATAATAAAGATTTTTAAAAATAACGGATTCGATATAGATATAAAAACTAACCTAAACGAAATAGATTTTCTAGATGTTACCTTCAACCTAAGAAAAGGCACATATAAACCATATAGAAAACCTAATGATAAACCACTCTACATACACACATCTTCCAACCACCCGCCTTCTATAATCAAACAGATACCAAAATCGATTAACCGCAGGCTCTCCGACAATTCCTCCAATAAATCCCTATTTAACAAAGCTAAGAAAGACTATGAAACAGCCCTAAAAGATAGCAGATTCCCAGCAACACTCACATACTCACCACAGAACACAAAAAAAACAACAGGAGAAGAAATATCATATGGTTCAACCCACCGTACAGCAAAAACGTAAAAACAAACGTAGGAAAAATATTATTCAAACTCTTACACAAACACTTCCCGGAATCAAGCACCCTACACAAAATATTCAACAAAAACACAGTTAAAATCAGCTACAGCTGCACCGAGAGCATGGCACAAATAATAAAAAAGCACAATAGGAAAATTATGAACAAACCACACGAACAAATTAAACCCACGTGCAACGGCAGAATAAAGAACGAATGTCCCTTAAACGGAAATTGTTTACAAAACAACGTAATATACCAAGCCACGATAAAATCCCCAGATAATGAAGAAAAAGTATACATAGGAGTAACTGAAGGACCCTGGAAACAAAGAAATTATACACACTATCTTTCACAAATAGTAAATATGTGAACAGTACAATGCTTTCTAAGTATATCTGGGAAATTAAAAACAGAACGCACATCACACCAAAAATATCTTGGAAGATAAGGAAAAGATCATCAGCCTACAACAACCAATCAAAAACTTGCAAACTTTGCTTGGAGGAAAAAATAGCTATCATTACTTTCCCAGACCAAAATAAATTATAAAGTAAAAGCTCCGAAATCATCTCAAAATGCAGACATGAAAACAAATTTTTACTACGTTACTTAAAAATTGAAAAGGGAAAAAATAAAATAAAAACAAATAATAAACAAATAAACAAAATAACAATAAAAATAAGCAAAATGAATTAATCCAAACAAATTACCAAATCACACCTGTTAGAATAGACGAAATAGAATAATAATAATAATAATAATAATAATAATAATAATAATAATAACAAAAAAAAAACAAAAAAACAAAACAAAAAAAAACAAACGAACCCAAATAAATAAAGTAAGTAATAAATAAATTAGCAAACCATTATGACCAAAATATTAGTTAGACTAAAAAAAAATCAAACCTAAAAATCGGACGAAAAAAAAAATAAAAAAAATAAAAAAATAAAAAATAAATAAAAATAAAATATCTGTAACTGTTATATAACGATAAAAAAGTAAAAATAAAAAATAGAACTAAAAATAAAAAATAAATACTACATTACTTAAAAATCGAAAACCGAAAAGAGAAAATATACAAGTAAAATATATTGAGCGAAATTCATCCAAGTAAATAAATAAATAAACCAATCCCGATAAAGTCACCGTTAGAAAAAAACAAATAAGGATAATCAACCCAAATAAACACAAATTAAAAACTGTTCCCGCCAAAATAATAGTTATAATAAACTTCAACAATCAACCTCAAAACCGAACAAATAGCTTCAATTAAATTCTCAGACCAAAACAAAACTATTAAATAAGTGACATAAACAAATTTTTACTACGTTAATAAAAACACCGATTAAAAAAATAAATAAATAAAATAAGAAACAAAAAACAAAAATAAAAAACAAGCAATATAATTTAACCCAAATAAATAAACAAACGACTTCCGGTAAAATAACCGCCATAATAGGCTACACACAATGCCCCACTGACCCGTATATATATAAATAGCCGAGAAAAATAACAGCACACGCGGCTTGACGATTGCATATAGCATGAAACAGACTGTCGCCTCTAAGTGTTGACTTCTATGTTCACTTTTATATATATATATATATATATATATATATATATATATATATATATATATATATATATATATACTATTTACATTATTCGGATAAAGAGGTTAGATCCAGTGACAGGACCCAAAGAGTATGAGTTCAATATCTGGTTAAGGCGGTGGAGAACTTGGAGATGGGAATTAACTGGAGATAACTGATAAGTGACATTAACATGGCACGTGAAACTAGAATAGTTTACCCCAGTGAGCGAAATAAATGGTTCAGTTCGACATTCCAACCACCTGAAGAAGTCCTGAGAGTACAACGGCCGAAACGTTGTTATAAATATGGCGACAAAGATGAGGACAATAGTCCGAATAATGTACATAGTGTACATAACACCTCATCTCAGAAATATATATATATATATATATATATATATATATATATATATATATATATATACTGTATTGGGGGAAGCAGATCATTATTTAAACATATATTGCCGAAAGCTTGAATCAAGGAACAGCATAATAAAAAAAATATATCAAAATGTTGTATAATTTTTGTCTTTATTTTCACCAGGATTTAAAGCAACCAAACGAAGTTTAGAACGACTCAGTATCAAACATAATAGATATTCACTGTTATATTTAAAAATATGTTTTAAATCTATCTATATATGTGTATGTGTATGTGAGTGTATGTGTATGTGTGTGTGTATGTGTATATGTTCGTTCTCCATTATCAGTTTAATTTGCACAGACCTACTCCCATTCTCTTGTTTGCACTCATCCGAACAATACTTTTATGTGTGACTTTCTCCCTTTATCTGTCTGTCATTCTTAATCACACCCCTACTATACGTGTCTTCTTTCTTTTATCCTTGCAGCTGAACAAAATAAACCATTTACACCGTACACAAATCCTTGCCATTTGTACTCTTTGTCGGATTTTGTTAGTCTCCAACCAGATGACGCAGTCATTAATTTTCTCTAATCTTTCCAACGTCCTGCCATTTTGTTGATAGACTTGCGCGACACAGAAGAATGCCAACAATGGTGTTTTGCTCTCCTGCCACACAGGAACGACGCCGTACTTTGAAGGCCAGATAAGATATCTCTGTCCCCAAATCAGCAGGATTCTCGAATCAATTCTCATTAATCAATTTTTCTGTTTCGTAAACAAAACAGAAAGTGGCATCGTTAGGATTGGTAACTTTGAAAAATATGGAAGGCCCACGTGTAGGTCGTTACAAAGACGTTGTTTAATTGTTTCAAAATTGGCAAAGTCAGTGAAAATAATTTTCATCGAAATAAATAAACATCTTGATGTCATCAAGAATAAATGTGATTAAAAACAGAAGTTGGTAAATGTATGTACTCCGTAAACATATTACTTATTAAAATATGAATATTTTCTATCCTTTGTTTTGATCTGAAACTTTTAATGTAATTCAATGTCTGTATTTTACAGGATTGTATTGGAATTTACTTCCATTGACTTGCGTCAGCAGTATGGGGATTAGGCCGTTTTAGTGAAACATACATACATATATATGTATGTATGTGTGTGTGTGTGTGTGTGCATATTTAAATAAGAAGGTGTATTTTGGCAGTAATACATCTTTGTCTGAATAATAATTTTCTGCCTATATAATTTTTTATTAACTTTTTCGAATTACCGAATTCGTTGTTTCATATAATCGGTAAATTACTCAAATTCATATTTTTATTTGATTATATTTTTCCCGAGTACTTATCAATATTGCTATATTTATTTGCAAGGGTTGTTCCATGTATCTACTTTTGGTTAATAATTATATATATATATATATATATATATATATATAATATAACATTGATGCGTATAAAGAAATATGAGATTATTCTATTAAAAATAATCGTGGCAACAGATCCTCAAGTGATAGAGACGGGAAATAAAAAACGGCGATGACTTGCGGTAATCAGTCATTCTACAAGAAAACAACCTTTTATAATATAACATGTGTATAACAGGATAGCAAATATGGTCAGTAAATATAATTACTCGGTAACAAACAGTTATGGGTTATTATATTCTGTGTATTAACCCATGAAATATTAAAGAAAGTAATTTGTTGACCACTTAAAAATTTGTTTTTAATCACTTGTGGATAATCTGGTTCATACTTGAAGGATCTGTCCAGCCTTTTATAATTCAAAGGAGGACTTTATTTAAAATCAAGTTTTATTGGTTGTTTTATAGAATAAACGTACAAATAGTTTTCGACAATTTTGTATGGATCTACGATTCTTAGAATCAAATGTGCGTGTACTTTGAATCAATTCTGTATTTTTGCTTAAAACAAGAAAAGCCCATAATCAGGAAAAGCACTGTGTATGTTTGAATCGTTTTAATATGAATATTTGATATCTTTTTTCACATTAAGCCAATAAGATATAAATAATATCGACGGCACTTCCAGCGTTTGATCTTGAAAAGTTATTGAATAGTTGAAAATAAAAATAAGCCTTGGTTAACTTAAGCTTATTTCGACACTTTATCACTTATTTGTATGCAGTTTGAATTTAAACGCGACAATTTCAACTTTGCTTAGGTGTAACACTAATAATTTCACCTGCCTTCACATTTTAAACATTCAGACAAAAGAAACAGCTTTGTGTGAAACTTGTGCAATCTGACCCAGTTTTCTGCAACTTATTTAATTTCACAAACTGTCCCGACTAAACCCTTGCCATAATAATAAACAAAATGATGTAATTTAATTATTCTACAAAATCTTTTTGAAAAACTACGTGAAAATACTCTAAATTTGAAACAGAAAGTATTGTTGCTCGTTAAGGCACATTTAGCGATACATTTTTCCATGAGATAGGATACGGTGTATAGGAATTAAATTCATTCAGAAGAGAAATGAGATGAGAGCAACTTTGTAGATAGTTTGACTTTAAAATACCATGTCTCTTCATGACGTAGGCGTAAATGACCCCAATAAACATCCCATCTTTCTTGATGATCTGTGAATTGTCATGACGTCTCACAAAAGATACTGTTTTTCAGTTCGGAATTGACTGTTTTACTGCTTTTTCAAGAAGCTCTGCTATTTAAGACGTTTGCTGGTGTCGGAAGATTACTCGTTGTCCATCTTACTCTCCGTAAATGTTGTTCCTTTTTATACTTGAAGAAAATGTTCCTCTTCTTTCTCATTGGTTTTGTTTACGGTTGTCCTTATTTACAACAGCCTAATCCTATGAAAATAAAAACTTTCTGAAATGTCTCGAGCCTGTCGAGGACGTAGGCTATAATCACTTTTCATACTTATATTTTCTTTACTTTTCATACTTATATTTTCTTTACTTTTCATATTTATATTTTCTTTATTGTTTGTGAATTGTCATGAATTCTTGGGAAGGATTGTGCAGTGGTTTCCTGTTGTCTTTTCACGGGTTGGATATTTTTTTTCTTTGTCTTGAAATTCAGTCTCTGCTATTTAAACGCTACATAAGCTAGAAGAAGAGACACGTACACACCTTCTTCATTAGTACAAAGATAAAAGCAACACTGTAGAAAGGAATTTGAACTTTACACATATGATAAATTTTGTTATATTCCATTCTTTAGTTGAACATATACACTCTACAAGCCTTGTTCTTGTTCTTCTTGTTCTTCTTCTTCTTCTTCTTCTTCTTATTATTATTATTATTATTATTGGTATTAGTAGTTGTATCAATAGTAGTAGTAGTATGAGCAGGAGGAGGAGTAGAATGATTAGTATTTGATGTAGTCGTTTAGTAAGAGCAGTAGTAATAATAGTAATGATAATAAATACAACCGTAGAGATAAAAATCCTGAAAATGTTATTTTTAAAACTTCTTAATGTTCAAAATTGCTTTATTTAATAACGAGCACATCTTATGCCTTTAAAAATAAGGAAGCAAATCATACTCGTATATATAAATATAATAACTGAAAGATGAGTATAGATCTTTCTTAACCTTACACAGAAACCGTTTTGAAAAAAGTGTCACGTGCACCCAATAAATTTATTGTCAGAATTATTTCTTTGCCAGCCGTTCATGTTTGTATGTTATATTCACAGCAGGCACATAATTACAGTTCATATTTCCGACATTATTTACTTTGTTTTTTTTTTTTTGAGTGTAAGTTGTTATTTCTATATTCCTCGGTATGAAGATAAACTACATCCGGCAGCAAGACCTCTGATTGGCATATTGAATGTATTGAAGAGAGGAGAACCACATCTTAATTGCTGGTAGTACATGTTAGGATTCCATCTATGGGAAAATACTGAACCCCCAAAACAAAAGCAATAGACTATGAAAGTATACAAATGCATTGTTATAATTAAAATCCCAGCAATACATATTTATATATTAAAAAAAAAAACAATATCTATTTATAGTAGAATTACCAAAAATACAGATTATAGTAAAAATGACTTACGATACATTTTATCTGTAGTTGGAGGCATAAAATTGCATTCAAAATATTTAGCTGAAGCCATAAAATATTGTTTCAAATATGTAGATTTTGACATTATATAACCCATAGAGTTTGATATGTCACTAAACAAAATCAACCAACCAAGCAATGAAAGAACTTTCATGATATTATTCCATATAATGTCCTACAATTTCGTAAAGAAATCAAACTGTTTTCACAAATGTAACTTCAGGTTACCACCTCTAGTAATTATGTTCACGCAAACACGCACATGCACAAAAGCTGAGTATCATCTACCATGTATTCAATTGTGGAAGCAGAATAACATATATCATATTTCTATTACTTTAAAGCTCTTAAGAAAATGAAATTTCGTCATTAAATGACACATAAGGAGTTGGTATGCCGTTAAAAAAAATTAGATCAAATTTTATTTCAACCTTGATATTGTTTATAGATTTGAAAATATCGCTGATGTAAATTACGCCTATTCTAAGAGAATATTAAAAAAAAAAAACAAAAAAAAACATACACAACTCAACGATCTTCTCATAAAATAATTAGCATTAATATCCACGGAACAAGAAAACTTAGCAGCATATTTTCAAAAGATATATTTGTTTAATCTTGATCCCTGAATATTTTAACTACTGTTTGGTTTTATTTAAAGTTCGAGCTGCTACTGCATGTGTAGTTGAAGGAGATTTTATCACATTCATATGCATCCACTCATTTCCTTCAGCTATTAGGTATATTTGTAATAAGATGATATTTAGCATTTTTGCGAGCGACAGAGCAAAAGGAAAAACGAATCCATACCTTTCTAAAGGGTATTTGGTGTAATGGATAGCAGCTCGGATTGAGGAATGGGAGTGCCGAGTTTGAATTCCACTCGAATCACTTACATTTATACATTAGTACCCTTGGGAAAGGTACGACTCCTCTTCTTCTCTCCCCACTTATGGGTAAATAGGAGGACAAACCTTGGATGGTAACTGGTCTACCGCAGAGAGAAATGGCAAACTACTGCGGGAAAAAATCTGCCTTGTCAGTCATGTATTGAAAGATACATGATCGCCTAAGTGTGTATCACGCATGGCACATAAGTGACTAAAGCTTCAAAGAGATAAAAACTCGGGGATACACACACAAATAGGTAAAAAATCTTCCTCTATTGCCAGAACGTTTCACATCAACCTTACATTTGTTGTTTTTATCTTTTTAAATCATTTCACCCAAGCAAGTCAACAAAGCCACTAAGACTCAAGGAATTACTGACTGTGAAGTAAGATGAGAAAAATTACTATTAAGGAGAGAGCTCAATAAAAGAACAAGGATAGAGAAATTAGAAGATAACGATTGATTTAGGATTTAAATTTTTGAAGATCAAAATTCACTGGAAAGCAAGAATTGCGAGAGAAGAAAATGTTAGCATAGAATTAAGGTTGCATCTAGCCATCTAAATTGTAAAATGATGATACCTTCCCGCCATTCTAATACTGCATTTGAATTCATAACGTCTAGATACCATAGCGTAAAGTTCGTCAGAACAATTGCTATGAAATTATTTATAGAAAAGACACAGGGAGGCTACGTTATGGCTCTGGAAAAGGGACTGAAGACGAAATGCCAGGTAAGGACCAATAACATTGCAAATTCTTCTTTGGATTTTATTAAGAATCTCTAAATATATAGGAGCGGCAGATAAAAAACGAATTGTAATCTTATAAATATGTAAAATAGATTCTTTCGAGAAATTAATTTTATTATATTTAAACATATTATACTTAAAACATTTGAAAAACAGAGCGGTAGTCTTAATACATTTACAATGGGGTTTAATTAGAAATATTCAACAAGAACAAACAAGAATAAAGATATAAGTAAATTCTTTATGATTTATACGAATCTTTCTGAATTCACCGTTTTGTTGATTTGACATAAAACCGAAAATGGAAGGATATGTTTCTGGGCTTTTTACCTTCATCGATTCTGAATAAATAAACTTATCAGAAGCTGTCCATCTTTTGTCTAACTCACATAACACTTAAAATTGTGTTTCATAAAAGTAGAGATAATCTTAAATATATCTATGATGTATTTGACTAGAACGCCACGTCAACAGACATTTGCTTTCATCGTGGGTAGAAACAGGACTGAAAATGAATAGAATGAAAGACAGTATTCGAAATAGGCTTCTTCATTTACTTACTCAAAATGATGTATTGATAATATTCGTAAAAATAATCATCAAAGCTACAATCAAATTACCTCCCCTGATAATTCCAATTTATTCTCTCTGTCTCTCCCTCTCTCTTTATATATATATATATATATATATATATATGTATATATATATATATATATATATATATATATATATATATATATATATATAATATTGCATGTTCAGTGCTGATTTTAACAAAATAGTGCTCGATGCACTAATTATATAGCGTTCAATGTTAGCTCAACAGCTGAAGATTGTATTGTGCATGAAACTCCGGAGTCGTGCTACCACTGAGGAATATATATATATATATGTGTGTGTGTGTGTGTGTGTGTGTGTGTTTGTGTGTGTGTGTGTTAAGAAATGTATATAATTTCTCACAGTAATTGCAAAACTCCCTGTTTTATGCAATTTTAAAATATACTTCCAGCACTTGAAAATTGATTCGGCATGAAACTCAGGGTTCTGCAATTCATGTAAGATATTATGTATATTTCTTTATGTATATGTTAAATAGTTCTGTTTCTTAACATTTAGCACATTTTTTTTCTTAAACTATAGAGTATTTATATATCACTCGCCCGTATACCTACCTATAATAACCTATTCGGTTATATATATATATATATATATATATATATATATATATATATATATATATATATATATATATATATACGATAACGCAAGAAGTCGGTAGACCAAAGCAACAAGAATAGATGCAAATGTTTCCTTGTTTTCCTATCCCTATCCACATTTGCAGCTATTCTTGTTGCTTTGGTCTACCGACTTCTTGCGTTATCGTATATTCATCATCAGCCATTCTTTATAGGACTAAATCATCCCTATCATTTTTATCAAATTTAATGCAAAAAATGATGTTGAACCACTGTTGCAGATTCTGCTCACTCATTTTCCGCCTACAGTAATAATATGAATACATCAAGCTTCCTCTACACCTCGGAAATAACGATTTTTTTGGTTTTCATTTAAAGAAGGCGTAAGTTGCAACATGCCAAGATTTGCTCGCGTAACTGAATATTTACCTGAAATATTACCTCAACGTTACGCTGCCGTCATTCCTGGAATTGAATAGTTCCTCATCTATCTATCTATCTATCTATCTATCTATATATCTATCTATAGAAAGAGAGAAACTTGCTTTGGAAATGTTTTTCGAGATAAAATTTGATTTCGAAATATATTTTTATTAAATCATGAGATATAAATAGAACACACAGACAAGGATGAATAGATAGTCAATATTACAAAAATATGCATAGCACCAATCCATAGTGCAATGCTAACCACGAACTGGGGACCAATCTCATATCGCGTCTTTTCACATGGAACTCAGTTTTTAGTTTCGTTTAGGATTTGCATACTTTCGATGATGTATTTGACTTAAGAAAACTTTATTTTTACATTTGTAATAAATTTAATTTAATTAATAGAAGTTTAAAGAAAATATTTTATTTCGTTCGGGTTTGCTATATTATTTTATGTTTTCGTTGCACACACAAAAGTATATATATATATATATATATATATGTGTGTGTGTGTCTGTGTGTGTATGCATATATATATATATATATATATATATATATATATATATATATGTGTGTGTGTGTGTGTGTGTGTGTGTAAACATTGTGAGAGACAGAAAGAGAAATTTAAGATAAATCGCTCAATACATAGCAAAAGCAGACTGCATCAAAAAACAATCAATCAATCAATATATATATATATATATATATATATATATATATATATATATATATATATATATATATATATGCATCAATATATAGCCTTTATTAATGCAATTTATATAGAGAGGATATATACTTACAGAGCTTTGTCTGATGAAGTTAAGCCTTCTCATTTTCGTTTATTTTTATAAATGCTCTGATTTTATTCACGTCTTTCATGTGTTGCACAAAATGTCCGCGTTCTGTTGAACAACTGTTTTCATTGAAGTAATTACGCGTGGCAGTTTTTGTTGGATTTCCTGGTGCAAGAAGAAAATTCATTTGCGTCTAATTTGGAGGAAACTTGTTTATCTTAGGCAGTGTAGCAATCCAGACCTAAAGATTGCTTTCCGGATTGCCGATTCTTGCCGTTAATTAAAAAGACTAGAATTGGCTAAAGGCAGAAAAAGGAAAATAATAATAATAATCTCGAAGAAGGAGATTAGATGAAGCGCAAAAATGGAAAATGATTTCTTATCAAAGTTGTTAGAATAAAAATTGGTAAAGAGTTGGATAAAGAAATTCGATGCATTGATAGGAATCACTAAAATAAGAAAAAAAATAGAAAAATGTTTTGAATTGGTGATCAACAGTGTCAGTGAGTAAAAGTAAACACTAATGAAAATAAAAATTGTTAGACATGGGGAGTAGTGTTTAACAAGTTAGCAACTAAAATCGTTAAATCTGTAGTTTGTTCGACATTGACTGAGTATGCTGAAAACAAAAATGTCAGATTCAACTTAAAAGGGCGCATTTTATTTTTAAAAACTTTATGCTCTCCTATTCAAGTTCTATCTCTAGTTCTGTGATGACGTATTGTAACTATTTACAATATTTACCCCAAGGACACATGGCCTAATGGATAAAAGTTTTGGTTGAAGTAATCCAGTAACTTGACCTAAAGTGTTGTGAGTTCAATACCTGGCTACAGCAGACGTGAACAATACTTGGAGAGTTGAGTTATGAAAGGGAATTAAGAAAAGTTATGGCATATTGAAATAGAACTAAAACAATCTACCTCCATTGACTGAATAAAGGTTTTGGTTTTAAATTCCAACGTATATCACCTGAAGAAGGCCGGAGTGTACAACGTCCGAAACGTCATGAATATTACAATAAAAATGAGGACAATAGTCTGAACAATGTAAATAGTGTCAAATGTTTACTTTTATATGACCTCCTTATTCCAGTACTTTTCATTACTTACCACCACCTCTTTTATTTGTATCCTACACCTCATTCAGTATCCTTCTACCTTGAGCGCCACTCGAGCATTGTAATGATCTAATTCAAGTTTAAAAGATCTCATAACCAGAAAAAAATATTAACTACTAAACTAATTAGAATAATTATCAAGGCCTTTTTTCTGCTTGAGTTTATAGCATATTTCCGGCAATATCTTGTGATTATCATTGAACTTCAAATGGAAAGTGTGAATTTCAGACATTGATCAACTTATATTCTTATATGCGTATTATATAGTCGGCATATTAGATATAGGTCCGTCAGAAGACCAAGTTTTGAAGTTTAATCTTTTGGTTGGTCATACTTGTACCTGAGTGTTATACTTTGCAAATACCTAGAAAATTGCAATGGAAATATAATCTGAGATGAAAGATGATCGCTTATGTTTTAAATAAACGCATAGTATGATGTAGAGAGCATGTGTGAATAAAATAAAATATAGTGTATATAAATATCAATATGACTACTCGCAAACTAAATTCATAATGAATTTTTCGTGAGAATACTTGCCACAAAGCCATAACTTGTACAAAAATCCCTCAAGCTAAAATTTTCTATATACAGTAAAAGTGAAGTAATATTTTAAAAATTTAGAAGGAATAAAAGGATAAATTCTCGCAAATTAAGAAAACATCAGGAACAATTTTCTATCCATTTCATTTTTATTCTTATTCGATGTTGGAACATAAGCTCAGAACAACACCAAGTTAGGTGGTTTCAGTGAAATTTTACAGTACCAGCTCTGAAGATCGACCCTTAAGTTGACTGCCTCTTATAGGATATTAAAAATCGATTTGGAAATTATCAGAGAAAGGTATTGGAAAATGAAAACTAACGTTGTATATGTCAGACAATGCCAAATTTATATGCACTCAAAAAGATTCGGAATTACTTTATGTTTATATAAACAGCCTAAAGAAGGATGGACTACGGCAGATTATTTTGCTGAAGACTCATCACTGCTGCTACGGCTGAAGTTCATAGGGTGCACCCGTGACCTAAATGGGTATGGGGCCTGAATTGATACGAAACAATCTTAGGAGAGATACAATATTGCAAATAATTTCAGCGCAGAGAAATCTCTCTCGGTAAAATTACAAGTTATCAAAGTAACCCTAAAAGATATTTATATATATTTTTCGTATTTGATTTTATAAAACCAAAAACACTGTATTTGGTTAACCATTCTTTCTTATTTCTTATTTATTAATAAAATATTCTTTATTTATATATTTAGATTATTAGCATTCAAAATGAATTTTGATGAACATCTTAAGGACTAATGACAAATTTGTAGCTGTCGAGAAGACAATAAGCCAAATGAATTTGATTGTTCAAAATAAACAAACGGAAACTTAAGTCTCTCATTGGCTGGACTAACCACACCCTTTCACTTCACTTCTTCTCTTAAGCCAATTTCTTCTGTTCTTTTCTTTCACTTTCTCTCTCGTAAGAAATAACAATGGGACAGGAAAATAAGTAGGAGACAGAGAAGGGTGGTTAGAGGTAAAACAATCAAGTTGGAGACAAAATTATTGGGTCGAAAGAACGAGGCACTCGGTGAAGTGATTGAGGGTCAGGGAGCTTTCCAAATCAAAGGAGGCCCGAGTGAAAAGTAATGGCAAGGAAACTGAACTTTGGTTGGTAAAATTTAGGTGGGGGTTGGGTCCTCGGGTATGCGACATAGATGATTGTGGAAGGGCGACAAATGTAAGTGAATTGCATAGATTGAATGAGATGGAACCTGAATTATGGTAAGAGGAGGAGGCCTTGAATTTCAGGTTTCGTGAAAGCCGAGACTATGGCAGTGGGAATATATTTTTAGTGTTTGACGTGACTTCTTCACTGATGATAGAATTATGTTTTAAGGGAGAAATTATACTGATTGGCCACTCAGCTTGTCAGAGATGGGCAAGCAGATTCACTTAAAGGATGCACATTCTGGATACTCAATATTTACCTTAGCTTTCTTCTGAATCTTTGCAATTTCCACTGCATTCTTCACATTTATTCCTCGTTTTCATCTACTTGCCACTTTTACCTTCGTCCGTTACTCGTTTCTAGGTTGTATTTTTCAGTTTTCATTTGTTTTTCAAGTGTTTTTTTTATTCTCTTTTCTTTATCTCTCGTTTAGTTCTCTACTTGTTTGTACTCTCTTGTCTTTTCTCACATTTTGCCTCCAAATTACCGGATATACGAAAATATGAGTCGAATTTATTAGACATAAAACAGTCTTAAAAAAGAAAGGTCGACAATGGAAAAGATTTCGGTAGACTGGAAACAAAATAAATGAAAAAAATTTAAAGAAATCTTAGCGTCAAGCATGAAAACTATTCGCCAATTTCCAAACATAAATAAGTTGGGTTATAATAGTATTCTCTCCTAATTGTCTTTAATAGATGTACAGAATTTATGCGCTAAAAATGCTATATTTTGTCAGAGACTCATCGTCATTTTGTCATAATTTATTGAATTATGAAGAAGTTTGGTGAAAAGTCCCTGAAATGATCCACATGTCATAACATATGTTTGCTTACCAATTTTACGTGAGTGTGCTGACAAATTTGAGTCGATGTCGACACAGGGCTTAAATTTATAACATTCAACGAAAGATTAACCCATATGTATATATTTAGATATATAATTGTATGTATTTACCTTTGACCACGAGAAAAAAATAATGATGGTCCAGTCTGGTTAATTTAATTCCCATGAAACAAAATGGATAGATCAAAACGACTGCAGCCAAGACAGGAAACGAATTAAGTTTCTTACATGAAAATTAAGATCGTTCTTATAATAATAACAGTTACACATGGAACTTTACTAAAAGCATTAAGAGAGAGCTTTCGGGACTTGAGAACTCTAGGATGCTTTACATTATCCAAAACTTTGCTGCACCGATAATGAGAAAAGGTTTTGTAGAATTACGCTCACTTAATATCTAACAACCAGTAGACATCTGTTATGTATATTTTTTAAGAAAATGTGCACTGTGAATAAAATAGGTAACCAAGACTATATATATATATATATATATATATATATATATATATATATATATATGTGTGTGTGTGTATGTATGTATGTGTGTGTGTGTGTGTCCTTCCCTAAGCAGAAGAAATGTCTATATGTTATTAGTAAATAACATCCATCCATTTGGTGCTTGCTCTTTTATTTGCTGTAAACAATATTTTGTATCAGGAAATTCTAAAAACACTAATGATACCATGTAAATCTTACTTATTATAAAACGCAGATTTTGTGTGTGTGTGTGTCTGTACGTTTATATAAGGGGTCGTATTTCCTACATTTTTCAACCGATTTCAACAAAACTTCACAGGACTACGTAAAATTACCCGGCAGTGGTTCCGACAGCGCCAAAAATTGGAAAAAAAACACAATTGTTTTTGCCCGAAATCAATTTGAAAGCACGGTTAAAGGTATCGCACCCGGCCAGAAGTTACTGCCGGCTACTCAAACGTCCGAATGCCGTTAAGTTCCGGTGACTCAGCGTTTTTTTTTTTTCAGAGAACGATACACAAAAAGTAAACAAATGAAACCTAAACATACACAAGTCCGCCTAACTAAAAATAATAGCCGGAAACCACTTTAAATACACATGCTGTCCAAATGAAACCCATGTGTACAGTCAAAATGCGAAAGTTAATTTTTAGACATCAAGCAAAAGATATAGCCAACAAGCTACGATGCTAACAGCAGCTGACATAAACACAGCCGATTTCTTCTACCAAGAGAGGGGAAAAGTATTGAGGACCCCCGAAACTTCCCACAGGCCCCGGGCGTAATAACCTGCGTGAGGTAGAAGGGAACTTACTTAAAAGTGTGGAACCACATCTTCGAGGCTAAAGAAGCCTTCCCCAACATCAGAGTCGTAGAAACAGAAAACTCCACTTTAAAAAAACTAAGGAACTTTTGTGCTGGGAGGGTCCCCGTGTTGCTCCATCCCTCCTTATATAGGGCGGTAAAACTAACATACCCCACGGACGTCGGCGGGATTGTCCTGGACGGTCGTATGACGACCGAATTAGGAACGGGTAATCTAGGACAGGCCGTCGGAGTCCTTACCAGCGCAGATTTCCGCCCGGTATGTGAGTAGGCTTTTTGCTTTTCTCTTTTTCTTTTTTTCTTTGCAGGCCTAAACCATGTCTATCAAGATAGCGACGCTGAATGTGAATGGCTTGAGGGATCGGGGTAAGGCGGATCTCTTGTCGTTCGCCGTGGATGTCGCCGCGATCGAAGGGACTCACTTTGTTTGCAGTTCCGATGCGTGTGTGCTGTCTAGCGACTTTGTCATCTATTCAGCATATGGGGACCGAGCTGCCGGAGGAGTGTCTTTGCTGGTGAAGCGGACTCTAGATGCGAAGGTGGACCTTGTGCATACCGATGCCGAGGGACGGTTAATCGTGGCCGATATTGCCACGAAAACGACCAGGGGGAGCGGGTTTCGTTTTTCGGCGGTTGGGGCCTTTCCTGGTGGATTCGACGCGCTTAGTTCTAATTGGGGACTGGAATGCCATCCTGGACCCCAAGCTAGATCGGGGGCGGGGTTCTAGCGGGAGAAGGGGCGATCGTAGCCTGGTCGATCTGATCAAAGATTTCGGTCTCGTTGATAGATACCGGGCCGATCACCTCGGGGGGGGGGGGAATGTGGACGTGGTCTCGTAGCTGGCCTTGTGACAAGGTGGTTAGCTACCTTGACAGAATGTTAGTCAGAAGGGCCGACATAGATTTGTTAGATTGTCCCACGTTCCACTGGGTAGGCTATACGGACCACAAACTCGTTTGTGCCCGTGTGGCATTAGAACATAGGCCTAGAATGGCTGGTTACTAGAAGTTCAATCTGTCTTTACTGGACAGGCGGGACTTCCGGGAGCAGCTGACTAGCTTAGTGCAGCGGAAGCTAGTGAGGGCGGTTATTTCGGGAATAGGTGGTGGGACAGACTTAAATGTAGAATTAGGTCCTTCACCACTGATTTCAGCAAACGGTTCGCCCTAGATAGAGCTGAAAAGGTGAGGACGCTTAAAGCTAGTTATTCCCGCGCGGTGGCTAGGGGGATCCCCTAGAGATAGCCGTAGCTAGAGTGGCCCTGGAGCGTTTGAATAGCGAGCGCTACATGGGCCAGGTAATTAGACATAAGTTAAGCAAGATGTCTTCCGAAGCCGTGAATATGGGCGCAGATCTGCGCAAATCTGCGCAGGGAAGAGGTCCTTCGAGGTGGCGATCGTTACATTCGTGAAGTCAAAACCCCGGAGGGGCGTACCCTTCGGGCCACTAACGACATGTGCGAGGTGTTTCGGCGGCATTTCGAGAGCCCCTTTACCAAGGAGCCTGGTCTTCGTGAGGACGAGTTTCGCAGCTATTTGGCTGACTTTCCTCGGCTTTCGCCGACCGAGGCGGCTAGCTGCGAGGGAGAGATTACCGAGGGCGAGGTCTACGCGGCTTTGAAGAAGGTCGGCAGTGGCAAGTCGCCCGGTCTGGATGGTCTGCCCTATGAACTGTACTTAAGGCTGTCGCACATCTTTGTCCCGACTTTGACGGTCGTGTTCAACAACTGGTTCCGGCAGGGGTCCCTCCCCGACCGGTTCCCCAGGGGTGTGATCACGCTGTCGAAAAAGGGCAAGGGTGTCGATGGGAAACTAGACGACTAGACTCATAACTCTGTTAAACACAGAGTTAAAGATTCTGGCCAAGATCCTGCAGGAGCGCTTGCAGTCAGTTGCCGAGTCTCTGTTGGGTCCCGAGCAGACCTGTGCTGTGAGGGGTCGAACAATTCAGAGCAATCTGCATTTGATCCGTACGATCATAGAGGGAGTAAAAGACGACGAGAGAGCCGCTCTGATCAATTTGGATCAGTCCATGGCATTTGATGGGGTTGACCATCGCTACCTTGCTACTGTCCTGCAGGCAGCCGGATTCGTACCCGACTTCTGCCGCTGGATTAGCCTCCTGTATCGCTCCCCCAGTGCTGTGGTACAGGTGAACGGGAAGCTGTCGGGCGCTTTTGCGCTGTCTAGGTCGGTTCGTCAGGGTTGCCCGCTGTCGCCCCTACTCTACGCTTTGGCGTTGGAGCCTCTCCTTCGCCGGCTGAGGGACAGGGCGTGCAGGCCGGCCCTACGCGGAATCGCTGTTCCTGGCGGGGCTCGAGCCAGGGTTTCCGTGTACGCCGATGACGTATCTGCTTTCGTGTCGTCCCGCAGAGGCATTCAGGCGGTAGTGAAGGCGCTTGATCGGTACGAAAAGGTGACAGGGGCCAAGATTAACCGCGACAAGTCGTTCGTCTTGCGGCTAGGTGCCTGGAAGGGGGTCGATCTTTCGGGGCCCTTTGGTTGTACGGACGGTCCTGTCCGCATTCTCGGAGTGTGGTTTGAACCCGACCTCCAGCTGGAGAAGAATTAGTCTGAAATACGAGCAAATGTCGACGCCGGCGGTCAGACTTGGCGTCGACGGAGGTTGTCCGTGAAGGGCAGGGCGGAGGTGTGTGCTACATACATTTTCCCTCTTGTCCTTTATCGATTGTCCGTACTTCCTCTCAGTGACGACCACAGGAAGCCGCTCGAGCGCTCGCTATCCGCCATTCTATGGAGGGGGCCCGGGAATCGGGTCGACAGAGAAGTCTGTGCACAGCGTCCGTGTCATGGGGGGCTGGGAATGCCACACTTGCTGAGCCACAAACGTACCTCGAGGTTGGCTTTCCTACGCCCCGCATTGACAGGAGATTCGGTCATGGCGGGGATTGTTAGGGTCGCGTTCCCTTCCCTTACTATCAATCCCCCCATCTCGCGGGTTGAGCGCCATTGTAAACCCCGGGAGGAATCGTATTTCCTTCGCGAGTGTCGGTTGGCCTTCCTGGCCGTCCCTCGGTCCAGTGACTTTCTCGGCCTAGGAAGGTCTTCTATCGTTTGCTAGTGGAGGGGGTCGCGAAGGATCCCCTACGCGAGGATTGTCGGAAGATGAGTTTCGCTCTCACTGTACTTGGGCGCCAGCGGCGGATTACCTCAGTAATCCTGAGTTTTCGCTTACCTGGCGACTGGCTCGGAATCGGCTGCCTCTCAATGACAAGGTTTTCATATGGGGCTTGGCGGACTTGCCAAACTGCGAACGGTGTGGCCTTGGTCTAGAGGAAACGGCATCGCACGCCTTCTACCATTGCCCCCGGGTCCGCCCCTTATGGGACCATGTCGGCGAGCTGACGGCTCGTCTCGCTCCCGAAAAGCTTGTGCCCATTGATCGCGCATACGCGTGTGACAATGTGTCGCCCACGTATTCCAGGGGTGAAACGGATGGTGTTTCTCACGCTGCTAGCCACGGCCCGAATGGTGATATGGACGACGCGAGAGGAGGAAGTCTTGCGGGGTATCCGTCTTTCTCATCAGGATCTGATCCGATTCTTTGAGCATCAGCTCAAGATGAAGATTAGAACATAGAAAACGCTTGCATTCGACAGTCTTCAGCGAAAGCTGGGTGACTGAGGCGAGCTTGGTTCGTATGAACGGGGCTAGCCTTGATTTTCTCTTTTAGGTCAAGCCTACGTTACATCGGGGTGGCTTCCTGTGGTGCCCTCCCCTTGGTTAGGTCAGACAAGCTTTTGTGTACCTAGTTAATGTGAATAAGTGTTGTTCCCGGCCTGCGCCCCGGCCACATCTTTAGTTATGATCCAGCCTGAGATTCCCAACCTCCTCAGTTTGTTTTTTGCCCCCACCACTTTCTATCTCGACTGGATCAGCTTTATACTTTCCCATGCCCGTATGATTTTTTTATTACCTTTCCCACTCCCTTAGCGAGAGAGCTGCTTGATTTTGTTCCAATGGGCAGAATACAGTGGCCTCCCTGCCTTTTGAGGGCTGGACGGACCCTACTAACATCAGTTAACGTTTAATTTGATTTGTGTTAATATTTTGGTTCGTTATTGGGTTCACCTCCCACGCCCTCTCATTTTTTCATCATAGAATTTTGTACATATGTGTTAGTATCATTAAATTACTATGACACGGGGCGCGTTTTGTAGGTCTCCCTCGAGTGGATGTGGTATTATGGTACATGGAGGATTGATTGGTGACAGACGAGTTCTTATGGTGAATGGAGTAAATTGTAATGTCTGAATGGGTCGTGAATCAGATTAGCTAAGTATAAGATAGTTAGTAAAGACCAGCCTTTTACCCCCTTTTTTCGGCATTGTGACACAATTTTGTATTTATACGAAATAAATCTCGAGGGGAAATTTTGTCCTTGCCCGAGTGGACGCGCTCAGGTCCCCCACATTAATCCGAACTTGTGTCACAACTCATTCTCGTGGGGGAACGAGTAAACGCAGTGACGTGCTCCCCCTCTCACCTTCACCTGGCCGACCCTCGTGGAAAATAAACCTCCTCATCTCAAGTGTTAATAAAAGCAAAGCATGTCAGATTTATAAAGATTTCCTGTTTGTCCCTTATCCTATCATTCTCTTGCATTCCTATCTATATTTGATCTTAATTCATATATATATATATATATATATATATATATATATATATATATATATATTCATATATATATATATATATATTCATATATATATATATATATATATATATATATATATTCATATATATATATATATATATATTCATATATATATATATATATTCCTATATATATATATATATATATATATATTCATATATATATATATATATATATATATATATATATATATATTCATATATATATATATATATATATATTCATATATATATATATATATTCCTATATATATATATATATATATTCATATATATATATATATATATATATATATATATATATATTCATATATATATATATATATTCATATATATATATATATATATATATATATATATATATATATATTCATATATATATATATATATATATATATATATATATATATATATATATATATAGACAGATGCAAACTATGCCTGGAAGAAAAAAAGTAAAATAATTAAGTACAAAAATACACACCAGTTATTGAACCAGAATTTATACTTAAATGTCATCATAAAAATAAGTTTCTATAGTCTTAAAAATAAACATTGAAAAATATATATTAGGTTTGGAACTATGTAAGTTTACATATATATATATGTATATATGTATGTGTGTATTGTATATGTGGGTATCTGTCTATTACATTTATTACTATTATTATTACTTTAAATATATTATATATATTTTTTTTATTACTATTAAATGATGATGATGTTTAAATGAATAACAACATAGATTGCATTTCTGTGATTTTTATTACTGGTTGCACAGTTAAAGTTTTATCCATAAAATGTTCCTCTACCTTCCCTTACTGCAATATTCTCAAAAAAGTCTAAAGTAGGATCTGTAATGTAATCAGTACTGAATTAGCTTCTTGACTTCAGCCGCTTTCTCACAGACGTGATGTGGATTCCCTCTGTCTTTTCTACAAATATTTTCATGGCTACTGCACTGATGAGCATTTTCCCCTGGTGCCCTGACTACATGAATTTAAGTGTACTACTAGATTGGCATCTAGGTCCCAACTTTTTACTGTTGAAATATTTAAATGTAACCGCCTTACTAACATTTTCCTCGCATTTCTCCATATTGAAACTCCATTCCTCTCACTTGCTTCCCTGATAACTACAATCATCAAAAACCTAAATGCAACATCAGTCAACATCATTTGTTGTGTTGATACCTGTTCTTTTTTTACTTTCTTCAATCCCCCCACTACACCCACTCTTTTCTATCATTTTCACTCTCCATGACCTCCTGTGTGATAATGGCACTTCTGACTTGCTTGGGGTGAAATGCTTTAAAAACACCCAAAACATTAAATATAAAATAATTAGGGTACTGACAAAAGCATCTAATAAAATAATTAGTATACTGAAAATAGCATCTACTACAATCAAAGGTAAAGCTCTCCCTGCCAACAGCTAAAATAATAAAAAAGTGCCCAATATATATATATATATATATATATATATATATATATATATATATATATATATATATAAAAGGCAGGATGTGTGTGTGTGTGTGTGTGTGTGTGTGTGTGTGTAACGAATGCACGGCCGCAATTTTCGACGGATTTGCACCAAAATTTTCATGCACATGCTCCAAGTTAGTGGAAAGGCCAAGACTGACTTTGCATTTCCCAACTCCCATCCATGGTGGAAAGGATCGATTTTTTCATGCTTCTACGGAAGTTTTCATGTAGTTGCCGGCCATTTTCTACTGGCCAGCATGAGAGCCAACAGCCGACTGACACGAATGTTAACTAGCATGCTAGCATGCTAGCATGCAAAAAAATCGATAACTGCATTCGTCACAATTGGGAAAAATTTAAATCTGCATGGCACTTTACTCCAATTGGCTCATTCGCTTGCTTAAACTCAACGTTAATTCTGATTCCGCAGAACTGGGTTGGTTGTGAAAAAGTATTTGTTGTTAACATTCTTTTTTCATTCGGTTCTTCCAGTTACGAGTACTTTTTTTTTTAAAGCTGATCGTTTTGCGTTCATTTTGTTTAGTTCTTTTTTCGTAACAGATTTAATGTTTAGTATAGAGCTTAGAAAAAATTCGCAGTAAGGTAAGTAATAGGTAAGAAGTAAGTCAT
>OZ010582.1:2962084-2987180 GCA_963932145.1 Acanthosepion lycidas
CCTGCAAATGAGTTAATCTGAGTTAAAAATAAAAATCAATTACACCCTGTCACACCAGTATTGTGAATGAAAGGAAACTAAAGCGGTTGTTTCAATTAATTTGCTCAAGGATGGATGTTATGACTTATAAATTCTCGACAACATTGATATATTTATCTTTTCATCATGACGTTTTGTGTTTAATATATTAAATATTTGAATGCTTTTAACAGCATCGATTTTATCGTTTGTAGCCCGCGTATTGCATATCTAAGGCTACTTGCTGACTTTATGTTTATTAATAATTCCGCGTATTTTGATACATCCTTTACCAGGCTGAAATATATTTGATTTAATTGATTTAATTGCTTTCAAATATATGAGCTCGTTTTTGTAAGAAATATTTTTTCTTTACGTAATGTTATCCAAGACAGAGTAAAAAGAAGTCGATGCCAAATGTCTCAGACATAACATTATTTTTTATTCAACTACGAACTTTGTTAATAATTGTAGGTGCGTTGTTTTGGACTTTTCTCCGAACGTGCATTCTATATTCCCGTTTCTGTACTTATATCCCGTCGGTCGTTCGTGTGTACAGCCGAAGCAAAGCTAGGTCGGCCGGGTGTTCGTATACTGAAAGCAACCAGTGAGATGTGACTTCCCGATCTAAAACTGATGACTAGGAGTTTATCTTTCAGGTCAACTCGCTGATGCACCTATAATCTCTGAAGGACACAGAACTCTATTCTGACATGATCTTAGGTGTATACATGCAAAATATTAGTAGGGTCATGATAAACTTATATGCTAATTTGACTATGTGTTTTGTGAAAATATTATCATAGAAATTGTATATTCATCTACGTAGAAATATTAAGGTGTCTTGACCTATGTTTATGCTTATTTTTGTAATTAAAGTTCATTAGAGACTATCTACTGATGGGCAATAAAATACAAATATTAGGGAATAAAAAAATTAACGTACATGGGTCAAACAATTACAACACTATCATACCGACTAAATTTATATTTATCAAACAGTTGAATGAAAACTCATATTACTCAACATATGACATACACTTGCGAGAAAATATATGCAAAATATAAAAGAAGCAAATCGAAAAGAAGTAAATTTATTACGTGACTAGAATCACCTGACAAATATCAATCATTCTTGTCAACTATTTCAATTTAGTCTAAATAATCCCTGAGGACTGAAGTAAGTTTTCATTTTTCAAATATCTTCTCTCTCAGCCATTATGGCATGTTCGCCAGAATATATATTTTCTTAAGACATAGGTCATTGCACAGAATGTAGAAAGAAGTGAATTTATCTCTGAAGATATACGATTTAAATAAACCAAAACTAAAACACAAGAGGCTGTTTCTATTTCATAACACAAAATCTCTTTGGCAGCACTTTCTTGGAAAGAATAACAAAGTAGAGAACAAAATGTAAACTTGATTTACAAGGAATCTGGAATCAAATAAATTCAAGAGATTTTTGGTGAATCATTCAGACATTTTTATTTTATTTTCTTAGTTTTACTAATCTTTTTTATTTATAAATACGTCTGAATATTTTCTTCCCTACATGCATTCATTTCATTCTTTATCTGTTGTTGACTTTTGTTGGATTTATTCAAAAAATACGAAACTATAGAAACCGTAATTATATAAACCTTATGTGGCACTAATGCCTTCATTTTTTGCTGTTTTTGCTTCTACTTTCTCTAAAACTTTGGATTACTTAATTATTTTTTCTTTTCAAAAAAAAAAAAAAAAATTATCCTTTACAATGTCTGTATTCTACTGATTGATTCAAACTTCAAAATTAAATCAATATAAATAAGTCTATGGCTGATGAAAGAAATATTAGTCACGCAACGTTTACCAACATTCAACCGAAATAATGTTTTTTTTTTAATTATTTTTTTAAGCATTTCACCCCAAGCAGGACTGGAGTGCCATTAGCACGCAGGCTGGTTACAGAGAGCAAGAGTAAAGACGGCTGTTTGAAGAAAGGATATAGAGAAGGCCGGGGATCAAGATCATGGTATCAGAAGATGGCGATTGACATTACAATTGAATATTTGAATATTATAGCTACGAGGGATGCAAGTAAGAGGAAGGGATACAGATTTTCTTTACATTTACATCGGGATAATTTTTAGGTAAAGTAAAATTTGACTTAAAATATAAATGTTTAACAAGTTAGATTTGATCCAGTTTAAAGCCTTCAATGTTAGTAAATATGGAATTGGTGTTTGTTTGGTATCCAATTTTATAGGATATATCTGAATGAGAATTAATCATCCCAAATTCTGGATTTTATCCAGTCACCGATTGCTGTCAGCCTTAGGAAATAACCAAAAGTATCAATGAACATTTTAAAATCTTAAATTTTATAAATGAAGATTATATTTATTCAGACTGCAAAAGTGTGCTGAAAAGGGTACAGCAAAATATTGCGATGTTGCCGTGATAATATGGTCAGTTAGTGAGATCATTAATAATTAGCTTTCTAAAATTAAGTCCAACACCAATAGAGATAGTAAAAATCAATGTCAAGAAACTAATCGAAATATCGGAATGCATATGCAAATAATTCCCAATAGGGATTTAATTATCATTATACCTAAAATCAACTCTCAAAGACATCGACATGATATTCTTAAAAAACAACGCTAACTCCACAAGTTGCGTATCGACATGAGATATTATTTCCGTTTTAAATTCATGAGACTATTCTTCCATGCTGGCACAAGGTATGTTGGAAAAAGCGTTTGAAGATTTTGCCGCAGTAGCTTGTCAATTCTTTCTGCGGTAGACTGGTTGCCAACCGAGACTATAGAACTTAGTTTGTCCTGCCGTTCAACCCATAGCTGGAGGAAGAAAAGATGGATTCATGCCTTTCTTCAAGTGTATCTGCGCATAAGTGAATACAACAAACTCGACCGGTATTCGAACTCAGCTAACCGATCAGACATTCGGAGCCAATATTGCCCTACAGTACACCTTGATATATAAAAATGTCTATATCGTTATGTATATATATATATATATATATATATATATATATATATATATATATATATATATATGTGTGTGTGTGTGTGTGTATGTATGTATGTATGTGTATGTGTGCGTGTGTGTGTACGTACTGATTCCTTGTGGTGGGACGGTGTGTGTGTGTGTGTATGCGTGTATGTGTACAAATGTGTTTACTAATTCCTCGTAGTGAGACAGTGTGTATGTATGGAGAGGGAATATACACATATATACACGCATGCTGAGAGAAACATACGAAAATGGAAATAGATCTAAGAACACACAAGAGTTATTAAAACATTAAAATATAAGATACTGATAACTAATTTATCATTTCTCTCGGACCAATCTTAATTGTTTTATGACCCTTCGCGCAGAACTCTTCATTGCCAGTTCAAGAAATATATTCGGATTACTAACACAAAAAAAGAAAATGTCTCATATCGAGGATATTTAACATCGAAAAACATAAAAAGAAAAAAAATGAAAAAAAATATATTTTTAATAATATGTGGAAATCTCCACCCTTTACCTGATGATGGTCGCGATACCAGAAACACGTGTAGTAAAATTATGGAAAATAAAGCATAATATTTAAAAAAAAAATCCATATTACAACCAAAAACGTTTGCGGTAGCTCTCTTCTTTTTAATATACGCACTTTTCTCACGTTGGAACTATTATAACCTCTTCCTTTTATACACACATAAAGAAATATAGCACTCAACATTCAATGACTAGTATTTAAAAAAATGAATTTTACATTGATTCTTGATGTGTATAAACATGCTTTTTTTTTTATAGATACGGATGTTCATACATGACATTATCGTTAAAAAGTCACGTATTTTAAGCGCTGTTTAAAATTTCCTAACTGTGATAACATAAAAACTAATAATAAATAAAATACCATAAAATTGCATATGAGATGTACGGAAAAATTATATGTACTTCTCCTATTTACCAAATTTTATTTTATATTAATTTTTATATTATTTATAAAATTTTAATATTCAGGTATGCCATTTTTAGACATGTTAGTGAAGATCCCTATAAGAGTATAATGTACTCTCGAAAAAAAACAAAAAAAAACCCCCGTAAAAACAGCCTTTTATTCATAAACATGAATAACGAGTAAGTTTTGCTGTCTATTAAAAAAGCACAAGGCCAGACTCTATCAATTATTGGACTACAATTAGAACAATCCTGTTTCTCACATGAACAATTGTATGTAGGTTGTTCACGTGTGAGAAGTAAAACTAATTTGTTTATATTACGCAAGTACAGACAAAGAATATCGTCTATCAAGAAGTATTGTAATATAAAAGCTGTTTAAAGACATTTTTGTGTTTGAATAAATTAATTTGAAATTAAATTATTGCTATAAATTTAGTTCTAACTTTTTAATTCCCGGGCAACGTCTAGGTTTGCTAATATATATATATATATATATATATATATATATATATATATATATATATATATATATATATATATATTGGATATATTTAAACATAAATGTTTCCATTGCGATTATTTTTATCCACATTTTCAATATTTCTAATAACTATTTTGATTTAAGCTTGGATTGGAAAGGCAAAACCATCTCGCATCTGAGCACTTTCAGTAAATTCAATCCATTTTCAAAGACATTTGTTTTTTTCTTATGTCGCCAGTTTTATTTCATAAATATCGCTTTTCGCTTTATTCACGTAAGATTTCTACATTTTTATTTAATGAAATTTATTTAGTATTTTGGTGCGAGGTTTCATGTAAACTTTCGTTGCAGGCTTTTCAATAGTCAATGCCTCAGGTTGTTGCAATCACTTTTCTAGTACTGCACCATGGTGTCACTGACAAAATCATTGATTTCACGATCATGGTTTCCTTTGTGTTTTTTGATGATATGTCGTTTAATACAGTGCTTCAGTTTTTTTATAAATGTGCGAATGACTTCCGGTACATATTAACCATATGTCTGTCTATAATAACTGAGATGAGCCATTAGAACTATTTACACTATTTACAGCTACATTGTTCGAACTATGTCCTGATTTTTATTATCATATTCACGACTTTTCGGTCGTTGTTCGCCCCGACCTTCTTATCGATGTTTCGACAGAACGCTTTATTTCGTCCGCTGGGGCAGTATTTTTTCTAGTTCCACGTGCCATGCCTTTTCTGGATATCTCAGTTTCCGTTATTTCCTTTTAGTAACTTAACTCTCCAAGTTTAATTCAGCTATTGCACTCAAAACTCTTTGGGTCGATTAACTGGATTATTTCAATCAAAGCTTTTAGCCACTGGTCCATGATACATATAGTTACAATACCTCATCACAGAAATAGAAACAGGCATTTGACTTGAAATGAACACATGGCCCAGTGGATAAAGGCGTTAGTTGAAGTAATCCAGTGAAATGACCCAAAGAGTTGTGAGTTCAATACCGAGCCAAAGCAGAAGTCAAAAAAGACTTGGAAAGTTGACTTACTAAATATCCATTCCAGTTAATTTTTGTGAATCTTCTTCTGGAAAGTAATTCTGAAAACGTCTGTCAAATTATTCAAGTTTTCTTTGATGACATTTCATAGAGACACAAGATCTTCGCATGCATCAGCGATGACTGTTACCAATTGGTGAAATAATTTCATAACAATCTCTTGTCACACGTCTCTTCGATGCTTCTAGATTACGTATTTGCCTGTCCATCTTGTAAATCACGATGTCATCCTTCCCTGCATGGATGTGTTAAGATCATTAAAATAGTGAAGTTATCAGCCAAATAAGCTAAATTGAACAATCAATACTCATGTCCAAATAGTAACCAGTTTTTTTTTTTCTGAAGAAATTAACAAGTTCTTTTCGTAGCTGAAATACGCTTGACAGATCCCCTCGACAACCAACTTATACATCGACATGCTATAAAAACCATTTTATGATCAGCTTCCATATTATCACATAATGAATAACCTCAAATGTAAAGCATTTGCTTTTACATGGTTCAGTGTATTTATAGCGCCGTTGATTACTCTGTTTAGTTCTGTTGACATTTTGTTTTTGTTACAAGACTTCCTCGGTTAATGAAGCAGTGTTTTGAATTGCATTCTGTGGCAAGCCCCTGTATCTGGGTAACCATTCCTAAATGCCGATCGATCATTGTGGCAATACTATCAGTACATGCGTCTACACAAAACCTGAAGTCCAACTCACATTTGTTAAATATATAGCCGCTCACAATCATTCACGACTATATCTTCAGAACATTTTTTTTGTTGGTAGTAAAGCAGAGAAAAAAACGAAATATTTCAAATGAACCTCATGTTCAAAATGCGCATTCACCATAAGAACTGATTAGCAACGTCTATACGTTTATCAATTTGCAAGAAAAGTACTTTGTTAATATAATATGTTCTATGAGCTG
Source organism: Acanthosepion lycidas (assembly GCA_963932145.1). Classification (NCBI taxonomy): domain Eukaryota; kingdom Metazoa; phylum Mollusca; class Cephalopoda; order Sepiida; family Sepiidae; genus Acanthosepion; species Acanthosepion lycidas. Next base: position 2,968,536 of record OZ010582.1, read on the forward strand.
ATCTTCCATATCGTGTGCCAAACCTTAAATTGGCCAAGCTATTGTGTCATTTGAAGCTGGAAACTGAGTCACTTTCCTTGCCACTAGGTCACTTAGCGTTTTTATGCAAATAGCTAGCGTTTCACCGATTGCGTATCGCATGTTCATCTTAGCAATTCAAAGTGTTTCATTATAACATGTGTGAAAACTTTAGCCTCAAGTTCTTCCTACTAAACTCAAGAATATATAAAAATTGAGTTTTATTGCCCTAAAAGTTAAAGGGACAAATGTGGACTTCAAAGAAGAATTTATTTACCAGCTTTATTTTTAACCACTTTGTTTTAGTTATTTTATATTGTATTTTAAATTTTAGTTTTAATTCTTTTTTATAACATATTTTTATTAGAATTTTTCTTAAATTTGAGCAACTGCTATAAAAAGAAAAATATTGTATATCTGTTAAAACTAGTTTTTTTTAAGTGTTTTAAAAGAATATTTTGCTTATTGGAAATATTAAATTTAATCTATAAGATTGAAATAAGATAAAAGCTTCATGAAAAGCTTTTCTTTTTTAAACATTCATTTAAAACCTGAAGTATCGCATTTCTCTGCATGTTTCTATTTTTATGTTATTATTAGGTTGGTGCAAAAATAATGTCGTTTTCTCACATTTGTTGCTATTTGAGAAAACAACATTATTTTTGCAACAACCTAATATTTTACTTACGATTAACGAGCGTTTAAAAAAAGAAGCACATCGGCGGTAATAAAATTAAAATATTAATTTTATTCTATTATTTTTCGTATTTATTCTAAAACGTTTAATTAATGAATCCTAATTCAAAAAGAAATTACGTATCTAAGCAATCCTAATTTAAAAATAAATAAATACTGTATTTACAAGATAACCTTTATACATAAAAATACACTATTTATGCATGAGAAAATTATAGTTAATAAATTATACATCATATCTATCTAATAATAAAAATATTATCAGATAATTATTATTAAAATTACCATAAAAAAATTTAATTATAGAAAATTTAAATATAAAAATATAATTTTTATAATTTTTTATTTAATATATTTTGCTTGTGGTGGTCTTTTGTCTAATTTTCAACTTTCGATGGCAACTGCTCGGGACATTAAATCAGGCTTATAGATCGGGGTGTTCGGCCGTAGTACGCACCGGCCCTGCTATAATCTCCTTTCATGAAACGATTTGTTATGAGTGGATATGGCGTAATTGTTGGCTGAGAATCGTCGTAATTCTGGCAACACAACGATTCTGCTGTGTTATTAGAGACTCACAATGAAATTTCAAAATCTGATAGCTAGATTATGAAATTAAATAAGAATTGAATTAAACGCTAGTTTAAAAAACAAAAAAAACAAAACAAAAACAAAAAAACATTTGAGCCAACATCAAGGTGGTTATTCCTTCCAGTCATACGATTTTTTTTTAGAGGCTAAATTAAAACTATGAAAATGGCGTTTTGGCATTTCTAGGTGGGGTTCCCATCAGTCACACACCATATCATCATCATTATGTTGTCATACGTGTTTCATTTCACTTTCTTTCTGTTCATTATATCGCGTTCGTCGTATAGCAACCACCGAGTCAGATGTCCCGGCAGACTCTAATGGCGTGGAATGTAGCTACTGTTTCTTTGTTTCCTGGAAACTCTCCGCATACCGACAGACGATGACTCGCATATCGGCACCGGTACGCGTCGCATATCGGCACCGGTACGCGTACTACACTTTGAGTAGCACTGGTTTACTGTACATTTAAACGCACGCACACACTATTTATTATATGTTCAGAAATAGCAGAGAGAGAAGTATTGGTCAGTTGGCTCTTCATAGATAAAATCAAAAAACGGTCCGCACTAAAATTAACCATTATTATATGCTCTGCTATTTCTGAGCATATAATATATAGTAGGAAATGTGTGGTTAATTTTAGTGCGGACCATTTTTTTTTATTTTATCTAGGTCCCACTCCACATTTCACCTCATTCTAGAATCCTTGTATATCAGATCTCGTGGGCCTTCCCTTTGTAAACAGAGAGGATGCATACTGGGTCTGAATGTTATTGGAATCTAGTTTCTTGAAATTCATTTTTTTTATTATTTCCATTCCATACCATTCGTTAATTTAATTTACACGCTTTTATATTGTTATTCACAGAAAAATAAACTTGATAAGTTCTGGGACGAATCCGGTTGATTTTTTATAACCTTTAAAAAATGCCTTATATATTTTTCTGTTTTCTAGCTATTATTAAATTCTGTACCACAAAAGACTTTTATATATATGTATATATATATATATATATATATATATATATATGATTTTTCCTCTCAATTCGTTGTTGGAAGTTTTACCTGATGATCCTGAATCCTTAAAAAAGGATTTAGGTGAAATAAATTATCGTAATGGTACCTTAAAGTGGTTTGTTTTTCATTACATTATATATATATATATATATATATATATATATATATATATATATATATATATATATATATATATATATAAACTTATGTATACTTACAAAGGGAGATAAATATGTATTCTGAATGATACCAAAACAAAAAAAAACAAAAATAATATGTGGTACCGATAATATAATATTAGCTTTTTAATTTATATTATTGTAGCTAAACTAAACTTCGAGCTACATACTTAGAATATCTAATGTTTTATGATAAATTTTCTCTTATGGTGCCTGGAATTTATGAATTTAAGCGCAGTACCAGATTGGCGTCAAGATTTCTAACAGTTTCTTCGCTCGTACTTCTCTCTTGTGGAACTCTTTTTCGGCTTCTTGCTTTCCAGTCAACTATAATCTTCAAAATTTTAAATGCAATATCAGTCGTTATCTTTCTGTCTTCTAAATTTTTGTTCTTTTACTTTTCTCTCTATTTAACGGTGTTTTTTTTTTTTTTCTAACACTCAGTAACCCCTTGCGCCTTAGTGGCTTTATTACACTGCTTTGGGTGAAATAATTTAAAAAAATATGTAATAATAATAAAAGTATATATTAAAATATTTTAATCATTGATACAAATGCATATGAATATATTGACTAAGATATAATCATTTCTGAGACACTAAAATTAAATAAAATTCTATTAGAAAGTAAATTAAGGTTAATGGTAAATGTAAATAAAATTGAGCAAAAAATAGAGAAAATTAATCACATACAAACCAAAAATCATCAGAAAATATGGTCGGTGTTCTACCGAAAGCAAACAAACTACCGTAGTTCCTCATGTATAATACTCATTTTTTCTAAAAAGATAATCAGTCAAATTACGGGTGCGTATTATGCACAGCTACAAAACATCTTTAAAAATATTGCCGTTTCACTGGTCGATTTCAGTTACGAAATGACGTCTCACCAGAAATAGACGACAATTTGACATTAACATTCGGCGATGTCAAATATAATCATATTACCTAACAATACTTAAAAATATAAAATAAAATAAGAATTAACAAAAAACTAAATTAGAATGACATTATTCTATCTTCAAAACCATTTTTTAAATAAGAGTAGGAAACGCTGGCCGTAATAACGTTTGAGAGGTACAATTTACAGGGTTTGATTACCAAACAAGAGGTGTGTGAGTAGAAGCATTTTCCCACACTTTTAGAGCAATTTTAGGGGTGCGTATTATGGATGAAGGCGTATTATATATGGGGAATTACGGTAGCTATTGCTATCATAATTGAAATTGTCACCATATTATATCGAAAAGTACAACAAATGATTTAACACCCATTCTCAAAATAATTAGCCTCTCACCGATTAAAATTTTTTGCCGATTTTGTCAACAGACAGAAAGACACAAATATTAAAGTTACATTAATGGTAGTTTACATATTAAATCCCTTTACACTCACATAGCAGTTAACATGTGCTTGAAACGTTAAATAAAATCAAAATTTAGCCTCCTCTTACTAGCAATTTGTTTGAACTATGGGATTACTTCTTAGAGGTAGTGGAAACAGAAATACATTTACAGCTGAGCGTCTCCGTATATTCAACGTTTCGATGTAAACTGTAAGCGGCGTTTATAATATTTCGCCTTATTATTTTTCTACTTATTATATTTCGCCTTATTATACAAACTTTCTGCTTTTTGATATGTAAGAAAAAACCCTAATTTTTTTGTGAAGAAATTTCGTAGAACAATATGCGTCAACAATCATTTTACACCTTGAAATTCATTTCAAGTCATACATACATACACATAAAACACACACATATACACAATAACACAAGCGAACGCACACATTATATATATATATATATATATATATATATATATATATATATATATATATATATATATATATATATATATAATGTGTGTGTGTGCTCACGCATCTGTTTGTCTATTTATGTATGTCTCTTTTGACGTCTCTGAGTGTATGCGTTTTAATTAGAGTGCGACCAAAAATAGATTTGCACTGAGTCACATCATTGCATAGACATTGGAAAATAGTCACGTTTCTCTTACCGGAGTAAAATCAGTCGAAGGTGGTTAATACCCTTAGAAGTTTTTCAATTACTACCTACAACAAAAGGTAGAGACGGTCGGTCAGATATTATTATGAAAAATATTTCTATTGACGTATTTCGGGGCCGACGATCTGAGCTGTACGTTTGATGTCCGCTTTTTGCTAAGATCTTAGCAAGAGAGCTTGATCTCTGTTGGCTTCTAACCCATTACTTGGCTCTTTCTGAAGTGATGACATCAAACATAACTTTTCGTAGATCTCGGGACTGTGGGCGGGTGATTTCTGATCGGGACACAACAATATGACGAAGACGAGAAAGAGGTAAAAGAAGAAAGGATAAAAGTTGAATGATGAAGGAGGACATTTTGATTTTGTTGGAAGGAAAGCAAGGGAGACTCGTATGTGGCCAAACGAGTAAGGAAGGAAAAAGGGTTAGTATCAAGATGAGGAGGTTGGAATGAATGTTTAAGTAAAGAAATATAATACAAAATATTTGGAGAGTCATTTACGAAAGCGAAGAAGATGTAATTAGTGATGAATAGAAAAATATTACGAAAATAAAATGACGACGTACAATATATAAAGGTATTCCAATAGTAGATAATAATGGCGACAAATGGAAATGTAAGAAAAGGAAGAAAAAGATATCATTAAAAGAAAGAAAAATCAATGAGAAAACGACCGAGAAATTAAGATGTAATGATAATGGCGGGAAAGAGATGACGTCTATATAAAAACATATTGTAAAGAGTAAAATATCAGTATAGGATGTGGACTGAATAATAATTGGTAAACATTTTGAAAAAAGAAAGAATAACAGAAAGTACAAAGGTCAATGTCTAGAAGAAAAAATAGGAACCCTGGGAAAGAATGAAAAATGAAAGATTACGATAAATTGACTTTACTGTTGAAGTTAAAAAATTTTAGCACCTAACGAGAAAAGAAATCTCCAAATATAATGAACTGAGATGCGAGGCGAACCTTCTAATCATCAGATTATGGTTATTATAATAGAAGATCTGTGAAAAAAATATCAAAGCTCTACTGTAGTGATGTTCTGCAACAACATTTTGTTAATCACTGTGCTACGGTAACTCACATTTATATTTACTAAATATAACTTATCCCGATATAAGGTGAGGATCAATGTCGTTATAGTATTATTGATTTATAAGAAAAGTTTGGTAAAAACGATCATGCACCCAAGAGTTAAGAAATGTAATGAAGAGAGTTGACGTTAAAGAGTCTGGAGAATCGATAGAGGAAAGAGATAGAGTAGGAAAGAGAAGAAATGAAAAAGAGAGGAGGAGACATTGAAGAGAGAAAGAACAGAAAGAAAAGAGAGAGAGCGAAAGGAGGAGATAAAGATGAAGAGGGAGTGGGCGATGGGAAGATAAAGAGAGAGAGAAAGGAAAGAAGGACAAAAGGGATGCGAATTCCAAAAAGAAAGAAAATGTGAAGGAAGCAAGAGAAACGTGATGTGAATCCCGTGAAGAAAAAAAAGTCCGAGAAAGCGAGGGAAGATAAATGGAGAAAGAGAATAAGAGGAAAACTGGTAAAGTTATAACATTGCGAATGAATGAGAGAGAGAGAGAGGGAGAGGGAGAGAGAGAGAGAGAGAGAGAGAGAGAGAGAGAGAGAGAGAGAGAGAGAAGGGGGAGGGGGAAGAAGTACTATAAGAAAAAAAGAAACAGAAAGACGGGTTTAACTTTTCCTTAGTAAGGAGAGTCGATAATCGGGTGTAGAGACAGGAATAAATTTACAGCTGAGCGTCTCCGTTTCGATGTAAACTGTAAGCGGTGTTTATTAAATTTTGCCTTATTATATTTCTGCTTATTATAAAAACTTTCTGCTTTTTGGTATGTAAGAACGAAATGCGTCAACAATCAGTGTCTATCCTTAGAAGTAAGTAAAAAGGAAGAGGGGGATGAATATTACAGAAAGAGTGAGTATTACATAGGAAGAGAAGGAACCGCCCAGAACAATGGCAGATTGAACAGATAGAAAGAAAAAAATCTGGAAAAAGGGAAAATGCAAATGATGAAAATAAAGACAGGCGGTAGACAAATCTAATGATAAGTTAATTTCAGACATATGTTTAAAATATCTAAGATGATTGTTTTTCTTGCAAGTTGGTTACCAGCGACTAACATCGGCTTCCAGATGATAGACTTGCAAACTCGTCTGAGGCAGAGAAAAGACAAGGTTTTCAGTTTCGAAATTCTTCCAAATATAAACATCCATGGAAAGCCAGTAACGAAAGGGGAACAGCTTGTTTAGTTTAGAGTGTAGAGTTTATTGATGATGTTCCAGAGAAAAAAGAAGTATTGTTGACGCGTCGAAAGATGAAGGATAACATAAATGAAAGAACGATGATATTGCTACAAATAAATTAAATATTAAATGCATAAATAATTATATCAGATGATTATCTTGTAAGAGAAAATGTCTCTCATATCTTGATTCATATCAATTATGTATCGTATCTCAAACTGTGATTGTCTTTTCTGGACAAAAGCCTTCTTCCACAGGTCATGGGGGGTATTTTACTTTTTAGTTTATGTTAATTGATGACCAGGCTCTACGTTGTTTAACGAGAAGCGAAGGTTCAACGTGATTGATGACATAAGCTTCTACAGGGGTTGGACAAAATAATCGGAACAGATGCAAATTCCACTCCTATATTTCAAAGCCCTATTATATTAAGAACTTTAATCAAAACTTCGTAATTGCAGGTTATATCTATTGTAAATACGTTTATTTATCTAATTTACTGTCTTTGTCTTATTTATTTTTAGAATTTAGTAAAATTAAAGCTAAAAGCGTGACCTCTCCGAGTACGAAAAAGGGCAAATTGTTTGAGCTCGCATGGCAGTAGCCTCGATCACTAAGGTTGCTGAAGTATTTGGTTTTTCAAGAGCTACCATATCAAAAACTATGACGCAATTCGAGAAACCTCTAGCAACTGTAAAAATTCGGGCCGGACTTGCAAACTTACAGACAGGGACCGATGTGCATTGAAATGCAATGAGCAAAAAATCATCAGACTTCTGCGGCGAAAGTGACTGCTGAGTTGAATAATGATCCATAAGGCTGGATATCATGGAAGAGTCACCGTAAGGAAAACTCTTCTCTCCACTCGCAACATTCAGAAGACGTTGAATTGATGCAGAGATCACAATGCCTGATCTGAAGACCAATGGAAGCAAGTCATATTCTCAGACGAGTCCAGTTTTTCTCTTTTCCCAACTTCAGGGCGTGTTTATGTGTGGAGGTAGCCCAAATAAGCTTACAACTCTAACTGCCTTCTTCTAACAGTGAAGAATGGAGGTGGATCAGTGATAGTTTGGGCCGCCATATCATGGAAATGTCTCAGTCCAATAGTTGCCCTGCATGGTAGAATCAACAGCAAAGATTACCTGAACACTTTGAGAGATCATGTTCATCCAATGACCCATAATTTATTCCCTGGTGGAGACTTCCAAGACGATAATGCTCCAATACATACCACTTGAGTGGTTAAGAATTGGTATGAAGAGCATGGAAATGAGATTGAACACATGAAGTGACCTCCCCAATCTCTAGATGTCAATATTATTGAACATTTGTGGTGCATTTTGGAGCGACAAGTTAGGAGCTGCTATCCTCCACCGTTGTAACTTAAAGAACTGGAGCAGGTATTAATGGAAGAATGGCTGAAAATTCCTCTGGATTATGTCAGGAACAGGAAGCTGTATGATTCCAATCCTAGACATATTAAAGCTGTCGGTGAGGCTAAAGGAGGACCAACTCCATATTAAATAAATTTTCTTTGAATTTAACAAGTGTTTCAATTATTTTGTCTAACCCCTGTTCAACGGACTAATCCGAAAATATCAATCTTTCTCTTTGTATTGAATTCACTTCATCGGAAATGATCGACTAAACTTGTTGGGGGTTAGCAAGTTTATCTTATATGTATCTTATCTTGACAATGTTAAACTTATAATGATTCGTGATAATTTGCTTTAGTCATCGTTCTACTTACCGTACAGGAAGTGACGCAGTGATGTAGCAGGAATGTTGTTTGACCAAATTTTAACTCCTAAACTTGATAATGCTTTATTGATAATCTCACAGTGATCATGTCTGAATTTGATACTAAGTGGATTATAAATTGAAAATAAATTAATTACAAACGTGTATTTCCTTTACTTTTATTGAAATATATTTCTAATAGAAATGCATACATAAGCAAATGTTTGTTCGAGTCTTGATAACCACGTGTCATTTGACAGGAGAAACAAAAGTGTTTTCAAGTTAATAATTAAGTGTATATAAAAAAGTAAACAAAAATGGTATTTGTAGATTAATATTGAAAAGTAATTGTTTATTCTTCCCTGATTTTCTATATACCCTAAAATGAGAATGTTTCAGACGAGTCAGGTGTCGGGTCTCTTGATAGAACAGTTCTGCCAAAGAAACTGACAGTCAATAGTCAATAACAATATAAGTAAACGTTTAAAAGAAACAAGCTTTCATTTGGAAAAAGTAGGTTGATTACACATTTATTGTTGAAGCACTGTTTTTCTTCGGTAAGTGCTACCAAGCATGTAGTGAGAATGTTTTGATAAACGCTTGGAATTTCAGGAGCCTAGAAAGGGAAATTAATTGTTAAGAAAGAAAGAAGGAAAGCAGAGCGTGAAAAGAAAAAGAAAAAGAAAAAAAGAAACCAAGCGAAAAGAAAAGAAATGAGAGAGATGTGATGACGAAGAAAAGAATGTTTCAAAGGAAACATGTAATATAAAGAGGAATAAAGCATTTAAGTAATAAAAAAAAATAAGAATAAACAGAAGACAACCACAATAGACAAAGTAGGGGAGAAACAAAATAAAGTAAGAAATTATTTAAGGAGAGTATATTGAAAATAAAAAAAGTGAAAACTAAGGTACCCCCCAACGGCGACAGTCTGTTTCATGCGTGAGCGTAATCTTAAGACTATATTTATATATACCCTATCTTTGATATTGAGCACATTCATCAATAAATATAGCATACCTTAAAAATATATTTTCATCTTATTATATATACATATATAAATGCCCCATGCCCCCTGAGTCTACATGAAAATCTAGTTATAATTAAGTTTGCTATTATCGTTGATCTATTAAATCAGCGAAATGAACTTAGCGTCATATGTAGACATTTCAAAATGTTCATGTTAAAATATAGTTAATGAATTTTCATAAAAAATCTATGCATTACAATTGTATCTTGATTATTTTATTTTGTATAATGATACATGTAATATTGATTTAATTCCTTGATTTTTTATTTTTAAAATGTTCAGATAATAAATCAATAAAATAAGAATTCTATTTTAGGTTTAAAATTATATAAAAACAATGATTTAATCATACCAGAGGCCCCTTTAAGATTTGTAAAGAATTTGTAAAAATATTTTTTTAAAAATACAAAAATTAATCTATTGTTAAACATATACATATCTCTCAGAATATTATTTCGTAACTTAAATAGATACTCTTAACCGGAAGTATGTTGTCAACTCGTAATTTGACAGTTCTCCGAGATATGCATGAATACCACACAACCCCCAACATCTAACTTATAATTTTAACTATTCTGATTTAGCTTTGATCTTTCTTTTGATAAGTAAAAAAGAGACTTACTCATAAGATTTTAAAATCTGGATCCCCCACTCCATCTTTAATAAGCAAACATAATGTTTTCTATTTTTAAATGTAAATCATTTTCATTAAAAAGTTACCGAACATTGCCTGATGTGGAGATAAAAATTTTAGGTCTCGAAACAGAGAAATTTCTGTGTCGCAATGTGAAATATTTTTAATAAAAACATCATTAATATATATATATATATATATATATATATATATATATATATATCAGTGGATGATGATATATATAGAGAGAGATAGAGAGAGAGAGAAAGAGAGAGAGAGAGAGCGAAAGGATGCGCCGACTGAGACCAAATTATAATTTCAAGTAAAGATAGGTAACAAATACAAAATAGTACCGCCGACAAATTCCTTTTGGAAAAACAATAAAATAATAATTTAAACTCTACCGACAGCAAAAGGACAGTCTGTGTACGACCTTCGATGGTGACCGTCAGCTTGTCATTGGCTCCGTTGCTCTGCGATTTGCTTGTCCCTCTCGTAGTCTCCACAGGCGTGTATCGATGCAAGAGAGCAGCTGGAAAATTCTCGGCGAAACCAAGAATTGATTTAAATTTAAATTGCAATTTTGGGGGCATTCAATCAGATTTGAGGAAATCAATTTGGACGAGAAACTTTCAGCAAACCCTCGTAAATTTAGTGACACTGACTATGCAATTAGTACATATGGGATAGAAATAAGATACTTTAGTAATATTTTGAGTGTCGAGTGTCCGACTGCATATGTAATCTAGTATTGAATCTTTTCCATTCGTGTTTTAATTCTGCAATGTCTCACCGCCGTAATTTCTTCTACGTAATTATTCTAATGAGCTTTCCTCTTTGGTATCAATTTAAGCGCAGTAGTAATATTTTGGACAATAGGTAACATTTCAAATCGCTAGATGGAAACGTAAGTTTATTGCTAACAATTTCATTTTTCGCACTAATGGTTTGCGCAATTCTCTTCTGGATTCTTGCATGCAAATTCACATTTGATCTCCAAAAATACATTTTTTTCATTTGGTTTTTGTTCGCTCTTCTCAATTGATTTTACTGCTTTACACTACAATCCTCTGTAGCTAAAATCGACCTTGCTAACCAGACGCTCCTCTGTAGCTAATCTGGTATAGCACGTCAGGCTATATGACGGTTCCGTATAGGATGCAGATTCGATTCCTGTCGGAGGACGCATATTTTCTATGAAAATTTATCGGACGTTCAGGCCGATAAAAGTTGTTAAAACTGTTTTAATGACTTAAATATTCGTGTCTATGTAAATAACGTATAATAAAAAATATATTAAAATAATTGTCGGACTTTGTCCATTTCGTACTATCTATCTATATATATTGTCATACACAGACAGACAGTTTCACATCTCATCAGTGTGGCGAGACATCGGATTGCCTTAAGCCGGGATCGAAACCCGACTGATTTGGTATCAGTCGGAAATTTTACCCCTTGGCGCAGGGCATGGATGAAGGTGAATTTAGAAGTATTTATTTTCAGACAAACACGCCAGTGACCGGAGAACTCGATTCGTCTTAACGAAGAACCATGCATCAACAGCAGTAATAGTCACTGTTTCCAAATTCACTTTTCTCACCCGAAGAGTTCAGCAGAAATAATTATTTTAGGAGCATGCATATATAATATATTGTATGGATGTCTGTGTGTGTCTGCTTGTTTATATATATATGTATGTGTGAATCCGTTTAAAGCGAGAGCAATATAGTTTATATGAATCAATAATTTTGTTCGGGCATGGGCTTTTTGTCTTACCATAGAGCAGTAGTCTTCAAGTTCGTCATGTGGGCCGCATTTTCATTCGTCAAAATCAAAAACAAACAAGCGCGAAATAATAAAAAAATAAATTGGCGACAATTTACTCATCGCATGTGTGTGCGGGTGGGAGTAAAGAAGGAAAATGTGTATGATAGAAAAAATGGCAACGTGAATATAATACATAGAGTGAGAAAACGAGAGAGAGAGAGAGAGAAAGATAGAATGAGAGAGTGAGAGAGATAGTGAGAGAAAGAGAGAGGAAAGGTAGGAGCGTGAAATCTGTATGAATAAATGGAAAATTAAATTTACAAAAACGAAAGCAAAGAAGAAGAAAAAAAGGTGGAACGTGGGAATTTGGAAGCAGAGTAAGAAGAAGTGCTATGTTTATAAAAACAAGTGAACGTTGAAAGTGCCTCGCAATGTCAACATGCCAGGCGAGACCTAAACACAGCCAGTATTCATAAAATGGACCTTGAGGGAAAAAATGAAAAGAATAGTGATTTAACGACAATCTCTCATTCATTCGTCATACATAGATAAAGCCTTATATACAAAATAAGTAAATGCGTCTCATTTTCTTTCTTACATTTGTTTTCTTTTGTTTGGATAAGTAGATGCATTCGATAAAACGCCTGGTAGGTATCAAGGGAGCTAACAACCCCTGAGCTCATTTATTCGCTTAGAAATGGCAGACAGTAAATATATATTTTGCATGTATGAATAGAATGTTCTTGTTTTTTCTAACTTGAATATACATGTATTAGGTTGGTGCAAAAATAATGTCGTTTTCTCACATAGTAACATATGTGAGAAAACGACATTATTTTTGCACCAACCTAATAGTTTAAGATTTGTTTCAGAATATTTTATTAACACGACTGTGTTAATAAAATATTCTGAAACAAATCTTATACTACACTTGAAGACTACTGCTTGAATACACTTGGAGACTACTGCTTGATTACTCTTGAAAACTACTGCCTCTTTACACTTGAAAACTACTGCTCTATGGTAGGCAAAAATAAACATCATAGACGCCGTTCCAGAGAAAGATAAGAGACATTTTGACAGATAAATTATTAATAGCATAGATAATTTGATTCACACTGGGCCCTTTATGATTGCTAGTTTGTGACAAATTCAAACAATTAGTAAATATCATTTGAATTCATATATGCAATAACAATATGAATGTATATTTTAACAAATCAAAAAAATATTGTGGGAATTGTATGAGAAAGTGGAAAAAGTCAACTTGCGACGCGCCTACTTCAGGACTTCTTCAGTCTACTTCAGGACTTCATCAGACTAAATTTGGTGGAACTACACATCCGTTCGACAGAGGGGTGCTGGAAATTTTAGATTTGTTTTTTATATCTAGCCGAATTCATTTAGAGTTTGTTTTCCTTTTTCTTTCCATCACATTTGTAAGTAGGTATTCCGCACCGATATTAGAAGATTTGCCGGGATGGGTGGAATGATGTAAGAGCCATGCCGCAAATTTATTATAGATGACCACTCACTAGACATTTACGTCGTAGTGAATTATTTTCTCCTTTGATCAGAGTAGCATTTTTATATCAAAATGGTGGTGAGTCTTATTATGGTGGGCAATCAATCTATTTGACGTATTATTTTGTAAAATGTCTCTTTTGTGTTCATGGAAAGAATATAAATAAAATATTTTTTATTCAAATTCCTCGCCGAATTTAATCCCATCATAACAAAATAAAATCCGACATAATCATCGGATTCTACCTAAGAGCACTAAGAATATGCAGCATGGATTATTTACACAAAGAAGTGAAATAATTTGGGTATGAGGTGGGTGTTGAGCAAAGGATAAAAAAACTGAGAAAGATAAAAAGGGGATCAAAGCATCAGGAGATACCGATTGGCATTACATTTAAATTTTTGACGTTTACATTTATCAGGGAAGCAAGTAAGAGGAAGGGAGTTACACAGTATGGAAGTGCGAGAGAAGAAACTGTTGGAGTAGAAGAGGCTGTTATATTTAACTGTTTCGACAGTAAAAGTGTAGGACCGAGATGCCACCCTAGTAGCACGCTTAAATTCATGCATTCGGGGCACCAGTGAAAATAGCTCGTTAGAACATATGCTATGAAAATATTTCTTGAAAAGACAGAGGTAATCCATATTACGTCGGAGAGAAAGTGACTGGAGTCGAGACCCTAAGTCAGCACCGATCACATTGCATATCCGTCTTTTGATTTTGCAGAGTGGCTCGAGATGAATGGCAGGGGCACCTGACCATATATAGTAACAGTTTGAAAACAAAAAAATGGCTTAGTCAATGCAAAAAAAAACTATATGGTAAAACCTAAAGGAGGTGTTTACTCTATCGCCTTTAATAGATGTTATAAAAAATCGTAGGTGAAAAACCTCAAGGAATCAATTTGTGATATATATATATATATATATATATATATATATATATATATATATATATGTGTGTGTGTGTGTGTGTGTGTGTGTGTGTGTGCGTGCGTGAGAGAGAGAGAAGTAAATAGATATAGACAGGGTAGACGTAAGTGAGAGGAATCGATATTGTATTCCAGATGCTTGATTTACGCCTCAATGCTATAATCAGAGCTGTCACTGGAGTGTGTTGATTCCTACGTCTACACACACACACACACACACACACACACACATATATATATATATATATATATATATATATATATATATATACACATACATATATATATATATATATATATATATATATATATATATATGTGTGTGTGTGTGTGTGTGTGTGTCTATGTGTGTGTTTGCGCGTGTGTATACAGTAACGTACAGGAGTCTTCGCCCATATTAAACAATTGTCAATTACTAATAACTGCCGATTTATAAAAATATGTTTTTCATTGTACTGACGACAGATGAAACTTTGGCCATAACAGAGTCATTTGCACACCTAATTATCATATTTTTTTTAACGTTTCTGAATGCGAAGAGAAGATGCTAGGTGACACCCACAAATAGAAGTGCAAACTTTTTTTTCGGTCACCCGGCCTTCACTCTTGTCTTCTACCGTTAAAATGCAAATGTTATTCGCAACAGAATGGATCTTTTACATCATAAATTGTAAATTCTTACATGGGATTGCTGTATAATTACCTTAGCTGGGAAGATTCACATATCTCGAAAGCAATTAATATATAGATAGTGAAGATGGCGCTAAAATATGAGTTAGCGAGCAGTAGCTAAATAATTAACCAGTGGTCGCTCTATAAAGCTAATGCATAGGACTCTGCAGAAACGGATCAGCACAGGACTATATCAATCAAGGAAGACTTCTAGACAAAAAACAGATGAATGTAATTTTATGCGACTATAAATATAAATTCAAGAACCTTAATTACACATTGGATTTCAGGCAAAAACCAGCATTAAACAAAAAGAATTTGAAGACAAGTGTAAGAGAATTCAGAACTAAAGGATGTAAATATTTGAAATACAATCAACTTCATTGACGAGACTAAAACAGAGTTGTATTCTAATAATGGAAAACTTATCAGAAGATCTAGAATAAAGCGAATCTTTAAAAGGAAGAAAAATGGAATCTGGGATAAGTGTCTGATACTTTAGCGCCAAATACATCCAGTTACTGTAGGATGATTTGATACAAGATTTCTGTGAAGATTAGATGATTTTAGCATTGACAGATATCAATGGCTCAAATTGAACACAGCCCGGCTGGGTTTGATTAGTAAATGTGTAACTGCATTAAAAGATTCGGCAGCTTGGAGCTCTTGACTTAAATATCATAGAACAAATGGGAATATATAATTAATGAAGCTCAGTCATGGCTGTGAAGATGAAAAAGGATTTGTAGACCAACTTTACATGGGACCTTGATGCAATTATTCAAGTTTAGGTGGGCCATAGGAAATATTAACAATATACACCTTGAAAGGAAAAACTTTTCATTAAATATATTTTTCTATTTTAATACACTGTATTTATTTTTTATGTGACGTATTGAAAAACATTTGCTCACTCATTTTTGGACGTACTCTCGCATATTATTCAAAACATATTTTACGGAATAGCAAAGCCAATGTTACACCAGTGCAGATCTTGAAGAGAAATATATAATTACACACTTGTGCAAATGAATTGAAACAATCTCGTTACTTTCCTTTCTTTCAACGTATGGTCAGTTTTAGACCCACTGGAATGACAGGGTGTAATCGATTTTTATTTTTAACTCACATTAGGTCATTTCCAGTGGTGAGTAGTAATGAATCTTATTTCGATGAGTATGATGAAATTTGTTTGTCCTTGAAAAATATTGCATCATCTGTGATTGCATCAGATTTTCACACGCCCAGACACTATTGTTTCGACTGTCGATTAGTTGACGTAGAGCCATTGTCTACAATGGAAGTTACTCCATGGAAGCGTGCGAAAACTGGTATCGCTGTCAAGCCTTATCACTAAGAAAATCAAAGTACTATAGGCTGGCCCGAATACTCTTCGGATTTAAATCTAGAATCTGTGGCCAATCTTCAAGAAACGACTTCGTGGAATGGGCATACATGTGCACTGAGCCATGTTTCATTGGAAAAGTACGGAAAAAAGTAAATAATAACGAAATTATTCGTTTTTCTTCGATTAATTTTCACACGGGTGCATGAAACTTTCCAATAATTTAAATTTAAACATAAAAAGTATAAAGAGTCCAAATTCCACACAGTTCAATTAGTTAATTTGATGGATGCCGTCAAAAGAGAAATGAAAACACATTAATAATATATTAAAAGTCCAATGTCTGTATAAGACATTTGTTCCAAAGAAAAAATATTTTTTGAAAAATATTACGTTTTTTTTAAATAAGGAAATTACTTGAGCAGCTTGTCTTCAATGTTCTAAACTTTCAAAGGTCAATCTTCCTTTTAAAACTTTGCTCCTATATATATATAAACAAATTGCGCCATAAACCACATCAAATAAGGAACAAAAAAATTACCACAATCAAGGAACACGTTTTCTTTTCACTAAAAATGCTTGCGAATATTTAAACTTTATGAATATACAATTTTGAGTTTCTTACAATAGTAAAAGTAATATAAAATGAAAAATAAGTTCCAAAATATATTATATGTTAAGCTTTTACTCATTACAATTATTTCGTTAAAATTTTATCACCTATAGATAACAAAATAATTAATTACAACCAACAATATATTGTTTATTATTTTCGTTTGAATATTTATTAAAAGAGTGTAAACTAGACATTTATAATGTGTTTAATCAAACGATTTTCAATTTATCTTTACACTTTTATCCATTTTAGCGACGAAATATGTGACACCTCCAAACATCAGTCACACTTTAACAATAAAAAAATTCAATAAAAAACACATAACAAAAAAATCTGATTTTAATAAAATTTCAACATTTATTCACTAATTATTTTTATTAAAATATTTAATCTATTAGAAAATATTGGGAGAATATTTTCCCATCACTACTAATCACATCCATGATATCCACGCAAATTCTTTTCTTTATTTTTAACATTATTATAATGGCGAAAGAATTAAAAAATCAAAAATTTCAATAATTTTGGAAACCTTGAAAAAATGTTTCTTGGTTTCCGTCATCTTCTTTAGAACAGGAATCAGGAATTTAAAAGTAAATGGTTTAGAATTTTATTTCTGATTTTCATTCTTAATCCTCCTTAGAATAAAATATCAAAATGAAAAAAATAAATAAATAAACGTGTTTGAAAAATGTTCGCTAACAAAAATGACATTAAACTTGTCATTTTTTTTCCTATTCGTCAACTGTTTCCTTATTTTAGTTCACTAACAGCGACCAATATCTGAAAGAGTTTTAAAATCGTACTTTAGCAATACATATCATTTTATAACATTTAATACTTAATTATTCTTCCAAAAAGAAAAAAAGAAAAAAAAAGAACTAAAAATATACTATATTTTATTAAAATTGTGTTTTAGCAACTGTTTTCGAAAATATTTTATTCAATATACGTAATTTATTTTCTTAAGATATCGGGCCGTATTTTCGACGTGTTCGCAATCGATATTGAATGGAAATTCACTGGGGACAGCTGATATAACATTTTATATAAATTTTTTATTCAAATTTGGCTAAAATGTAAAGTGGGATATAACTAATCTAAATTATTATTTCCATAAAACTAAACACTAAAGAAAAATGATTTGATATAAAATTCATTTCTTAAATGTTGTTTAATACTGCTTATTATAAACAGAGCATTTACTTAAATATTTGTGTCTATAAAAAGAATGTATAAATATAAATATCTTTATATATATATACATATATATATATTGGAGGTACGGTACAGCAATGGATGGCGGCTCGGATTGATGAAACTGAGAGCCGATTCGAATTCTCGTCGAATCCATAAAATTCATTTACGTGCTAATATTCTTGGGAAAAGTATGAATCCTCTTCTTCACCACGCAGTTATGGTAAATATAGTTAGGACAGCCAACTCGCCTAAAAGAAGGAAAACTCTGATTTCAAAACTTGCGGAGAGTCGTTTGGGCAACTTGTGACACATTGTGCCCCAGATCGGCTGTTCAAAAAGTCTGGTTGGTTCTGAACAAAGCCTTCAAAACTATAATCAAATCATAT
>OZ010582.1:2987380-3027380 GCA_963932145.1 Acanthosepion lycidas
GTTATAACTGACTGAACATATGACAGTACTGTAAAAAAGACCCGTAACGCAAAATATCGTGTGTCCATCTTTCTTAGCTCCGATACTAAACTTGCAATAAGTGATTCAAACAGCGAGGTATAAAATATTTTTAGAATTGTTCAGTTCGACATTCTGAAGCTTTATGATGGATTCAGGTTAGCTGCTATCACTAATCATATTTCAATTCCAGATAATGGTTTAGAAATGTTTTTTTCTAAAGTCCTAATTCAAGGAACACTTTGTAAAGGATGTTGATCATTTGCCTAGATCATTCATTACAAACTATAATCATCTCTGCTATTAGTATAGTTCAACCTCTGTCAGTAAACCGAAATCTTGAACGCAAACAAGAGTGCTGTTTTCTATATGTTCTTTGATATGAAGAGAAGAATATTTAAATATTTGAGATCCGTTTCTTCACATATCTCCGGACACTTCGGCGCGGCGTAATGGTTATCAAGCTGATCTCGCTAGAACAATTACGACTGAGTAGTGAGTTCGATCCTCACTTTCGGCATTGTACCATATCTAAGCTATGTATGATTAGAAAAATCACCATTTCTTTGCATCCCTGTTAATTATCTCACAAATCTAAGAGATATTAAATAAAATTGTGGCACTCATGTTGTACTTCTGATAAGGTTAGAAATAAGTCGATTTTTTTTTGGTCTTCATCAGATATACACAGCTTTGTTGAGCGATACAGTTCCTCCATCAGATCAACACCATCACTGGAGTGAGAGATTTAAAAAATGGTTGCTGTAGAATGTGAAAAGAAAATCAATATTGACGTAATGAGATTCCGCTGTGAGATCAAAATAACAAGTGTACACTGCAATTAGGGATTTCTTTGCTGATATATATGTCATCATTGCATCCCTAACCAGAATGATAATCCACTTAGTAAGATAGTCATCCGTACTTTCACCATAATGGAACCAGTCCTGGCAACACCGCATGTGTGGATCTTCAAGATTTCTTGCAAGGGCCATGTCATTTCATGCCTCTTCACAATTTCCTATCCTTTATAAGTGTTTGCAATATATGTCTTTTCAATATTCTTCCCGCAGTTTTAATCACTTCCAATACTATTTTCAGTGGATAATCATATATATTGAGTTGGCCCTCTGTTTATTTGTATATTTATTTGCCTTCGTCTTCCCGCCTGAATATTCGAAAAATCGTATTAAAGAAAAAAAATACCAGCTCCAGCAGTATTCGAACTGGTGTTTCTCTGAGTAGAAGGAACCGTCGTTAGATCCGACGTGCCTTAACCAACTCTGCCACGAAGCAGCTTTGCCGATTAAATAAGATCTGAACAGTGCATTTTAGCGAAATCCTTCACGTCACAGATTCTTCGTAATCGTCATATCTGCTCAGTTTCCAAACATAATGTAATTTTCTTACAAAAGTTTAATTCTCGAATTATACTAAGTTAAATTTAAACAACTTTTCCTTTTGTTTATTTCAGTTGGAGTAGATAGGCCTTCCTATCGTCCGGTCCTTACTTCTTTCCTTTCTCTTGAACAGGAGGAGAGGCTTATCAAAGGGCTCCTATTTCCTTTCTTCTTCTGAGGCTTTAATGGTGACTGTCATGAAGTTTGGGTAAAATGATTGGATGGTAGCTACGTCCCTTGATAATGAATGTACGGAGTTTGCATTTTTTTTGGTTGCTACTTCCCGACTGGTAACTGAGTAGTGTCTTGAGAGACTGGTCAACAGTCACATAATATCGGGGTTCTTGCAGTGTCATGTTTGCGCATGGAAAATTGTCCTGGTAAGCACATCCTATGGGTCACACTATGCTGCAAGCTGAGACAATCCCAAGCCCGCTCATGTGACCTTAGACGGCCGACAGCTACTACTATTATTGGCCTTTTCATGATCTAAAATACACACCATGACGATAAGCAACCAACGAAATAAATCTAAATCAGCTCGGCTAAACCACCTAAACCCCTCAGCTTCTATTTCTCCAACATTGGCCGAATTCATACTAACTTCTAGAGTATGGAATCGTTCCTCTTCAAACACTTTCCAGACATCGTAGCTCTCTGTGTATCTAATCTTAATTCTTCAATCTCCTCTGAATTCTCGATTCTTTGCTATCTTCCTCTCTTTAGGTAGGACGCTAATGTCCACATGCATAGCATAGAAATTTATGTTGGGGAACGTCTTCCACTCGCTAGCGAAATCTCTCTCTCTCTCTTTCTCTCTCTCGTCTCCAGACCATTCTTATATATGTCTCCGTCTTTACAAAGTTATCTCTTCTTTCTCTATCATTCTCCTTCCTCGCATGACTGTTACCTGATAGATAGTATTTCTGATAATATAGATAATGTCCTCTCTCTACACCCATTTGCAAATATCTTTGTGTTCGTTGACTTCACTGTCCACCATACCAGGTGGTTTAATCACGCTGTCACTGATCTCGCTGGCATACAGATCTTGAACCTCTCTATTACCCAATATATTAATCAAGTGGTAGACTTACCCATGCATTCCCCAATAATCCTAGCGGACATACTTCTCTTCTTGATTTCTTTTTACCTTTACATTCTACCTTTATCTTTATCCCTGTCTCATGTCGTATTCTGCAGCTCTGCCTTTTTGGCAAATCTGATCATGCGGTATATAAATTTATTTTCCCGCTCTCCCCTCAACCACGAAACTTCCACCAACGAAATATCCTTCTGATTGGGACTCGTTCCATGGTTTCC
Organism: Acanthosepion lycidas; assembly: GCA_963932145.1. NCBI lineage: Eukaryota > Metazoa > Mollusca > Cephalopoda > Sepiida > Sepiidae > Acanthosepion > Acanthosepion lycidas. Next base: position 2,990,122 of record OZ010582.1, read on the forward strand.
TTCGCGTCGTCTCTTGAAATGAAGTTTTTAAATATCTTCAAAAATGTGCCACTGAGGTCTGCACCTGGTTGAAAGCCGACATTGACGCTTTCATTCAAGCATGGAAATATCAAATGAAGCTACGTTCATCTTGGTTCTCACCTGCATGCCCGTCCGTTATAGCCAACAGGAACCAATTCTTCCGGTGGTATGTGGGCGACAAATATATTTATAACAGACGTCCCTTTATTACCTGCTGGTAATGAGTGCATGTATTTCCCCAAAAAAGCGAAATTATTGTTTGCTGATATAATGAAACAACAGTCTCTCATAAGTTTGGTTCAAGAAATTATTGGCGCTCCTTAGAGTATGTATTGAACAACAGTAAATCTTCAGTCCGTTCTCTCTTCTATCAATTTGATGTTCTGACATTTACAGCAGACAAGGTTAAGTGATTTTCTAGGAAGTTCTCTTCCAACTCCACACTCGACTCATCTACAGAGCCCATGCCAGATTATCTCCTCCATAGAACGGAAGCTCTACTGAGAGATATGCGCATAACCCCCTTTACTGGTTTCAGACATAATTTCCAAACTAAACTCATACAAAGCAAGCAGATTTGACCTGATCCGTATCGTAGACCTGGTTCCAGTGCTCTCCAAATTCTACAACAACTACCTTGCTGCTTCCTGCTTTTCAGCTTATTGGAAGTACTCTGTAGCTTCCGTTTTCAAGAAAACTGGAGAACCAAATGACTCATAAAATTATCGCCCTATTTGTCTCTTACCGATTTTCATCACAGTATTTCAGACTCTAAACAATGCATCTTACTTCTCACGGCTTCTTCTCTGACAAAAATAATGCGACTTCCGTTTCGCTGATGTCTTAAAGGCAATCATTGAATTTTATTATCAAGCTCTTGATAAAAACGGCGAAGCTCAGACTGTGGATCTAGTTATCTCGTAGGCGTTCAACAGTGTATGGTATGATAGCCTTTTACGCAAGCTCCAGTGCTACGGTGTCACAGGGCGAATATTTGGTTTAATCCAATCGTTTCTATCAAATCGTGAAAGGAATGTCGTTTTGAACGGGATCGCTTCTAGAACTCGGAGGTCACCCAAGTTTCTAACCTGTGAGTGATCGACATCAATTTTCTCCCCTATATCATCAGTTCCAAACTAGATATTCATGTAGATGACACTACCATTAACTCATGTCTCAATAAAAACAGTCAGATCAGACAAAGTAAACCTGGCAGTTGCTCTTGAAAAGGACCTCCAATCAATGATTAACTATGACAGGAAATGGCTTATAAGTTTTAACGCCTCCAAAACAAAATTGCTTTCATTTAGCCATCACAGAGAACCTTTTCCGCCTGTCATCAGAATACTAACGCTAAACTTTAAGAGAGCACACTACGCTTTTTTCGCCACGCGTTTTCCACTGACATGATATGAAGTGACTATATCAGACCAATAGCTGCATCTATTGCAAGGAAAGTTGGGTCACTGTGACGTGCCAGAAAAGGTTTCTCTTCAGAATCTATCTTGCACATTTACAAATCTACCATTCCTCAGTGCTATGAATACTGTTGCATATCTGTTCTGTACATCTCTAGATTCTTAAAAAAATCCGAAGAAGGATCTATAATGCAATCGATCCTGAACAGGTATCTTTACTTCAGCCACTTTCTCACAGACACGACGTGGCTTCAAATCGTTTCATGGCAACTGATCTAACCAGCTTTTTTGCCTGGCTCCACAAATCCCTCAATTTAAGCGTGCTACTAGACTGGCAATTACGTCTCATCGTTTTTTGAAATAGATAAATGCAACTGCCACTTCTATTCTCGCATTTTCTTTTCTTGCACATCGCACCTCTGGAACTTCCTTCCGTTTCTTTGCTTCTCTGATGACTACAATCTTTAAAAGTTTAAATGAAAAATCAATCGCAATTTTCTGTCTTCTTGAAGCCTTTTAATCTGTTGTGGATTCCGAGATGAATTCGGTCTCCAAGGAATGACAAACGCAATAATTAAATATAAGAAATAAAATGTATTTACACAATCATACAAAGAGTAATACCTGTTAGTAAGTCCAGGAACGCGGTTAGTAGCAAATACAGATATATATATATATACAGTCTCGAAGTAGGACTTCCTTAGAGTCTACGTGCTTGTAACTGACTTCTACAAGAGGTTACCTCACACTATCTCCCTTTGTATATCCTCTCTCTATCCGTATATCCTCTCTCTATCCGTATATCCTCTCTCTATCCGTATATCCTCTCTCTATCCGACTACCGACTGCCAGCTGCCGACTACCGACTGTAACTCTGGGTATTTAACGGCAGCAGTCCAGGTACACTTGGTAGAGTCCACTTATATGAAAAAGGGGTGGACCCCATAACATAATCATTTGTCATTTGACGAAACCTCCCTATTGTCAGTTTTTTCTTTCACTCTCACCCCATCTAACTTCCCAGCGTACTAACGGTTTTATCGCTTTGTTTGAGGTGAAATGATAAAAAAAATACGGATTTTTTAATTATTAATTCGACGGGTTGTTATCCCTTTCAACTATATTTTTATTGGATACTCTTATTTCAGTAGACGCCCCGTTGCTAAATGTAACGTTTAAAGTGATACAAATCTGTCGGATTTGTAAATATAAATTCCATTACTTTTTCACAAAATTACTTGGTTTACGTTTGGATACGAATCTTCCATCTATCTATTCTGTCATTCATTTACATAAGTTAATTATATAGGTGACTCGGAGTTTTACTCTAACTTTCTAACCTTTCGATATCAGATTCTCCAAACCTGCCTTCATCAGTCTATGTGTCCTGATAATATCAGCTGTCTCTTTCTGATACTAAGCGCATCTATTTGTTCCCTTTGTTTTCATTTTCCTTGCAACTTCCTTTTTCTTCACATTGTCTGACCATGTTATTCCCAGTATTCTTCTGTGAACCACTTCTCTGTTGCGGCAAGTCTCCTCTTCATTTGTGAGAAAATTGTCCAGGATCTCCGCTATAGAAGAGAACTGATATTAAACTGCATTTCAACATTATTTTCTAACGAAAATATCCTGTTTCTTAAAATATTGGAAGGCTCATATAGCATTTCCAATGCGCGTTTAGATTTAGGGGTCAAATTTTCCATCTTTTGGAGTTTACACTTTTTTTTCAGAAATGAATTGATTATTGTAATACAAAATTTTTCATAATATGGAATAAATTTTATGACATACATTAATTAGCATATCTTTGAAAAATAGGCAATGTTTACATGAAGAAATACTTATTTAAATAGTGTCCCAAAAATTTATCTGAAACTTTTAAGGATATTTCCTTTTCATATTTTGATTCTTTAACCTGAGTAATGAATCCGTTTCATTCTAAACTTTATTAAAATATATCTACATATTTATAAATGTAAGAACAGAAACTGTAATAAACAAGTTTATGTATATATCTCTTTGATAACATTTAATGTGTATATATGATGATGTGCGTATATGTATGTGTAAGTATAGAGGAGGAAACAAAGAGAACAAAGAAGGAGGAGCTACAATAAGAGAAAGGATTGACGACAATCGCTATGATTGATTAATAGATAGATCGATAATCACCTCTATTTTGCATGACTGTAACTTGAACGTCGCCAGACTTTTACGCATTTCCAATTTTTGTATCATTACATCGCAGTCCGATCAGTTAATGTTTAATTAGTTGTAAAGTTTTGCAATCAAGTACGGATTATCTCGTTTCGCCTGTGTTTATACATGTGCGTGTAGTGGAGGTGTATAGAAGCTCAAATTAATTATCTGAACCTTCAATTTCAGATCAAATGTCCATTTTGATCAGATAAAAGCCCTACCGCTTCTCCCGTTACAGACGTGTTTAGACATCGTCCAAATATGTGAATTCGATTAACAATTACTTGCAGTAATTAGTCATTCACGGGGTATCTATGATTCAAAAGGATGAACAAATCTTTTACGAAGATATCAACGTTTCCAAATAATAAAGATCTTTTAGTTTCTCATATTTCCAGGCCTACATATTTAAGGCCATAGATAGCATCAGCCTTCCTTTCAAAATTGATCACACTAGCACAATCTCTTTTTAAATGCTCTGGAAATGTATGCAGTTAATTTGGCGTTCTCCTGTTACTTACTGTTAGCTTAATGCTATGACATATGAGGAAAGAATTATAAATTGTTATATTTGTTAAATTCTCAGAATATAAATCTATATTTAGTTTCAGCTTCTAAAATCTATCTTGACTAAACATATATTAATTTGCTTTGACAGTGTCTGGTTGTATTGTGAGAATAAATAAACTAGGATTTTTATTTATAAATAAATATTTGAAATAAAAGGATAATTTAAAGAATTGAATAAAGTTTTTTATTATTTTATATGATCCCCAAACATTCTATAATCTTCATTAGACTTTCAGCCATCGATTCTGCTAACGTTTTTATTATTATTTCTAACATTACTTACAACAGATGTTATTGTTTTCAGGGATCTTCCTTGCTTGAATATTATTTCTTGTTTTCACATATATCTCTTTTAATGATGGTTCACAAGATGTCTATTGGATTAATATCTATTAGGTTGGTGCAAAAATGATTTCGTTTTCTCATATAGTAACATATATTAGAAAACGAAATTATTTTTGCACCAACCTAATATATAGACTATTAACTGTTACTTTAATTTGGCGTTTCTGAAAATATTCCATTTGTAAAGAGAAGTCATTGTTAGCTTTAAACTATGTAGAAGAACATATTTTGCATCAATATGCACTTTCGCCTACTGGGTGTGATCCATTTCACTGAGGAATATTTTTTACCAAATATTTACAATAATTCGATGCATTTATCTTGACACTTTGAAGGGACATATTATTTTAGTGTCCACAATGAAAGTTAAACTACCTGTTATTGGTTGTTGGCTCTTTACATAAAGGATTATATCTTTAGCTTAGCTATCAGATCCAATATAGCTTTACATTAATCACTAAAATAGCTTCTGAATAATCAGTTTCCATGTAACTCTGGAAGAGGCTTAACTTGTGCAATTCTCCTTGTGATCATCACCTAAAGGATTTACTTTGTTTGATTCTATACATTTAATTAATATTCTTCAAATTTTACAGATGTTTACATTCGCTGCACCAATTTCTTCCCGTCCTGGGTAAGGCGATAAACTACATTCGCGTCCTGGGTAAGACGATATACTACATCGGCGTCCTGGGTAAGACAATAAACTAAATCCCTGTCCTGGGTAAGACGATAAACTAAATCCGACAGCAAGGTCTTTAATCAGGAGGTATTGAGGAGCTTGGAACATTTTCTTAATTGCTGGTGTTCCCAAGTCCAGCCTGACCTGGGTGGTAGCAACTGTCAAGTTCCAGGTATGGTCAACTAGTTAACACCGACCCACACCAAAGGGACCAAAGAATTATGAAAGTATAAAAATATGTTTTAGTATCAGAAATGCTTTTTTTGAAAAATTATTACCAGCAGTACATTTATAAAAAAAACAAAACAAATGCCATCAATACATTTGTGAAAAAATAATTACCAGCAAGACAATTTTGGGGAAAATATTACCAACAATAAAAATATTAAATAACCCAATGAGTTTGATATGCAATAAAACAAAACAAACCAAATCAGTTTCTTCAAATATTTTCTTGCCGAAAAAATATTTTGTTTTCTTCTTACACCCTATGTATCTATTATTTATTTTATGTATCTATAAGGCAGTTACTTTACAATATATTTTTCTCTCTTGAAGTTACATATTTCTAACCGTCCATGGCAATATTCATATATCTAAAATTAAATAAATAGCAGTAACTAGTCTGTTATATATATATATATATATATATATATATATATATATAACAGATAGCTTTAAGGTTCCATTATAATAATTTATTTCACCAATGCCCTTTCAAGGGACGCTGGATCACCAGATAATACTTCCAAAAAATGAAACGAAAGATGAAATGAAAATTCACACTTTTGACGTTTAGTATTAAGTGTATGTAATTTAACGGAGAGGGTAGCGAGGAGTAGTGTGAAAGACATGGTCGAGATTAGAGAGGGTTTATTTTAATATTTCTTTCAATCATACTTAGTATTGGGGGAGGAGGGACCAGACCTTGACCTATTTAAAAGGTTAACTTAATAGAAGTGATATATTGAAATGGGAGGGGAGAAGAGAGAAAAAGAAAAAGAAAGAAGAGGGAAGTAAAGGGAAAGAGGCTGTAATTAGGTTTTATGTAAGAAGAAGAGAGGTCGCATATATTTTAGAAATTTATGTAAAAAATAGATTTTAATATTTGATTGTAATTTAAATGTTCAAAAAATGAAAACACGAAGAAATTATTTTAATGTTTGCTAGCAATTTAAATATTTAACTCTTTTACAAATAACTTAGTGTATTAATATAACTTAAACACTGTATTTATTAACACATTCATAGATAACACATTAAAAGAATTTTAAAAAATATAACAGTTTACTGATAGTAAACTTTTAATATTGTAAATGACTGTTAAGGTAACATCTTTATCAGTTTGAATCTAATTCATGAATGTAATTTGTAATTATTTTTAGATGGGTAATCTTCCTTGATTAAAGTTTAGGTTTCAAATTAAGATGGAGTAATATTTGAAGGTAATATTAAAGATTTTGTTTTTTTCCTTATATATCCTTATATATCTCCTACATATACACTTATGTAAATTTTACATAAAAGAAAGTAATATTAAAATAAACCCTCTCTAAACTCGACCATGTCTCTCACACCACTCCTCTCTACCGACTCTTTTAAATTACATAAACTTAATACTAACCGTCAAAAGTGTGAAATTTCATTTCATCTTTCGTTTCAATTTTTGGAAGTGTTATCGGATGTTCCAGCGTCCCTTTAAATGGCTCTGGTGAAATAAATTTTTATAATGGAACCTTAAAGTGGTCTGTTCTTCTTTAAATTATTAGCTCTGGATTTACATTGAGCTCTCAGGATTTCATCCTCCTTGGGACTACCCATACGGATTACCAAGTTTTTTATAACTTATATATATATATATATATATATATATATATATATATATATATTAATTTACAATATGATGAAGACCTCATGAGTTGCATAATAAAATTTGACACTACCAAAAATGTTACTGTAAATATAGCTAATAAAACAGGTTAAAACTGAAATAAATACAGTTTATTTACGAAATACATACAATTATATACAGAAAATTTTACAAATATCTATTGGTTAATATTAAACTCATAAAGAGATTAACTAGAAACTAAAATATGGCATTGTTGAAATATCAGAATAAGGCATGATAATTTCAGGGTCTGGTCAAAATGCTTGGTCATTTGTTTTAGTTTTGGAAACTTTTCAACACACCCATATGCCACATTGCCATTCATCATCGTTATCATCTTGATGATTGTGATGCTGACCTTAAAAAGAAGATAAAAACCAGAGGCTCCGCTGAACAATGTAAGGCTTCACTTTCATCTTTTTTCCACCCTTTCTCGGACAAAGCCAATAAACTTGGCATAACATCCAATCGGGTTTACTAAACGAACATTTTATTAGCCGTGTTTTTAGACCGACTGTTTTTTCAAAAGCAATTATATTGGAGGTTGTCTGCACACTATCAGAAATCTATACCAGGGTCGGAATAGCTTAGTAGATAAGTTAAGGCGAACATAAAAGTATATTTTCAATGAAACGCCTAATTATGACTTCGATTATAAAAGATTATTTTTAAACGTAAAGTTACACCCAAACCTGCTCCATTCGATCTTTTCATGTTTTCCAAATCGATTTATGATAAAACTATCTTATTATGCTACATTAAAATAATGATTAAAAATAACATTAAAATCCCAAAATAATAGCCTTCAATTTGCCATTTCTTTTATGCTGAAAGCAGAGTTCAGAATACTTTAATAAATGTTGATTCCTAACAGGAATGAAATGCAATTGTCAAAATCTTTGATCGATACTTGTTTTGCCTTCCTCAACCGAATTATCAAACAGTTTGTTCGGCGAACACTTGTCATTTCAACAAACCAAATAATCTTGAGCGTCTTTTGCCCGATATCGGCTCCCATTAATTGAGATTTGCTTCATCTCGATGTAAATTGTGTTACATATATCAGCTTGACAAACTTTATCACATGAGGAAATTTCAAAGGATTTCATCTAATATATAATTTTTGGCAATTTCTGTATATTATAAAAGCTAGAATAAATGAGTAAAGTATTATGGCTATTTCCAAATATGTATGAAACGTACTAAAAAATGGAGAAAAATGAATGCATCCCTTTTTTAATTGAATGGAAATCATTTTTAAAAAAGTCAACGAGTTATGGAGTGGCATTGATATATTTTACCTCATGCCAGAGAGAAAGATTTGAAATCTCCATGGTCAGATAATAAAAGATAATAACATCCAATATTCTTTTTAGGATTATTTAAGATTGAATATATACTAATTTATAACTACATAAATTTTCATTTCAATATGACTATATCTTTCTTGTTCGCTCCTTTATCTTTTTCTATCTGTGTATACTCCTTCATTTTACTATTGTTATAAGCTCCGGAAATTGTAACATTTGCATCAAACTCATACACACGCATGCATATATATATATATATATATATATATATATATATATATATATATTCCGAAGAATAAGATAAAATAAAATTTTCAGACACACTGGATTGCATATTAATGTTGTTTGTTTTATTATTTTAATTAGGTTTTTATTGTGTACACTATTCGTGACCTGCGCTTTACAGATGACCGAACACTTGTAGCCCATACTCTAAAAGATCGAGCACTTGTAGCCCACACCCTAGACGATTGAGCACATGTAGCCCACACCCTAGACGATTGAGAACATGTAGCCTACACCCTAGACGATTGATCACGTGTAGCCCACTCCCTAGACGATTGATCACATGTAGCCCACACCCTAGACGATTGAACACATGTAGCCCACACCCTAGACGATTGAGCACTTGTAGCCCACACCCTAGACGATTGATCACATGTAGCCTACACCCTAGACGATTGATCACATGTAGCCCACACCCTGGACGATTGAAGACATGTAGCCCACACCCTAGAAGATTGAGCACATGTAGCCCACAACCTAGACGATTGATCACATGTATCCCACACACTAGAGGATATGCAATGGTTCGTTAACACATTCTCACTTGCACCTAAAGCTTTCGCTATCTATCTTTCTTATCGTCTTAGGCTTGTTTTCCTACCATATCTGCTTTTATTCATATCACAGACGCACCATTCACCATTACGATTTTAACAGTAACATCTTACTTGAGTAGCTTTTGTGCATTATATCGCATCTAATTAAAGAGTAAACTCAATTTATTTATCTATCTATCTATCTATCTATCTATCTATCTATCTATCTATCTATCTATCTATCTATCTATCTATCTATCTATTTCTTTCTGTTCGCTTATCTATCTTTTTCATATCTTGTTTTGTTATTGTGATTTTTGCAGCGGTATATGAAGTTGATTTTTGTTCCAGTTAAAATGCTACCAATCCATTCTTCATGATTCTAGTTTTGAAAGCTCTTCAAGATATAAAATTTACGATGAAACGGATATTCATTTATCAAAATACATGAGTATGCAAAATGTTCAATGATTTTATATTGTATTTTCAGTCAATAGTATAGATAAAACTATGGGATCGGCAAAAGTGATAAAAATGAAAGATCTTGATACATTAAGGACATTTCAGGTTTTTTTTCAGTTTGGAATTGCGACAACATAAAAGAAAAGTATTTGTAAAATAATTGATTCAACGGACGTGGCGGCCGAAAGCTAGAAAAATGAGAACTCATATATATATATATATATATATATATATATATCAGGAAATTGTTTACACACTGTTAAAATTATAAAAACACGAAATGTTTCATATTAATGCATTTAAATATTATTTAGTGTTTCTCGATAAGAAAGATGCTATCATTTTGTTAGGCACGTGTGGCTGAAAACTTTACGAATGATGATTGTATTAATTCAGTTTGATTTGGCTTGTTTTGTTTTATGGCATAAAAACCTCAGTGATAACAATTTTTTCTCATATATAAATACATATGTATAATAAAATAGTATTGCTTGTAACAAAACTCTTTCTAAATAAAGTTTCATTAGCACTTTTGCAAAGAGGGCCTCTATCGAGTGTCAATTACATTGCTGGTATTATTCTTAAAATTAATAAACCTCTATTATTGATTGTTTAACGGCATATCAATTCCTTATCTGTCATTTAAATGCTGAAATTTAATTTTCTTGGGAGCATTAGTAATTTCATTTACTAAAATGTTTGTTTTTTCTTCAAAAATGTATTACTTGTGTTTTTACTATAAAAATTTATTTCTATATTTTCATAGAGTTTTGATCTAAGTTTCGGGGATTAACTATCTTTCTCATAGCTGGGACCCTAACAGGTGTTATCATCCAGGGTTTGGATGGACCTGGGAACAACAGCAATTTAGAGGTGGTTCAATGCTCCACAAAACCTCACGATTAGATGCCTTGCTGCCGGGTGTATTATATTTTCATATCCAGGACGGAAATAATTAATTTTGTCAGTGCAATGGGTATTACTGTTCAATATATTTGTGACGTATTCTGAAATTTTTAGTACAATGAAGAAAGGCATAATGTTTCAAATCTATGATGGCGCCGAGTTACTTTTTCAAATTTCATATCTAATGATATTGTCATGAATGTGAGCATATTTCTAAATTCTGCGCAGAAAGCTTCTCCTTTGAGAAGAATAAATTTTCGATCATATTTTGTCTAGAAAAAGAAATAACGAAGGAGTCAAAAAATTATAAGAAGGAAAAACAACACGAGGTTGTTTGCATTAAGAACAGTGAAATGTACAATAATGACGACCTATGGAATTATCAAGTGTTGGAAAACCTGAGTAAATTGTAAAATGATTAAATAACGCTATAATAATAATAATAATAATAATAATAGTAATAATAATACAAATGCAAACAAAACATACATACAGACACACTCAAACTTACACACAAACACACACACACATATATATGTGTGTATGTGTGTGTGTTTGTGTGTGTTTGTGTGTGTGTGCATCTCTGTGCACTTACATTGTGTATTGGATATAAATTTCTCCTATTTTGCATATTAATTTTTCTTAGCCATTTTCTTTTGTTTTTAAAGTGTGAGCTCCCTTCAGGCAGTAGAAAATGAAAACTGTCAAAATAGAAAGAAAAAAATCAAAAAATTCTGTCAAATGAAAACAAATATTCCTTTTTTTGAAATCATAAGTCGAAGTCAACTATAATTCCGTTAAACTCAAAGGAAGGTGTACATTTGTTAAAATCAATTACAGAAAGATGTTTTAATATTCTAAAGATTAAAATCAATGCAAAAATCCAGACATTACTGTTCAGTCTGCAAGAAGAGACAATATCTGATTGTCAGTAAAAGGAACAGTCCAGCATACAAATTACTAATTGGAGAAACACAAATCAAGTACAACTATTTAACTACGTGTGAAATGTTTTAGCAGAAAATGCGAAACTAAAATGAGAAGGTGCATTAGGATAGTGAAATTAGCCTTCCATAATTATATATATTATAAGAAGGGGCATATGGGCAGAGAACTTTCATTCAAATGACTCCTTCTCTCACTCTCTCTCTCTTTATATATATATATATATATATATATATATATATATATATATATATATATATATATATATATTAATTCACAAAGCTGATCCTTAAATGCAAAATTAATATTATGTATGGAGCTATATAAATTCTATATCCTCATAAACGTAATTCTACATCCACATATTATTCCTCTTATTAGTGTTAACTATTTTGACTGGCCCTCTATTAATACATGATTTAATAAATGTCTTGACAATTTTTGCTTCATTGAATACTGTTTGTTTTCTTCTTGGTATATTTTTATTGATTATTTTTTTAAAAATCTGATTGACCTTATCGACTCCTTCTGCTTCATATTCAAGTGCAGATCTTACAAGTGCTACTCTTGTACAGCTTTACCAAGTCGATTACCCGTTTACCTTGGTCATGTTTTTCGATAATTTCTTTCTTTAATTCAATGTAAATCATCGTCCGCACTTTCTACGGACCCATGGTTGGAAAAAAGAAAATAACTGAAAGCCCAAATGTGAGCACAACACTTCTGCGAGCTAACCGCTTAAAGTGATCGAATAAGGTACGGGATGCTCAGTGGATGTTCAGCCGTTCGCCGTGGGATTCGCTGTGGGGTCCGTTTCATCATCTAGCGATGCGGTATCTGAATCTGTCTCGTAACCCAAATTTTAGCTCCCAACTCAAAGCAAAAAGTCGACCGAGAGACGGCTCGTATATCGAAAAACTCATTAGTTGGGACACTCCTCAAGGTACTGCACACACACACACACACACACACACACACACACACACACACACATATATATATATATATATATATATATATATATATAAAGCATTGAATAATTATTATAGTTCGTTGTCAAGTTTTTTGAATTCTCGTACACTTGTATTTTGATTGTTCATTCCAGCTTATGTAACAGCGTTTCCCTTAGCGAGGAGTGTTTGATTGATTTGAACTTTTTAAACCCCTTTATTCTACATTCAGCATCATCACTTGATAGGACACCAGAATACAAGGTTTAATATCAAACATTGGAGATTCACTTGGCTATTTTAGGGCGTCTATTCTATTTGAACTTAACCATGATTTTGTAAGCTTTGCAGTATGTTTAGGATCGTTTCATTATTGAAAGGCTAAACCCAGCGAATATCCACTCTAAAGTAAGTGATGTTTCTCTCAAAAATATCCCTGTGATATGCTTCATTCATCATAACTACTACTATTTCAGTGTTTCCTAAACTTTGGGCACTAAAGGAACCCCATATCATGATTGATCCGCCTCCAAATTTTACTGTTGTGATAGTATTCTTTCTCCAGACCTTTGACATAGCATTTCTGCCAAGTATTTCAATTTTCGTTTCAACTGGTCAAAGTACATTTTCCTAAAATGCTACACTTTTGATACAATTCTCGTTTGCAAAATCCAGTCTAGCAAGAACATGTTTTCGCTTAAGAAGTGTTTTTTTTTTTCTTGGAGTTCTCGAAAGTATGTCGTATCGACGAAGTGAAAGACTAATTGTATTCATACTCACTTTTACTCCACTTACTTCTAGTCCTCCATGATGTTCTTTTAAATTAACTCAGGACTCGTTGCCAACTTTTCTCGTCAATAAACATGCCGTACGTTCCGTTACCTTTCTAGGACGACCAGAGCTTTTATTTTTTTGCGGGTTGGTGAGGGACGAATGGAATGACACTTCTTCCAGTGACTAACAATCGTACCAAGTGAACTCAATACCACATTTAACTGACTAGATATCTTCCTATAACCAAGTTCATTTTTATGAATGTCAACAATACGTTTACGGAGGTCTTGATCCATTCTTTTGCTTTTTCACCATTTTATCAATGTTTAAAGGACAGTTGACGGAAAAAAAGAATGACGCAATACTTTTAATCATAGAATAATCATAAAAATAATCTGGAACGTTCTAAAAACAACCCGAGTAAAATTTGAAGTCTTTTATTAAAAAAAAAAAAAAGATGTAAATAAAAAAAATGTGTTGTATACTTTTGAGTTACCAAATATTGGTTTTTCTTCGTGGTATACGTTTTTTGAAGTTTTTTTTTTTAACATCTGATTATTTGACTGAATAGCTAAATATATATCTTCTACGAGTAGTAAAAGTTTAATTAATGTAACTGTATTAGAAATAACTAAAAAAACATTTTTTGAGGTGTTGTGACTTTTATGTTGTACTGTATATATACATATACATCTCTCTCTCTCTCTCTCTCTCTCTCTATATATATATATATATATATATATATATATATATATATATATAGAGAGAGAGATAGATATAGATATGAGGTGTATGTTCGTATGTGTGTGATCGCATTCAGTATCCAATACTAGTTTTCAGATATGTATTATAAATATGCAAATGGCGACAGAAGTACAAAAATATAATCGACTGTGTCTTGTAATATAAAAACTGGTAAAAAATGGTGATGACATGATTTACTGTCGAAGGAAAGAAAATGAGGGGAAATGCTGTTAGAAAATCTTAATAGAATCCTTTCAATGGAAACTGTTTAATATTCATAAGATTTTTGACCTCATCAACATCGCGAAAGTTTTTCCAGAGACTTTAGTTCTACAAACTAAATGAATTCTATATATTTTTTACTCTATTTTTCAAAAAAAAATATCTCCAGAAATTTCATTTTTTTTAAAAATTCGTCTTCACTGCTCTTTCTTTTCATTGAGTTTTTTTATTCAATTAAGAAGAGAGTGGGAAATTAATGGCACACTTCTTGAATTGTCAGCTCCTGACCGCGATTTCATTTCATTTTCTCGACATAATTACATATATTTATTTAATTTTTTTTTTTGGGGGGGGGGTCGAATATCTAGTGATTTTCCTTCAAATAAATTTCATGCATGTTGTATTAACGTGCGCGCGCACACAAAAACACAGACAAACACAGACAAACACATTCTCACACATGCACACATATACGGACACACACACAAACATATATATATATATATATATATATATATATATATATATATATATATATATATATATATCGAAATAAACATGACAGTTATTGATAAAAGAAAAAGAGAGGAAATATGGTCTACACGTATAGGAAATAAAAATTGCGTGTCTGCGTTGATGTGCGTTTATGAGGATGCGGAATTTATATAGCTCCACACATACTATTTATTTTGCATTTAGAGGTTTATGAATTAATATATATATATATACATATATATATATATATATATATATATATATATATATATATATATATATATATATATATATATATATATATAAGCACACTGAAACAGTTATTTGAATGGAAGTTCTCTGCTCATATCCACTTTCTTCTCTCTTTAAATGTATATGCATATATGGGTATTCTCTCTTCGAGTATGCAAGCCCTGTGTATATAATTCATATACATAAGCTATACATACATATATATATATATATACATATATATATATATATATATATATATATATATATATATATATATATATATATATTAATCTGTATATACTTGTCCATATAACAGACGTTATAATTAATTAAAATTAACTCGGATTATCATTACATTTATATTAATTAATTAATTTAAATGTATTAACTTAACATATTACGGCCTTTATCCACAATTTCGCGTAATTATATT
The DNA here is from genome assembly GCA_963932145.1 of Acanthosepion lycidas. Taxonomy (NCBI): domain Eukaryota; kingdom Metazoa; phylum Mollusca; class Cephalopoda; order Sepiida; family Sepiidae; genus Acanthosepion; species Acanthosepion lycidas. Next base: position 3,005,547 of record OZ010582.1, read on the forward strand.
CATCTTCATGAGATTTGATGGTAAATTATATGTGATATTTTAGGGTGGTGCAAAAATAATGACGTAATAATGTCGTTTTTTGACGTATTTTTAACGTCAAAAAACGACATTATTACGTCATTATTTTTGCACCAACCTAAAATATATATATGTGTGTCTGTGTGTGTGTATGTATATACATATTCATACAGAAAAAGTGAGTGAGAGTTAAAGAGACTCTATCTTTAAAGTGTTTATCTCTGATGTTGAGCACCCGTTTTCCATAAATGTTGCAATTGCAAATTTGTAGCCACACACACACACACACACACACACACACATATACGCACACACATACACGCGCGCGCACTCACACACACACACACATATATATATATATATATATATATATATATATATATATATATGTATGATTAAATAAAAACAGACCACTTTAAGTTTCCATGTAATAAATTATTTCACCACAGCCCTTTTAAGTGGTCCGTTTTTATTCAAATTATTTGCTCTGGATTTACATTGAGCTCTCTGGATTTTATCCTCCTTGGGTTTACCTATACGGATTACCTAGTTTTTCATAAATGTCTGTGTATGTATGTATGTGCGTGTGTGTGTGCGTGTGTAATTATACCAAAATTTGTGGAAATGTGTTCGCATGCTCAGATATGGTGGGCAAACCCAAAGTACCAGCAATGCCAGTTTTGCATGGAGAATCAGATGAACAGAGTGGCCATTCGCGGTAAGCAGATATCACACAGAAGAAAAGCAGGTCATTTCTCATCAAGTGAAACAATATCTTGCAAAGTGGATTGTAATAATGTGTTAGAAACGATGTACAAAAATATTTTAAATTTAACAATGTCTTATTGGTAGTTATGGGACTTAGAAATCTTTGAGATATTCTGGGATTCAAAAATTATAGTTTCCGTTGTAAATTAGTAACGATGGTGTCAGTTGTATGGAAAGGGATAATAGGAAAATTGGTACTGACCTCTGAAATCGTTTTTATACGCCGATTAATATATCAACTTTAAAAATTTATCAAGGACACAAGCGTTACTGCAAACAATGATCAATGTAAAATAAATACCCCCCTAGAAACTTAATACCTAATTCTCAAAATTCATTTTTAAAAGATTTTGGAAAAATTTTTAATTTTAGTTTTAATTTTAATTTTATGCTAATAGATTAATTTTCATATATTTTAAAACTAATTTAAATTATCTGTAAGGAGTTTTCTTTTTAAAACAATTACGATCGTTGATTTTAGCGCCAGTTTTGGCCTTCGGTCATCACAATGTATTTCTTTATATTAAAAGATCTAAGTAATATATAAGTAATAAAATATACTCTATAAATCTTTACTTGAATAATATTAGCTGCGTTAAAGTTTAATTAATCTCATTTGAAAGGAGCATTACTTAAGGTTTTCTGGTGAAATGCATTTTTAACACGTCGTTTATATAAGGTCATGTTGAGAGATTATCTAATGTTTTTCTACGATGTATAATTTGTAAAAATTACTTGAATATAATGTGAGCGCCTTTTTTACATAATTTTTAACAATTTTTTAATCATAAAAAGTTAGGAAAATATTCACCGTAATCTAATGTTTTATGGAATTTTAGGTATTTTCGCTTGAAATTTACTCCAGTTATCCCTCTCATGTTATGATAATGTCGTGTATGGATGTCTCTATTTGCAACAATCGGCACTTTTATATATATATATTTTTTTCAAAATTCTTTTTAAAATATTGGGCATCGACGAATTAAAATAATCATTTACAAATTCATTAGTGAATACGGTTTTGCTTAATAACAATATCACCTAACCGCTACAAAGTAAGATAGAATTTTAAAAGAATTTAAAAATAAAGAAATTGATGTTTTGCATTCTCCAAGGAAATTTGATTTTATCTAATATAAATATTAAGCTCTACAAATTTAAATTTCTAGAAATTTTATAAAAGAAATAAGTGGTGTGCTAACAGATGCAAAAAAAAATCTTGTAAAGAAAACTTTTCTCAAATAATTTTATTCATTTGTGAATACGGTTTAAAAGTTTCATTAAAATTCAGCAATAATTTGATGTTTTCAAGTATTGCCAATTCAATATATTTCTCACCGTAAAAAATACACTAAAATATTTGATACTTATGTTTGGTTCAGGATGAAAAAAAGAAAAAAAAAAAAACTAAACAAAATTCGGAACATTTTAAAAAGGATTAATAAAATTTCATCAAATAATTATTTTTTCTTAATAATAACATAAGCTTATTGACGATAAAACTTTGATTTTTATTAAATTTGTTCATTTTTTTCATTATGGTAGACTTATTATTTATCGAATAAGGGGAGGTAACTAATGTAAGACATAAAATACAGAGCAATATACAATATGAAATACTTTACTGAACAGTTAAATTATCAGCGACTTGCAGCTTCGTATGCTCTTGGCCTATTAATGTATTTGCACAATTCTCATGTGATCCTGCAAGTCGCGGATACAATAAAAGCTAAGTAAGGTATATATATATATATATATATATATATATATATATATATATATATATATATATATATATATATATGTGTGTGTGTGTGTGTGTGTGTGTGTTTCTCTGTGTGTTTATGTGTGTTGTGTGTGTGTCTGTTTCTGTGTGTGCGTGAAGTCTGTTTCTATATATCTTAGATATGTATTTGTGTGTATATGCGTGTTTGTCCCGTTTTCAAAATCTTCAAATATGACGAACCTCGAATTTTCGAGGGCCCCACATTACATAGTTTTAATACGGCCTAGTGAAGTGGGTCCTTTAAAGTCTATTAATATTAATGTCTATATCTCAGAGGAACTGCCTCTTTATCTATTCATCATTTCAGTAACATAATATTGAGACTGTTAAATATCTTTTCAAATATTTCGAGAAAATCATTTTCTTCATATTTCTTTTGAGATTTGTCTATCCTGTTGGTAGAATTTAAATACCTGCCTCTTCTTATAAGCTCTATCCCTATGTTAGAAAATAAGTTATGATTTTACTAGCACTGCATGAGATTAATCTGACCTCTTGTTAACTCTGATTATACAGTATATTCCAGTAAATTATTGTGTTCGATACTTTACGCTGTTTGTCTGATGGTAATACAGAATAAGCAAAAACTTTACAACACAGCCTGGGTAATAAACCATGTAATTCAAAGTAATAATGTAATCTTTCCTGAACAGGTATCTCGACAATATAATTCAAATAAATAATGTAATGATTCCTGAACAGGTATTTCGACTGTGTAATTCAAAGTAATACTGTAATCATTTCTGAACAGTCATCTCGACTATGTAATTCAAAAAAATAATGTAATCATTTCTAAACAGTCATCTCGACTATGTAATTCAAAGAAATAATGTAATAATTCCTGAACAGATATCTCGACTATGTAATTCAAAGAAATAATGTAATCATTCCAGAACAGGTTTCTCGACTATGTAATTCAAAGTAATAATGTAATCATCCCTGAACAGGTATCTAGACTTTGTAATTCAAAGAAATAATGTAATCATTCCTGAACAAGTATCTCGACTTTGTAATTCAAAGCAATAATGTAATTATACGTGAACAGGTATTTCGACTATGTAATTCAAAGAAATAATGTAATCATTCCTGAACAGGTATCTCGACTATGTAATTCAAAGTAATAATGTAATAATTCTGGAACAGGTATCTCGACTATGTAATTCAAAGTAATAATGTAATAATTCCTAAACAGGTATCTCGACTATGTAATTCAAAGTAATAATGTAATAATTCCTGATCAGGTATCTCGACTATGTAATTCAAAGTAATAATGTAATAATTCTTAAACAGGTATCTCGACAATGTAATTCAAAGAAATTATATAATCATTCCTGAACAGGTATCTCGAATATGTAATTCAAAGAAATAATGTAATCATTCCTGAACAGTCATCTCGACTGTGTAATTCAAAGAAATAATGTAATCATTCCTGAACAGATATCTCGACTATGTAATTCAAAGAAATAATGTAATCATTCCAGAACAGGTTTCTCGACTATGTAATTCAAAGTAATAATGTAATCATCCCTGAACAGGTATCTAGACTTTGTAATTCAAAGAAATAATGTAATCATTCCTGAACAAGTATCTCGACTTTGTAATTCAAAGCAATAATGTAATTATACGTGAACAGGTATTTCGACTATGTAATTCAAAGAAATAATGTAATCATTCCTGAACAGGTATCTCGACTATGTAATTCAAAGTAATAATGTAATAATTCTGGAACAGGTATCTCGACTATGTAATTCAAAGTAATAATGTAATAATTCCTAAACAGGTATCTCGACTATGTAATTCAAAGTAATAATGTAATAATTCCTGATCAGGTATCTCGACTATGTAATTCAAAGTAATAATGTAATAATTCTTAAACAGGTATCTCGACAATGTAATTCAAAGAAATTATATAATCATTCCTGAACAGGTATCTCGAATATGTAATTCAAAGAAATAATGTAATCATTCCTGAACAGTCATCTCGACTGTGTAATTCAAAGAAATAATGTAATCATTCCTGAACAGGCATCTCGACTATGTAATTCAAAGAAATAATGTAATCATTCCTGAACAGGCATCTCGACTATGTAATTCAAAGAAATAATGTAATCATTCCTGAACAGGTATCTCGACTATGTAATTCAAAGTAATAATGTAATAATTCTTAAACAGGTATCTCGACAATGTAATTCAAAGAAATTATATAATCATTCCTGAACAGGTATCTCGAATATGTAATTCAAAGAAATAATGTAATCATTCCTGAACAGTCATCTCGACTGTGTAATTCAAAGAAATAATGTAATCATTCCTGAACAGGCATCTCGACTATGTAATTCAAAGAAATAATGTAATCATTCCTGAACAGGCATCTCGACTATGTAATTCAAAGAAATAATGTAATCATTCCTGAACAGGTATCTCGACTATGTAATTCAAAGTAATAATGTAATAATTCTTAAACAGGTATCTCGACAATGTAATTCAAAGAAATTATATAATCATTCCTGAACAGGTATCTCGAATATGTAATTCAAAGAAATAATGTAATCATTCCTGAACAGTCATCTCGACTGTGTAATTCAAAGAAATAATGTAATCATTCCTGAACAGGCATCTCGACTATGTAATTCAAAGAAATAATGTAATCATTCCTGAACAGGCATCTCGACTATGTAATTCAAAGAAATAATGTAATCATTCCTGAACAGGTATCTCGACTATGTAATTCAAAGAAATAATGTAATCATTCCAGAACAGGTTTCTCGACTATGTAATTCAAAGTAATAATGTAATCATCCCTGAACAGGTATCTAGACTTTGTAATTCAAAGAAATAATGTAATCATTCCTGAACAAGTATCTCGACTTTGTAATTCAAAGCAATAATGTAATTATACGTGAACAGGTATTTCGACTATGTAATTCAAAGAAATAATGTAATCATTCCTGAACAGGTATCTCGACTATGTAATTCAAAGTAATAATGTAATAATTCTGGAACAGGTATCTCGACTATGTAATTCAAAGTAATAATGTAATAATTCCTAAACAGGTATCTCGACTATGTAATTCAAAGTAATAATGTAATAATTCCTGATCAGGTATCTCGACTATGTAATTCAAAGTAATAATGTAATAATTCCTAAACAGGTATCTCGACAATGTAATTCAAAGAAATAATGTAATCATTCCTGAACAGTCACCTCGACTATGTAATTCAAAGTAATAATGTAATAATTCTGGAACAGGTATCTCGACTATGTAATTCAAAGTAATAATGTAATAATTCCTAAACAGGTATCTCGACAATGTAATTCAAAGAAATAATATAATCATTCCTGAACAGGTATCTCGACTATGTAATTCAAAGTAATAATGTAATAATTCTGGAACAGGTATCTCGACTATGTAATTCAAAGTAATAATGTAATAATTCCTAAACAGGTATCTCGACAATGTAATTCAAAGAAATAATGTAATCATTCCTGAACAGTCATCTCGACTATGTAATTCAAAGTAATAATGTAATAATTCTGGAACAGGTATCTCGACTATGTAATTCAAAGTAATAATGTAATAATTCCTAAACAGGTATCTCGACAATGTAATTCAAAGAAATAATGTAATCATTCCTGAACAGTCATCTCGACTGTGTAATTCAAAGAAATAATGTAATAATTCTTAAACAGGTATCTCGACAATGTAATTCAAAGAAATTATATAATCATTCCTGAACAGGTATCTCGAATATGTAATTCAAAGAAATAATGTAATCATTCCTGAACAGTCATCTCGACTATGTTATTCAAAGTAATAATGTAATCATTCCTGAACAGGTATCTCGACTATGTAATTCAAAGAAATAATGTAATCATTCTTGAACAGGTATCTCGACTATGTAATTCAAAGTAATAATGTAATCATTCCTGTACAGGCATTTCGACTTCAGTAACATTCAAAATGACCTGACGTGGTTTCTCTCTACCTTTTCTACAAATATTTTCATGACAATTCTTCTGATAAAACCTTGTTCTTTTATCGGGATTTATCTTCGGAAACGTTTTCTCATTGTATTTCACTCATAGTACCTCCTTGCATCTTAGTGGCACTATCACCTCTCCTTGGGTGAAAACATTGCTAAAAATATTTTTTTCTCCTTGCAGGTTCGATAATGTTTAAATTTTGATCGATTTCTGCTAATATTGACATCCCTTTTTCTGACATCTCTCGCACATCATCCTCAGTTTTTTCATTTATATATTTTTTCTATTTATAGAACAAGATGCCTGTTTATAAAACGAAGAAGAAAATATAAAGTTTCGAATTCTGGTATTTAAATATACATTGATTGGTTAAGGTCAATTTTCAGCAATGCCCTTAAGAAAGGCATAAACCCGTTGCTCCTTTTCTATCCCTATATATCTTAACAAATGATTTGTTATGCCAATGTTATTACACGATGATAGACATCGACAATTTTAGTAGAATGAAAACATAGGTACTTATTTTATCATATAAAATACATACATACATACATACATACATGCATGTATATATATCGATTAAGAGTTAAGTAATGGATAGCGCATTAGACTGAGGAATTGAAGAGACGAGTTCGCATTCCAGTCGTTTTTGTTGCATTTACTTACGTGTAATTACCCTTGTGAAAAGATGGACACTTTTTTACCGACGCCCAGCTATTGTTAAATAGCAGCATCGACTGAGTTCTATAACATATGGCTGGGTTAAATAGACTCACCAAGCTGCAATTATCCAAGCGTGGACGTTAGAAAGGCTGTAGGGTTGATACGTGTTCAATAGGAAAACAAAGATAGAATCATATAAAACTTGAGTTGCTGCTACGAATGTTTATCACTTTTATGGTGACTGCTGTGAAACAAAGTTTTCTGTGTTTCTTTTACTTTTGTCAAAATTACGCTAGTTTAACTGTGCTTAAACTGGTCGAACTTAAGTCAGCTTTACGCTGATTTGGAACGACCAATTAATTACATCGTGTGTAGGACTGTCTACACACGTCCGAACGATGTAGTTGGAAAATCCAAAAGAGTTCAGTCGTCAGTGAACTGGGGTAACTAACATTCCCCAGTGGGAACATAATTATGTCGGGGTTCACATCTTGAAGCTAAAAAGAGAAAGTGGTTGACGCAGGAAAAAGTTTTCCGTTTTATAGGATCATGGAAAAATGTATTTCTTTTTTTCATTATTCATTATTATTGTTACTTTTATTAAATTGATTTCATTTTGCAAATGTACGGCTCCAAACCATGAAAAGTTTCTCCAGTAGGAGTGAAAAAGTCCTGGATTTGAAATTGGAACAGTTAGCTGAAAATCGTAGAAAGATTGTTTGGCGTTAATTTCACATGTCCATAATGCCGGCATAATTGTCATTCCCTCTTCTAAATCCGGGTTTTTAGACACTTTTTTTCTTTCTTTCTCTTACTCTCTCTCTTTCTCTCTCTATCTCTCTCTCTCTCTCTCTCTCTATATATATATATATATATATATATATATATATATATATATATATATAGCTTTCATTTACTTTTGGTCATTTTTCAGTTAGTAAAGAACCGATGTTTATCTGTTTAATAAATGTTTCTTTGGTTTTAATAAATAAACCAAGAATTGAAATAAGAATCAAATCAGAAACTTTAAAACTTTAATTACAAAAAGTTTGATTCCTAACCCAGCGACTTAGTTCAGGCGTTAGGAGTCAAAACAGTTGTAAGGATGTGGTAGTCATTATTAGATTGTGACGAAACGATCAGATGTTTTAATTCAAGCTTTTTAATAAGCAACAGCTGCCAACTTAGTAACGTTAAAGATATTCGTTTATGTTGAAGGTTTTGGGGAAGTCGAACGTTTCATTCATCAGAAGCAGAGGTTAAAAGAAATTCCAAAACTCAAGAAAGGAACAGAGAAGTGAGAAAATGTTTAAATAAAAAACTGAGTCAAATCAAAGTAAAGAAAAAGTCACTGTCACTTAGAGGGAAAAAAAATCATTTAAAAGATTGTTGAATAAACATCCGCTTTGATTGTTGATTTAATACGAAAATGAAAAAGGGCGGAAAATAATGACCAGAGACGTAAATAGAAAGTGATGGTTAACAGGTTTCGCCTTGATTTGTACACATCCACAATAATAATGTAGGAAGTAAGGATCACAATCTCAAAGAACAATCTGCCATATAAACGACGGTCCATTTTGAAGCAATAACAGTCGAATTGAGATATGTAATATCCTGTAGAAGATATTTAAAAAAAGATGATGAATTTTGGGTCAAAGAATACCTAATATATATATATATATATATATATATATATATATATACAGTCCACTGACAAACTGTGTCGCTCATCATTTTGGCTAGACATGCAATTAGATAGAAAGACATATCTATCTATCTGTATATATATATATATATATATATATATATATATATATATTATATTATATTATATTATATTATATTATATTAATAAATATATATATTACTATCATATATATATATATATATATATATATATATATATATATATATATATATATATGTGTGTGTGTGTGTGTGTGTGTGTGTGTGTCTCTGTGTGTGTGTGAAAATATATAGAAAATGCGAAAGAACTGATTAGGTAAATAATCCAAAGTTCTTTAGTATTTTTGTTATTATTTTAAAAAAATAGTGCTCGATAAGAAAGCAGAGCAAAAATATAATTATTTATTTAAAAATATGATTCCAACACGCCACATAAGAGTTCTCATGTTTCAAAACAAGAGCCGAAAACTTCAATATAATTATTTGAATTAAATTGAATTCAAGTAAATTTCCATGGTAACGGCCGTTACCATGGAAATTTTGATTTCAATAATGAATATGCTATTAAAACACGTAAATTTCAGAAATAAGTTATTCCAAAAAAATTTCGCTTGAAAATGGAACAGAGCTTACTTTAATTCAATTTAATTCAAATAATTATATTGAAGTTTTCGGCTCTTGTTTTGAAACATGAGAATTCTTATATAGCGTGTTGGAATCATATTTTTAAATAAATAATTATATATATATATATATATATATATATATATATATATATATATATATGTATAGCCATTCACTGACAAACTGCTTCGCTCATGATTGTGGCTAGACATGCGTCTAGAGAGACGGACAGACAGAAGTAGCCATATCTATCTATCTATCTATCTATCTATCTATATGTATATATATATATATATATATATATATATATATATATATATATATATATATATATAGACAGAGAGAGAGAGAGGGAGAGGGAGAGAGAGGGAGAGATGCAAATATAATATATTGCACATAGAGTACTGGTGGTAATAAAACACCGCTATTAATTATATTATTCTATTATATATAATAAATATACATATTATCCTTCAACTTCAACACTAAAATAGATTATTTTAATAAGAATATTGTTAAGATAATCTGCATTAGTATCATCGATAAATATATATTCCAACAAATCATTAATGTATTGGACAAGTACATGTTCAACAAAGTTATTAAAAAGTAAATGCAACTGCCGGAAAAATACCATCTTAAACGGTTAATGTATGAAAAATAATATTGTATACCGAGCTAGCATAACCGGTAATTATGCCAAATTTTATTTTTGTTCCACTGGAAATCCTTGGAAGGACTTTAAGCAATATAAAATACATAAAAGTTTCTGATCTCTCAAAATATGTCTAGTAATAAAAAATGGTGGTAATAAACCCATTGATACGTTGGATATTGTAGTAATAGCCAAATCTTACAGTGTGAAAGGCGATAAATTTACATTTATTCCTTGCTGAAAAATGATCTATAACTTAAATTACCCTAACTTATTAAGCAAGAGAAATGAAATGATTGTTACATATAGGCATAAAAACAAATATGTGCTGAAATACGTTAATCCAGATTAATTTTTAATGTAAATTATGATTTTAAAAAAAAAAGAACCAATAATCTCCATTTATGCTTAATATAAAAAATTAATATTTACAGCTCTAACATAATTTTTACACACGCACACACATATCTATAAATATATAAATTCCGTTTATATTAAATGCCAAATATATTTTTTAATGAATAAACTGAAATCCCCATATAATACTTAACTGCGCCAACATTGAGCTAACCAGATACTTTTATTAAGATTTAAATTACGTAATGGTCAGTCTATACTCAGCACCTGAAGATTGCGTTGTGCACGAAACTCTGTGCCGTGCTATTGGCGAAGGATAATATGTATATTTATTACTATATATATATATATATATATATATATATATATATATATATATATATATAGAGAGAGAGAGAGAGAGAGAGAGAGAGAGAGATAGGTAGATAGATAGATAGATTGTAGGTGAGTTTCGATCATGTTTATATAATGCTAACCCCCCCCCCACTATTCTCGTAGTTGCTTTCTAGTTATCCAAATATCGCCAGAACGTGAAACGTGAGTAATGAATCAGGCTTTCCTTTATGAATTGTTGACGTCGAAAAGCATTTTTATTCTTTTTTTTTTTTTTGCTTGGTCTTGATAATCTGGACGTTGAACAATTTTCTGGGTAGGTACGTGTTTGCATTTTCTTTTTCTTTCCTTGTTCGTGATTGTTTTCTTTTCTAATGTGTAATGTCTTCTGGTTAAGTTATTTCTGTGTGTGTGTCTCTGTGTGTGTGTGTGTATACAATATAGCTTGTGTATAGCGTTGATTTCGTGATATTTAAACTTAAATCTTGTGCATATCGAATGTAGTACGGATATTTTGTCGTTGTTCTTTGTGAGCAGTGACATATATGACACCGCAGGACACCTGAATGGCAATGAAATGCCGTCTTCGCTACATTTTCTTGTTAACGTGAACTTTTAAGCGTTCCTGCAAACTATTTCCTGTTAAAAAATATTTTTTTGACGCGTGGGATCATTTAGATCGAAAAATCCCAGGGAAGGTTAGTGTACCGTAGTTAAGGGTTATTTAGGCGGCGCGTATTCCCAGCAGATATGCTTGCCGACAAAGGTAACAGTTAACGAGCTGTGTAGAAAAACATATTAAGGGCTTGTTTGTCGGAGTTTAAGGTATGTGCGGTTGACATCTGAGTAGACACCATGCGCCAAGAAATTTGATATAGGGTCAGGGATTTTTTCCTTAAGGGATAAAATAAAACTGATACTCGACGGAGTGATTAAAGCCGTTAATCTCTCACATAAGGCGAGACAGCAGACGTTGTGGCGTCAGGAGGGACGGACTTTAGTAGTCAGTAACTGGAACAAATTCGCGCAGTGAAATAAAAAAAGGACAATGTCCGTCCGCGTAAATATAATGTAAATGTTTCTAATTTCTTTCGTTACAAGAATCTTTGAAATTCGGATACGGAAAATTGGGGGAAAAAAAATCTAACCATACCTTTATGGAAGAGGAAGCAATTTAGAAAATTGATAATTTCTAAAAGCCTGTTGAAGATCTGAGGAATATAACGATGTACTTATCAGTTACTAGAGGTTCAAGGAGAACGTGAAGCTGTGTCGGTTTCTGCCGTGCTGATATCAGTGCGAATATTGTGGAGAACAGCGAAAATTTATTGTCTGCTGTTTCATTCTTTACTGTAAAGAATTCAATTTTTCTTTATCGGAACAGTCTTCTTGTTTGGAGTCGATGTGTTCTCCATTACTTTATCTCACGCGCGTCTCTTTTAAGATATTCGTGTGTTTTATAGGTAGTGAAAAGTAATTGTTATTAAAAAATACAAAGTTACTAGTAAAAAATAAATAAATAAATGAATAAAATAAAAACGCGGCAAATTTATTATCACTGTTTTATTTTTCAGGAATAATTGACATTGAATAACCTTGAATAATTTTCTTGAATATTCATGACCTTGAATAAAGCTACCGCCTCCTGATCACGCTTCAACTTTGTGTTGAACATTCAGGCAAACATTTACGATGATTGTTCAGTTTGTGCATGAATCATAATCTCTATCTATAAAAGGCAGGATGTGTGTGTTTGTAAAGAATGCACGGCCGCAATTTTCGACGGATTTGCGCAAAAATTAACATGCACATGCTCCAAGTTAGCGGGAAGGCCAAGACCGACATTGCATTTCCCAACTCCCATCGATAATGGAAATAATCGATTTTTTCATGCTTCTGCGGCAGTTTTCATGTAGTTTGCTGCCATTTTGTACTGGACAGAGTGAGATCCTATAGCTGGCTGCCACGAAATGGCAAAAAGATTCTATTGGCCAGCGTGAGTGCCAACATCTGACTGACACGAATGTTAACTAGCATGCAAAAAAAATCGATAGCGTCACAAGTGGGAAAAATTTAAATCTGCATGGCCCTTTATTCCAGTTGGCTCATTCGTTCGCTTAAACTCAGAACTGGGTTGGGTGTGAAAAAGTATTTGTTGTTAACATTCTTTTTTCATTCAGTTTTTCCAGTTACGAGTCCTTTTTTAAAGCTGATCGTTTTGTGTTCATTTTGTTTAGTCCTTTTTTCGTAACAGATTTAATGTTTAGTATAGAGCGTAGAAAAATTCGTAGTGTGAGATAGGCAAGAAGTAACGAATGTAGCAACATTAGCACGACAAAAGGCACCCCTTTAAAGGCAAGGAAGGGCAAAAATATTTTAAGTCAAGTGATAGCGATTGGTGTATGAATCGTACGATATTTGAATCAAGCACGGGCAACGCCGAGTCATGCTGCTAGTAGCTAAATACATTTCTTTCAGAATTTATCGATTTTTTAACTTGGCACCCTGTTTAGGTGCATTAGTGTTTAGGGTAATATATTCACCTTGCTTGTTATATTCACAACGTTTCGGGCGTTCTACCGTCCCTCTTCCTTCAGGTTATTTGATAACCCTGTCATTTTTAAATACCTCTATTATTCAATTTACAGATTATTCCGACGCCATTGTTCAAGCTTAGGGGTTATTTCATATCAGTTAATACTTACCGGTCTTAATTACTTGATAAAGTTTTCGAAATCTGAGATTGTTACGACTCGTTAAGAAGGCCGGAGAGTAAACGGACCAAATGTTGTTTATAACAACCAGAATGAGTATGATGCTACAAATAGTAAGTCATAAAATAATGATAATTCCGCATCTGTAAAATTCTTATATAAATTATATTTTATAAGTTATTTCTATTCCTCAAGTCTTGTGTACCACCGATGAACAAGATGAATACTTCAGAATTGCTTTTAAAAAGGTTTCTCACGAAAGAGGAAACAGAGAAAATAATGGCGCTGTTGACGAGGGTAATTTACTAGTTATGGCTTTAGTTTCCTTTTTGATGCAAGCCAGACAATGTTTACAAGGATTTAAGCTGCGGCGATGGCGGTTGTCGTCAAATGTTCGGTCAGTGAAAACTTTACGAAAGGAAAAGCTGGGGCTCTAAACGATTTAAGAGCGGAAATGGCTGATGAGTGAAATTTCAAAAGTGATTATTGTCGAATGAAGAAATGGCGAAAGACTTTGCTATTTTAGGGTTAGTGTTAGTTTCGTTTACTTTTGTTGAGTTAAGCGAAGAAACAGTTTTTGACGCTCCAAATACAAGAATATAATTTTTTGCTTCGAAATGATTAAATAACATCTATTTTATAATTAGATTTAATTACTTTATTGGTTTATTTTTTAATTACTTCGGCTTATTTCTTACTTTTAATTAATTCTGAATTAAAACTGTTTGTAAATTACTTTATAATAAAAACACATGAAATACTGTATTATTATTAATTATCAATCACTTTTACATTTAAAACTAAGGCGTATTATGACATCTATGTTGGATGGTAATTATTCTAGAAATCTTTTGTGACCGATTTGACTATGTATTATTATTATTATTATTATTATTATTATTATTATTATATTTCTTTTGATTTCTGGTGTACGAACATTTCTTTCCGGGTCCCACACAAAGACCTAAGGGTGGAAATGGCATCATGACATTTTCCACTGAACAATCAAAAAAAAAACAAAAAAAAAAAAAAAAAATAAAAATAAAAACACGAAAAAACAAAAACAAACAAACAAGTATTTTACATAGATAAATCCCTTCGTAAGGTGTGGGCTGTACACGTGAAGACAATTTTTTGTATTTCTTTAAGGCATAGGCTTCCAGGATTTCCTTAAATGAGTCTACTAGAATATTTTCCAACCAATCTGAGGCACTCCAGCTACAACAGAAATTGCTGATGTTCCCATGTGGCACATTTCTGAGATTTCGATTTCATTTATTATTATTATTATCATTATTATTATAATAATAAATAAATCATTATTATTAATATTAGGTTGGTTCAAAAATAATGTCGTTTTTTGACTTTCAACTTCAAAAGATCATAACTCCTTTCATAATAAACTTTATTAATCCAAATAAGAACCATTAGAATCGACACATTTTTGCCAACGAGAAACAAGTTTGTTTATCCCATTAGCATAGAAATCCGGAGTTCTGGAAGCGATGAAGTCATTGAAGGCCGATTCGGCATCATCTCGGCTTTTGAAGCATTTTTCGCGCAGGAAGTTGTCGAGATGCTTGAAAAAGTGATAATAGGTGGGCGAGAGGTCCGGTGAATATGGCGGATAAGGCAGAGTCTCGTAACCCAATTCGTTCAGCTTCTGCAGGGTCAGTTGAGCAACATGCGGGCGAGCGTTGTCATAGAGGAGAATTGGTCCCTTCATATTGACCAATCTCGGGCACATACGTTGGAGCTTCTGGTGCATTTCGTCAATTTGTCGGCAGTACTTCTCCGCCGTAATCGTTTCGCCCCGATTCAAGAAGCTGTGATGGATGAGACCGGCCGCAGACCACCAAACAGTCACCATAACCTTTTTTTGTTGCAATTTCGGCTTCGGGAAGTGTTGTGGAGCTTCTCCGGCATCCAACCACTGTGCCGAACGTCGCCGGTTGTCGTAGAGGATCCACTTCTCATTACACGTCACAATCCGCTCGAGAAATGGGTCGTTTTTGTTACGCAGAAGGAGCGTAGAAGACACCTCAAAACGACGATTTTTTGATTATCGTTCAATTCATGCGGCACCGATTTATCCAACTTTATTGACTTCCCCATTTGCTTTAAATAGCGAACGACTGTTGAGTGGTCGACCTCGAGTTCAACAACAACTTCTCGTGTGGTTTTGCGAGGATCGGCTTCAATTAAGGCTTTCAAATGTTCGTTATCAACCGCAGTCGACCGGTCGTGACTGTCTTCATCTTCGAGGCTCTTGTCACCATTGCGAAATTTCTTGAATCACCGTTGTGCCACACGTTCGTTAGTGGTTCCTGGGCCAAACGCATCATTGATATCACGAGCTGTCTCGGCAGCTTTTCGGCCTAGTTTGAACTGGAACAAGAAAATCGTGCGGATTTGAATTTTGTCTATGCTGTCGAAAAGCCTGCAAAATGAAGAGATTGAGAACGGTAACGAATAACAGGATTCGATAGAGCGAAAAACGCGCTTCAAAATTATATATAACATGGCTATATATATCAATGAATTAATTCAGAAATCATATATAAAAGTAACATATGTGAGAAAACGACATTATTTTTGCACCAACCTAATATTATTATTATTATTATTATTATTATTATTATTAAATAATAAAATTGTTAGTGTTGCTTACCTAATGCACTACTCGTATTTTCATGCCGCTGTGGCAATCTTCATGTGGAAATTAATAATATATATAATATTGACGTTCCAAATACCATGGTGTATTTTTCCTTTTTCTATCTGCTATCAACATTCTATGATTTGCCTAACTTATATGCCTTCCTATTTTTGTATATTTATTGAAATCATTTGCTATCTGTATGCAGCTGGCTCTCAGAATAAGTTCTGGATTATTTTAATATTCTTCCCAAATATTTCAATTTTGTCTCGAAGTTCTAACCGTTCTTTGAGAAGTACTTGACCAGAGACATTTGCATAATCTATAAAACAAAAATACATATTCTTCTGTATTTCTATTGCTCTTTCTGTTATTATTATGAGCATAAATATTATATTCCTTCTTTCAGTGTCTTTCACGAAAAACGCGAAAAACGCATTTTTATTGTTCTATTTCCAGTCTACTTATGCTGCGTTCTCTATTCAACAGAATTCGAATGATAAGTTTTGGTTTGTTTGATGGCTTATTAGATTGATTGATCGCTGTAGTTCACATTTGTTTGCACCTGCTTTCTTAGGAAGTTTTATGAATATGGATTTACTTGGGTCTTTCGATATATTTTATTTATTACGTCTGTTATCTTACCAATGCCGAATTCTTCTAAGGCTGCCAGCATCTCTATTAAAATGTTTTTTTTTCTGGCTTTACTGCTTTGTTTTTGTTTAATTTGTCAAGTGTTGATTTCACTTCAGATTTTAATATTTCTGGTCCTTCGATATTTTTATGTATCGCCGGTTGTCCTCTTTCCTCCGTTGTATTGTTTCGATCGCTGAAGTATTTTTTCTCTAATATCATTGTCTCGTCCTTAGATTTTATGCATTTTGTCGATTCTGTTCTGTTATTTCTCTTATTATTTATGCATATCTTCTTACTATGATGAAATTGATGAAAATCTACTTTCAGTCTTGAGGTTGTTTTGCCTGATTCCTTAACTGAAAAGATTTCCTGTGGCTTTTCATGTTGAGAATGGCTGCCAGATTTCCACTTTTCTCTGCGTCAAAATCAGTAGCTTTAGCAGAATTTTTACTCTTCTTGATTGTGTTTTCACAATAATTCCTTGAGGTGATGACTGTTATAGAATCTCGTCTCATTGGTTCTTTCTAAATGCGGTTAATTGCAGATTATGCTTTTTACGTGCTTCATATTGGAGAATATATGGAGGCCATTTAGGATGGAATGTCTATCAATTTGGAACCTTGATTTGTCCGCCCTGCGTAGGCTCATTTGCAGACTACATTGAGCGACCTTTGAGCTGAAAACAACGTGTTTATTTATATCAAAATGCGTATATAAATTGTAAAGTGCATGCTCGAAATATTATATACACCCCATCTCGTAACACTTTGGGAGAAAGGGCATTTGTTAGCTGTTATTATTAACGCTAAAAGCTCTTCGCTCTGAATTGAGCATTCTGGTAGCCGGAAATGGTTATATCTCGTATATAAGGTGTTAAAAATTTCCCTTTTCTCCGCTGCGTGAGCTGATGCGCATGTCTAGCTACACTGATGAGCAGCGAAATAGTCTGTCTGTGGATTATATATATATATATATATATATATATATATATATATATATATATATATATATATATATATATCAAAGTGAACATTGAAGTCAACACTGAGATGTCCTGACGATTGCGTATAGCATGAAACAGCCTGTCGCTTTTATGTTTAGACACGCTCTATCACTGATATTGAGCACTTTATCCCAATATAGCACAACTTAAGACTATATATCTTCATATATATATATATATATATATATATATATATATATATATATATATATATATATAATTATTTAAAAATATGATTCCAACACGCTACATAAGAGGTCTCATGTTTCAAAACAAGAGCCAAAAACTCAATATAATTATTTGAATTAAATTGAGTTAAAGTAAGCTCTGTTCCATCTTCCAGCGAAATTTTTTTTTGAATAACTTATTTCTGAAATTTACGTGTTTTAATAGCATATTCATAATTGAAATCAAAATTTCCATGATAACAGCCAGGGCGAATTGTTTAGAATAGTTAGGGGTGTTGAGTGTTAATAATTTGTATACTGATACAAATTATTTCTTTATAATATGATATAATGGTCGGTTATAATTATGCACCAGGAGGAAATGCTGAAGATTCAGGAATGTTGAAATTGTAGATTTAAATCATGTTCATGATATCAATTAAAATATCAACAAGGGAATTATATCACCTCATTGGATAAAGGAGTTGGAATTGATTTTGTTTTTTTTTTGTACAGGGACACATACAATGATCATATTAAATTAATGCCCAACAGTACTAACACCAACAAAGAAATAGATGAACACAAAATTATTACAGAGCCTGAGGAATTAAACAGAGCATCAAACTATCATCCGGTTCATACTCCTCCTTGTTCTTTTCAACAGAGTTGATGTTTATCATTTGTTCCTTGTTTATGATTAGGTTTCCGCTTCCGTCAAAAGAATTTACCTTCCTTCTCCTTCACTTCCAAGTGGCCGCCTTGCATCTTAGTAGCATTATCGTCTTGCATGGGGTGAGCCGATTAAAAAGAAATGCATTGAAAATAACTTTAATCTCCTCCCATTCCCATTTCATATTCAACATGAAACATAAGATTTTGTCAATTTTTAAAAAAAATAAAATGTTTAGCCACCCAGAGTATCGATATATATTTACTCTATCCCCCAATTATATGATAAATATAAAAAAAAGAAAAGAAATGATCTAAGCTTAAAATAAAATTTGTTACAACCACTTCCAAAACAATGAGAAACTTAATCCAAAATAAAAATAAACTGAAACTTGAAGGAGAAAATGACAAAGAATACAAAGGTGAAAACTTTAGGAAATTTCAAGGAATTTTAATAAAAGATTATATGAACACAAAGGGTATCATTTACAAAGCAACACAATTCATGCATTAGTTGGTCACGGTAATGTAGTGTTGGGTATGACCATAGACTATATCCAGGAGCAAGGCTCTCGGATTAGGGATTGGAGCATGGAATCACCTCTTAATTACTGATGTTCCCAGGTTCATCCCGACCCGCGGTGGTAGCATCTGTAAGGAGCCAGCTATGGGCAAATAGCGAAACCCTAAACACTATGAAAGTATAAAAATATATTTTAAATACCATTTATATATTTTTATATAATTACCAGTGATAAATATTTATACTAGAATTACCAACGTCACATTCCTTAAAACCGAATTACCAACAATAGATTTATAGTAAAATGACCAACAATATATTTTATCTGTAGTTGAAGCAATAAAACTATATTCAACATTCATAACCCATACAGTTTGATATGCCGCTAAACACAATCAAACAACCAAAAGGATATAACGCGTTCTGAACATTAATTCATAGAAATATCCTTCTGATTTATTAAATAAATCAAACTCTATTCCAAAATTTATAACTTCAGCAACTATACAACGGAAACCCCCATTCACCGCCTCTAGTAATCATGTCCCCACAAACAGGTATATGCACAAAGTATTATCTCCCAAGTATACAAGTGCGAAAGGATAATAACTTATATAATTTATTGCTTCACAGCACCCAAGAAAATTACATTTGGGCATTAAATGACCCAATGGTTTGATATGATGTAAAAAACAAAACAAAACAAAACAATCTCACCGTAAAGAATCGGACGATAATTTTGAATTAAAATATGCCGGTTTAATTAAAACAGAAAACAATTTCCTAAGGCAAAAGAATAAAAACAATTTTTTCACTTCTAAATCATCAATGGTAAATTCACGTCTAGTTTCTGTGATCATTTCACCTTTATTAGTAGATATTCTATTATCACGATGTAGGGTACTTAATAATAGACTACATAAATAGACACGTCTAAAAAAATTCAATTCACAATTTCAGTCTTCAAACACTTTCAGCAACTGAATACAACGGACGCTTTCGTTTTCATATACTCATCTCCTATTCTTATTCATATATAATTCCATCAAAATAAACAGCACATGAATATTTTCTAAAGGAGAAAAAAGGCTTTGATTTTGTCATTCACTTGCTTAAATGCAAGATGATTTTTAGAAATTTATATATCACATTCTCCCATATAAAATAAAAAAAATAATCTAATATTCCCAGCAGCCCTCATTCGTGCGCATGTGTAGTCGCACCAATATAAATAAATTTAGTCCAATGAAGTCCTAAAAGACGAAACGTCTCACAAGAAAACTTTTTCCACTTTGTCATACATTTTTTACCAATATTGTATTTGATATACAAAACTATATATGGTTATCTCTCTCTCACACATACACTCACCCACTCACGCGCACACACACACAAATATATATATATATATATATATATATATATATATATATATATATATATATATATATATATATATATGTTAATGATTGCACATACACGGACATTTACGCAACATCTATGGATTTCATGGCTTTCCCAATCATCAGGTACAAAAAAAATTAAGAATACATATATATATATATATATATATATATATATATATATATATATATATATACAGTGTAACCTGGATATAAGAGACCTGGATATAAGGGAGATTTTCTATGGTCCCAAATTAGAGCCTGTGTTAATGTATATATAATAGACCAAACCCGGATATAAGAGAATCCCGGATATAAGAGACGTCTTCTCCGGTCCTGACAACTCTCTTATATCCGGGTTACACTATATATATATATATATATATATATATATATATATATATATATATATGCATACATATAGATATGTGTGTGTATTCTTGTGTACCGCGTATGTATGTATGTATGTATGTATGCGTGTGTAGTCTGTGTGTGGATAGGGAGTGAATTGATGTATGTTTTCTCTTTGAACTTTTTTGTTATCAGTGTTGGAAGACATTAATAATGAATTTTTTCTCATATGCTTTCTAGTGAACAGATTTAAAAAAAATTTTGCTTCTTCTTACTGTTTTACTTAATGTGATATTTTAAATGATCCCATTGATTTAGTCAAACACAACTCTCAAATCTGCCCTGAATTGAGAATTAAATAATGAACTAAAGCGAAGATATTTTTTGTTAGAAAACTTTCAATTACTGTTATGAATAAAATATATTAAGAACAATATTATCTTTCGAAAATAATAACTGAATAATAAAATTTTAAGAATGAATTTTATTCATTTTAATTTAAATATATTTAAAATACTATATAAGCATTTAAATCTCTTAATTCTGTATTATGGAGCGGTCAAGTGTTATTGTTGGTAAATAAAAACAGTATTTATTAATCATGAATAAAAAAAAAAGCTTACTTAAACTGAACGACGTCCAGTATTGTAAAAAAAGAATTTTGAATTGAGTGCGCGCGTGCCCGTGCGTATGTGTGTGTGTGTGTGTTTGTGTGTGTGTGTGTGTGTGCGTGAATATAAGTGTCGATTTTTACGGGCGTCCATACACGAAATTATCAGAAAATAAGACAAAAATCTATAATAAATTTAACATTTATTTGTAATTTTC
>OZ010582.1:3032380-3127380 GCA_963932145.1 Acanthosepion lycidas
GAATTTCCGGGATGATTTATCATTAGTTACGGTCTGTACACTTGGACTATTGTCGTCATCGTTGTTGTTATTATCAGTGATTATAATTAACAGTCCGAGTAGAAACAATGTAAATTATAATTATTTTCATTCTTTGGATAAACTAGCTGTTGGCAATTTTTGAAAGTGAGAATGAAGTATCACGGAAATCAAACGGAGATCCTAGATTTATTATCAGATTGTAGAAACTAGACGATGAAAATAGTTGAAGAGAGAAGAGATAAAAAAAGATCTGTTTAAAGAATTTCATATTTTGCAATAAATATTGACTAGAAACAATTGAGTTCAGTAACATAAAGCGAGTTTCTCGTTTAAAAGCAGGTAGATGAGAAACCATTTCTGTTGGAATAAAACATCGAGAAAATGACTTTGTTCAATCGCCTGACAACCTTAAGAAAGTGCCAATTATTCGTAGCTATGCAAAACTATCAATATAAAATGTGTTCTCAGATTTTGTAATCATTAAACTAATCTGCTCGGAATATACCACCCACACGTGCGCGAACACACGACACACACACACATACATATATTGATAAGATAATTCTATAAACAATAGCAGCCTGTGTTAATGAAAAGCTCTTCAGTAAAATGAATTGGAGCACTCCGGCTGATTGGTATTTGTTTACATTCGTAAAGACAATACGCTAGATTTTGTTGTTTCTCTCTGTCTAATGAAGATAGCTCAGTGGTAGAAACTCTGACTGATTGGTTGCGTTTCAATCCGGGCTTGAATTATTCGGATGTCTAGTCGCATTGAGGAGCTGTGATACAGCGAAACAGTACTGTCTGTGAATGTCATATATATATATATATATATATATATATATGATAAAAATATAGTTCTACGGTATAGGCAAAAGTGGTAAATATTAGAGATAAACCAAGATCAACACACAGCGGTTACTGTTTATTTCATGCTTCAACTAAGTCAGACTGTTGTTTTTTTTATTTATCTTGTCTATGGTGGTCATTCGTGCATTATGCTACTTGATGAGAGGGGAAGTGTTTGTTTATGATGTAGTAACCGCAAATTTTCTGAAAATTCATCCAATGACATCATGTTCAACAAAGATAGATAGTGGCACACTCACATACATACCATACAGTTCATAACAAAATAACAACAAGCAAAGAAAATTCATATAGTTCAGCCCACCATGCAAGGAAAACGTCAAAACAGACACAAGAAAAATATTCATTAATTGTATGCACAAAACACTTCCAATCTTCAAATACTCTACACCAGAGAAACACAATCAAAATCAGCTACAGTTGCACAGAGAAAATAACACAGATAATAAAACTGCAAACAGAAAAATAACGAGCAAACCACCTGCACAAAGAAAACCTAACCAAAGCAAAATGTAACTGCAGATCAAAGATTGAATGTCCCTTAAATGGCAATTGTTTGTATATAACAAAATAATATACCAAGACTCTGCCATATAACGAAGAAAAATATAACAAGATGTAACAGAAGGAGCGTGGAAACAGAGAAATTACCTTTACATTCTTTACAAATAGTAAATACGCGGATAGCTTTCGAAATGCTTTCGAAACATAAATGGAAAATTAAAAAGAAAAAGGAATTATCATGGAAAATATGGAAAACAGCCTCAGCGAATAACAATAACTAAAAAAAACTGTAAACTTAGTCTGGAGAAGAAAATAGATATAATAAGCTTCCCACACCAACATAAACCTAACTCAAAATACAGACACGAAAATATATTTTTGCTACGTTACTTACAAAATCCCGTCCTTGGTACGACAATAAACTACATCCGCGTCCTGGGTATGACGATAAACTACGTCCGCGTCCTGGGTATGACGGTAAACTACGTCCGCGTCCTGGGCATGACGATAAACTACATCCGCGTCCTGGGTATGACGATAAACTACGTCTGCGTCATGGGCAAGACGATAAACTACGTCCAACAGCAAGGCCTCTGATCAGCGGATTTTGAGAAGCGAAGAGCCACCTCTTAATTCTTGGTGTTCCAAGGTCCACCCTGACCCGGGGTGGTAGCACCTGTCAGGGTCCCAACTATGGGCAAATGATTAACCCCGAAACTGGGGTCAAAACACTATGAAAGTGTAAAAATAGTTTTTAATACCAGAAATACTTTGTAAAAAATATTATTACCAGTAGTAATTTTTGAAGATAAAAATTATTAGCAGCAATACATTTTTGAAAAAAGATATTACCAGGATACATCTTTGAAGAAAAACTATTACCAGAAACAGATTTTTGAAAGAAAAAAATACCAACAATACATATGACAAAAAAAAACAAAAACAAAAAAATTACCATTAATAAAAATCTTGTCAGCATTAAATAACCCATTGACTTTGATATGCCGTAAAACAAACCAAACCAAACCAAACTTACAAAATCGAAGAGTAAAAACCAATATCTTGCAGGATATATGACCATATAATCAAATATATTCACTATACACAACGTAGATAATTTAAAATACGTTAGACAAAGACAATACTTTATATTAAACAAATTACCCCTACTCATTAACCTCTAGAATAAAATCTGAAACTTCACAATTACTGCCAAACTAATAACCGTCTGGATAATACAATATATCTTACTACCCATAATGCAACATCAAACGCCTACCCACATTTTATATACACATCCTTGAAACATCCACCTAAGATAATTGATCAAATTCCACTCTTCCTCAGATGCAGATTATGCGTCAACTCTTAAAACAAACAAAAAATTGAATTAAGAAGAATAAAGTATGAAATAACAAAATAAAAGTTTGTGATTAGTCGGCAAAATTTACATTTACACTTAACGGAACACAAGAAATCCAACTAAAATAGAAACATTATATTGTTTAAAATACGAATTAATAAAAAATGCTAAGACAAATATAGGTAAGAAACAAATTCATTGACAAACACTTCACAAAATCAAGCACAAAAGATCGACAGCAATACAGTCAAGGCTCTATAACTTAACATTTATATATTAGATACTAAAAACATAATGAAATCATGAAGAAAGCACCACTGAAAAATGATCAGTACACTGGAAAAACACATTACACCCCTTGTAAGTGTAGAACGAAAAACAAATGCCCAATAAACGGTAACTGGATAAAAATAACTTAATATTCATTGTAAGATCCAAATCAAATTCAAAGAAATATGAGATTAACCGAAGTTCACTATAACTAGAAATGCTACTGACATAAAAAAATAATTACACAACAGGAAATATACAAAAAGGCCCAAATTAAGTTGAAGAATAAGAAAACAGCACTAGCTTAAAGAACATTTGAAAGTGATGTAAACTTTGACTAGAGGGAAATAGAGGGATAATTTTTTTTTCGGTAAGGAGATGAATGCCTAAAGAACGAGTAAAGTTCATTTCCAAATTTCCAGATACGAAAGAAAATATTTTCTGTGATACTTAAAACATCCTCACGACTAAAGACGTGAAAAAACAGTTGAATAAGCTAATTTTTATAAATTCAAAATGCGAAAATATTTAAAGAAATGAAAATACAGTGAGTCTATCTATCTATCTACACACACACACACATACATACACACACACACACACATATATATATATATATATATATATATATATATATATATATATATATATATATATATATCAATTATGTAGTGCAGTTCCATTTATTTTACAATGAATCATTCATAAAAATGCGAGTGATTGGTAGGTTAATGCACTTTTAAAATTTTGTTAGCGAAGGGATTTCTCCATTTTCTATCATTAACTTTACCAATTTACTTTTTATATGAATGCTTCATTGTAATATATATATATATATATATATATATATATATATATATATATAATTATATATAAATATATATGTGTGTGTATGTATGCATGTGTGTCTGTCTGAGTGTGCACGTGTGTTTATATATGTATGTATATAAAATTTGAATAAAAATTTATTTGTCAAAATAAAAGTTTTCATAAAATGCATGGAACACCTGGAAAAAATCAAGAATAAATAAACAAGAATAAAAAATCGAGAATAAAAAATCAAGAATAAAAAATTAAGAATAAAAAAGCAACAATAAAAAATAAAGAATAAAAAATCATGAATAAAAAATCAAGAATAAAAAAACAAGAATAAAAAATAAAAAAAAATCAAGAATAAAAAATCAAGAATAAAAAATCAAGAATAAAAAATTAAGAATAAAAAGCAAGAATAAAAAATCAAGAATAAAGAACAAGAATAAAAAATCAAGAATAAAAAACAAGAATAAAAAATCAAGAATAAAAAACAAGAATAAAAATCAAGAATAAAAAATAAAAAAAATCAAGAATAAAAAACAAGAATAAAAAACAAGAATAAAAAATCAAGAATAAAAAATCAAGTATAAAGAACAAGAATAAAAAATCAAGAATAAAAAATCAAGAATAAAAATCAAGAATAAAAAACAAGAATGAAAAATAAAAAAAATCAAGAATAAAGAACAAGAATAAAAAATCAAGAATAAAATACAAGAATAAAAAATCAAGAATAAAAAATCAAGAATAAAAAACAAGAATAAAAAATCAACAATAAAAATCAACAATAAAAAATCAAGAATAAAAAATAAAAAAAAATCAAGAATAAAAAACAAGAATAAAAAATCAAGAATAAAAAATGAAGAATAAAAAACAAGAAAAAAAATCAAGAATAAAAAAAATCAAGAATAAAAAACAAGAATAAAAAATCAAGAATAAAAAATAAAAAAAAATCAAGAATAAAAATCAAGAATAAAAAATCAAGAATAAAAAATCAAGAATAAAAAATCAAGAATAAAAAATAAAAAAAATCAGGAATAAAGAACAAGAATAAAAAAATCGAGAATAAAAAACAAGAATAAAAAACAAGAATAAAAAATCAAGAATAAAAAATCAAGAATAAAAATCAACAATAAAAAATAAAAAAAAATCAAGAATAAAAAACTAGAATAAAATATCAAGAATAAAAATCAAGAATATAGGACAAGAATAAAAAGTCAAGAATAAAAACAAGAATAAAAAATCAAGAATAATAAACAAGAATAAAAAATGAACAATAAAAAATGAACAATAAAAAATAAAAAAAAAATGAAGAATAAATAACTAGAATAAAAAATCAACAACAAAAAATCAAGAATATAGAACAAGAATAAAAGATCAAGAATAAAAAACAAGAATAAAAAACCAGAATAAAAAATCAAGAATAAAGAACAAGAATAAAAAATCAAGAATAAAAAACAAGAACAAAAAATCCAGAATAAAAAACAAGAATAAAAAATCTAGAATAAAAAATCAAGAATAAAAAATCAAGAATAAAAAATCAAGTATAAAGAACAAGAATAAAAAATCAAGAATAAAAAAAAAAAAAATCAAGAATAAAAAACAAGAATAAAAAATCAAGAATAAAAAATCAAGTATAAAGAACAAGAATAAAAAATCAAGAATAAAAAATCAAGAATAAAAAATCAAGAATAAAAAATAAAAAAAAATCAAGAATAAAGAACAAGAATAAAAAATCAAGAATAAAAAACAAGAATAAAAAATCAAGAATAAAAAACAAGAATAAAAAATCAATAATAAAAAATAAAAAAAAATCAAGAATAAAAAAACAAGAATAAAAAATCAAGAATAAAAAATCAAGAATAAAAAATCAAGATTATTCTTATAGAAAATAATGAATCTGATAAAACTCTGAAATAAAAATGAAAAAGGTATGAATATATTTGCGAAAAAATATACGAATAATAAAAATACAGAAAATCACTATATTGCTAAAAAAAAAAGAATGGCAATCTTAGAAAAAATAGAACAATGTTATTCACTGAAACAGCGCAAGGAAGTTTTTGATTCAGTTCTGAAAATAATTGTATGATTAGATAAGATGGTTTTCGTTCATTTTGGATATTACAAGTCAGGTTATTCTCTATCTCAATTATACCAAGATGTTTCAATCCACGGGATTCAAATCGAAAGGAGAAGGATGTCTCATGATCTTGAAAATATTCGGCTTACCACCGCTGGGTTGTATGATATAAATGGGAGGGGACTGCGTCCTGCGGGTAGCTACCCAGTAGATCTAGAGATTGATTATACTCTAACACTTTGATGAAGGTGGCTTCATTGAATCTGATGCCTTACGGTATCAAGTAGGGTGGCCTGACATCGCCATAACTGCTCACGACTCTCAGGATTATGACAAATGACGTGAACTTGGTGTGCATAACTGTGGTACCTCTGGGTGTGTCAATTATTCATCATGAAAACAGCCTGTCTTTTTATTTTCAGATTGGCAGTTGCAATATTAATGGTCTCGATCCATATGATAGCATTTGGCGTATGCCATGTAAATTAGGTTAGGTTGTTTACTATTTGTGAACCGTTGTAGATGTTTTATCAAATATAGGGTACCTTCTCCATATCTTTTGATATCTCTGTATATATTTTCCTGAATTTATTGATATATCATTGTGAATATACATAAGCAAAATGAAACTAATTTCAATACTACTTTCTCTCTATTTCTTTATGTGCTGCGTTTTTTCAGAACATAGGCAAATGGCTCTCCCCACTTTCCTGTCTTTTTTCTCTCCCAACAGTACATTACGACTTATGTATTACATGTTACTCTGTTAATGCACACAGAATTAACAAATGCGTTATTAGCTGCTTAAATCTGTTACATTTTATTTCGATGTGTCATATGGGCGTTACATTTACCAACTATTAGTTTCTATTTATGCACATCTAATTTTAGCATTCTCTGATTCTTATGAACAGTTTATTTATCTTTCTTATTTCTTCCTAATTTCTTGCATGCTCTGTTCATAATATTCTCCATATTCTTCAGTAAAAGCAAAACTTTACCGATTCCATTTTTTGTGACGCCAAATGTTTCTTCTATGTAACGTACCACTTCAGTACGTTAGCGCTCATGGCTCACTACAATTACTTTGTCATTTGAAGCTCTTAATAAATTTTGTCTTTTTGATATCACTCTTAAGTCTTTTTCCGGCATCCATTTATTCAAGCTCACTAGGTAGGTTATGAGTTTATTTCTACGATCCATCTTGCATTCAATCTGTCCTGTGAGTATCAAATTTTCCAAGCCCTCTTTCTTTCATATGTGCACTAAAAACTTCAACTGTCTCTTCCTCACGTTAATTTTTAAGTGTCTTTTTTGTTCTCATATTCTGTACAATTTCGTCGTTACTCACATGTTCGACTTATGATATTCTCACCATCATTATGTAGATCCAACTTTCTGTTGCCTTAAGACACAGTATTTCTATAAGAGAACTGATATTACCGAAGAATTCAATACTCTCTTCTATGTTTCTAAGAAAATTTGTATTAATAAGCTTTTGGAAGTTAACAATGTACCACTATCAAAACGCTTCCATGTCATTTAACTTTGTACTTTGTTGATTTTAAGATCTCCAATTTGTAATTTGCAATTGATAATATACACATGTCTATGACATAACGGAAGATAACTATCGCATAAACTTCCAAAGCTTAGCTTCTTTTTCAATGATAAATCTTTGATCCGTTAGAATTTAAATAATAATTCAGGAATGTAGATTTCTCTTGCTATTTCCGCATTTGACTAATGTTGACATTTTGGACCGCAACTTCTTATTTGTCTGCTCTTTCTTCTCGACTTTCTCGACTGATATATCCTTGTTTAATATTTATTGTAATTTTCCTGTTCGATCCTCAAATGACACATTATCGTTTACGAAGATTATTTCATGAATATCACCTCTACTAAATTCTCTCTTTCTCTTTATCTATCTTGTTGTACGATGGGGATACACGACTTTGTTACTTTAATATTTCTATTTGGCATAACCGATCAATTCACTCAGATTACCTGTTTGTTTCAAAATTTTCAGATTATATGCATAGCTTTTCCGTTTAGTTCTTGCTTTTCTAATATTTCAAGAATGTTTCCATGTCAGACTTTATCGAAGACATCAATTATTTTTACAATTTGTCGTTTTGACAGCAGTTTGGCATTGGATACAGCAGACTTTCTTCAGTGTCTCGTACAATTCTATATGTCTCTTCCTTATTTCTAATACTGACTTGAGATTTCCTGATTAACATTTATATTCGTATTTTTATTACGTGGATTACCAAATCAATTGTTAGATAAAACTGACATTCATTCACACCATGTTTCTTTGACAATTTTAATAAATTGATTTTCATAAATTAATTTTAATAAATTGATTTTTTCAAATATCTTACTAATATTCTGTATTCTACATCTGTCTATATTTATAAGATGAATTATTGTGACAATTTGCACTATTTACAATATTCAGGCAGTTGTCATCATCTATACTGTAATAACCACGACGTTTCGAGCGTTGTACGATCCACTATTTTTCAGGTGATATACTTTGGAATTTTGAACCGATCATGACGCAGTGGATAAAAGCGTTGGCTTGACCCCCAAAAAAGTTGTGAGTTCAATAGCGGGCCACAGATTAAATTACCTAAAAACTGAGATATCCGTAAAAAGGCATGGCACGTGGATCTAGAACAATCTACCTTCATTAACTCAATAAAAGGTTCAGTTCGAAATCCTAACGTATAACATCTGAAGACAGCCGGAGCGTACAACGGTCGAAACGTTGTGAATATCTTAACAGAGATGAGGACAAAAGCCTGAACAATGTAAATCATGCATATTTTTTAATTCACTTGGCACTTCTGTGATTTCATTGCTTTAAAATCATTCAATGCTATCAGAATCTTATGATTATCTCAACTGGTACATTTTTTTCTTCATCTTAATCATTGCTATGCTATCATATATTGTTGTAAATTAATTCGTAAATTCATATATGAAGTCAAATTTAATAAAATAATTGAGTCCCTTAGTCGACATATTCTATCCGAATAATAATAGAATTGTACTAACTTTACGAAAGATATATTCGAAGGAAAATGGTTATCTATCATACATATCCTCATAATTTGTGCATACTTCTACCTCGTACTGACATACAGCAACCTCATTCAGTAATTGTCTATATTGAGTGGCTCATGGGCCCTGTTTTGCTTCAAAATTTTCGTAAATAAAAACGCCGTATATAACAAAATTCAGTAAACTCAAAAAGTATATAGGACATTTTAAAGGCAAGAAAGACAGAACACCGCATAATCTAGGTAACGAGTTTGAGTAAATACTTTGTAGAACAGAGAGTGTCATAGCGAAAGATCTAAAAAAGACAGGAAAATGTGGAGAGCCATCAACATCCACAACCTGAAAGGATACGATACATAGACTAAGAATGATTCTGTCTTAAAATGCAACATTCTACTGATTTCTCTCTATAATGAAGAAAGCACATATACAAAACAGTCATAATTAATTTCATAGGAGAAATTTCAAATCGTCTACACGCTCAATATTTTAAAGTAAAATTTGATGTAAACTCTTTAATTTTATATATGGTATACAGATATCTCGTAGTAAGTCTGCTAACCAGAAATTGCTTACGACTCCTTTTATATTATGTTTATGATATGCAAACTCCGGCAGTGGGAAAGTCACTAGTAATGCGAACAGAATGCTAACATTTTATTGTTGTATTCCTGTGAGCTTTGTTCATATTATATCCAATAAATCATTAAAGGAAATATAAATATATTAAAACGTATGCATCTTTTCAAGATAGGAATCTTATTTATTTGTTTTTGTAGGAGAAATGATTTAAACAAGATTTATTAAACATGCGAACCGCTGGCTACATGTCTCGCATCACCCTCAACTACGCCGACTTCGACTATATAGTTCATTCATATCATTCTCTTTAAAATGAATTAAGAAAAGAAAAATATTTATTTTAACTTTCGATTACGTTTGAAGTTAGCGCCCTTGCATACTGCATAGAGAGTTGCCGCCCATTTACAGATGGTCCAATGAAATAATGTAAACAAGGGAGGCCATATTAAATTAAGTGGAAATTACTGAAAAGAAGTCACGTGGAGAAAATAAAATTATCTCTTGAAGCAGATGAGGCGTAGTATAAGTTCAAGTTAATGTTGCTTTGAAGTCTTTATTGTAGAAGAGAGCGCACTTAACAAATAACCTCGTGTATTTCATGAACAAATGAAATTGCTTGTATTATTTCAGTTGAACTAAAGCGGAAATGTTTGCTTTGTCTGTAACACATAACGAAGTCTATAACTTTCGAAAGCATTATATAACCATGCAAATTTCAAAGTAGATAATATGGAATATATAAACCTGGGAAAATGTAAAGAGATAAAAATAATTGTAAACAGTTATTATTTAAATATGCTTATCAAATCGGTAATTGCTATATCATCCAATCACTTTTCAGATGGAAAGATATATGCCCGCAAAACCGACTATTATTTCTAAACGTAAGTTTCTCGAGAGACACAATTATAGAAGGAAACGTTGACATATCAGAAAAACTTAAAATTCATTTCAAAATATTCAAAATGTATACAGTAGTTTTGTTGAACTGATTCAAGTACAGAAGTGGATTACAACGGTTTAGACATATGGCTTAGAAAACATTTTCTTGTTAGAGAAAAAAATTGTTGAACCGTTACCAAGGAAAGGGATATCAAAAGGACATTTTATTTAATGAATTTGCTAGAGAGGTGTTACAGAATAAATGAATTGTTCTGGGATGCAAACTGTCCCTCACTTTCACATTGTAATTGATTGGTAGAAACGGTGGTAGATCAAAGAACTTAAAGACATAACACAACTGAAAATCAAATCCTAAACTGTAATTTTGTTGCAATCGATAACTATTTTGCTGTAAACTACTAAAATGAATAGCATCAAGGTTTTCGTTAAAAATTATAATATTATACAACAGCTGAGCAACAAACAGTTCAACTACTTATCAGTGGTAAGTCAGAATATAGAGAGATTGACATATCACACTAATTTGACAGTGAATCGTACAGAAGTCGTTTTATGAAATGTGATGTGAAATACAGATATTTTATGCAACGTAAAGGAAATAGCTGAACAGGAACTAAACAATAAGGATAGGTTTCAAGTTCTTGGTTTTCTGGGAAGATATCTTCTGAATGCAAAGGTAGAAGGAGGCGACAATTTGATGACATTAATCATGCTCTTGATTGTCATCTTACTCTTTTTGAAACGTAACTGTTAAATATTAACATTATAACCGTTCATACCTTAAAATCCATGCGTAGTTTCGTTTCAATTGTCTCATAGATATTCATTTTGTAAATATTTTCAAGAAATTTGCAGAAAAAAGTTTGATTTTAAATAGCGTGGCAATGTTTGTTTTCATGTTTTATTACGGACAGATTTACTGTTCTAATAGGCTACCAGTGATATTTTGAGCTCTAGTGTAATTTCCTTTTAAAGAATAAATATTCAAATGTCAACATTAAAATGTTTTATCAGTTTTTTGTAAGTAAAATTTTTAAGTAAAATTATGAAATGTGTCATCTCAAATCTTAGATGAGTCTTCGGAATGATATATATTTTATGAAAGAATGTTTTGTTGCCAAACGCTGAGGCACTGTTCCACAGCATGACGTACGAAATATCACAGGATAGAAGTACGGGTATAAAATTGTTGAATAAAGGTGACGAAACTCTTCATTTTTTGTTTGTTTGTTTTAAAATCTTCAGACCCAGACTAATTCGGATGATCGCACCGTGGTGTGAAAACACAGTGCCAATGCAGTGCTGATGTCTCTATCTAAAATATCTCAAAAAGGAGTTCCCACCATTTTGACCACAAGGAAAAACATTAGGTCTTCCGCAAATGATGTTAATAAAATGCAAATCGGTAAGGAAGATTCACAGTGAACTTCTTTCAATCCAACCGCATCACATTCCACGTTCCACATCATTTTCTTTGCCCGATTCAGTCGTTGATCTTTTTGAGTTTTGAAAGTTAATTTCTTGGCCTCGAGGATTTATATCACCTACATTTTAAAAAAAGCTAAAGAAAAGTTTCTATTTCTATACTTGAAACGGAAAATAAAAATCAGCAAATTATGGATTTCTTCTTCATATAACATCATTTATCTCCCTAACCCTAAAACTGAGTTTGAGGGAACAGTCCAGCTAATTTAAGATATAAACAAAAAGGTAACTGAGACTTGGATTGATGTAAGATGATCCATAGCCAAAATAATAGCGGCAAACCAAGCTAAAAGATAGTAACTTCGATTCCTGACGAAGATGATATTTAACTAAATAAAACATTCGCTGGTTTAGACGGTAAACGTTAATTCCACAATTTATAAATAAACAGGGATAATTATTCAGATACATCTAACCAATGAAATAACACAAAAAATACACACACACATGCATATTCTTGTATTGAAATATCTCTAATATACATATGACTGAGATTTTATAAAAGTGAAACCTGTTAGATTGATATATGTTTTTTATTTGTTCTTTATCTTATCATCCTGTCAGATTGCAATCCACATTTGATCTGCATTTGATATTTAACTCATAAATTTCGGTAGAACAGCGATATATATATATATATATATATATATATATATATATATATATATATATATATATATATATATATATATATATAGTATTAAGGTATGGAATATTTATGGGTTAAAGTGCTCAATATCAGGCATAGAGCGTATGTAATTATAGAAGTGGACATTGAAATCAGTACCCAGAGGCGACAGTCTGGTCTGTTGATTGTGTCTGGCATGAAACATAGTGATGTCTTTGGCTGTTGATTTCGATATATATATATATATATATATATATATATATATATATATATATATATATATATATTGCTGCTCTACCGCTGCTTCCAAAGAAAGTACTCGGATGAAATACATTCCCTGAATCTGCCA
The DNA here is from genome assembly GCA_963932145.1 of Acanthosepion lycidas. NCBI lineage: Eukaryota > Metazoa > Mollusca > Cephalopoda > Sepiida > Sepiidae > Acanthosepion > Acanthosepion lycidas. Next base: position 3,045,327 of record OZ010582.1, read on the forward strand.
AGTCACACTTTTACGTCAAGAACACGCCATGGCACAAACATATAATGACAACAGACGCATTCCCTCCGTATTACATGGGAAGGAAGTAAGTTGAACTCGCGCAGCTTCTTCTAAACCTTACTGTATATATATATATATATATATATATATATATATATATATATATATATATATATATATATATATGTTTCATGCTAGGCGCATTCGTCAGGGCGCCTGACGATTGCACTTAGATTGGAACAGCCGAGAGTTGACTTCAATGTTCACTTATATATTTATATTTACATACGTTCTATCTCTGATATTGAGCACTTTATCCCATAAATATAACACACCTTAAAACTATATTTCCTCATGTATATATATATATATATATATATATATATATATATATATATATATATATGATTTCGTTTCAATATATATGAATATATTTACAAATATTTCCATTCTTTTCGACCAAGTACGCTTTTAATATTATTTCGCTTAAATGACTATTTTACATGAATTCTACAAAAAGTTTCCATTTTATTTCATATATTTCAATAAATTTATCCGATTTTCATCTTTTTTATATTTACATTCACTTTATTTTTTGATCCCATTTTTTACCTTATTTTTTTTATTTTTCCTTTTCACTTTTTTTTTATTCGTTTCCCCTTTTTCGTTTTATTATGTTCTATTGATATTCTTTACATAAACCTTTGTTGTTGTTGTTGCTGTTGTTGTTGTTGTTGTTGTTGTTGTTGTTGTTGTTCTTCTTCTTCTTCTTCTTCTTCTTCTTCTTCTTCTTCTTCTTCTAACTGCACCGGCAAAATGAACACGGAAGTAGTCGAGAATGTTTTATGGGCGTATTTTGGCCGGGTGGGATAAGAATGGTCTTCATAGAGATTTCGGTGGTGTACCGGGATCAAAATTATTTGAAACGCGCGTGCACGCGAGCGAAAGAGAAGAAAGAGGGAATAAGACAGAAATAAAATGATATAAAGAAGAGATAGAAAAAGAGAGGGAAAAAGAGAGAGAGAAAGAGAGAGAGAGAGAGGTAAAATTGGGAAAGGTGTAGAAAGAATATCACACTTTCAGCATTGATGTATGGTCATTTGGCTGGACAATGCAACGATAGGCATATATCCGATCCACTCTTCCCAACCAGGCCACAAACCCCAACTCACCAGCTTACCCCTTCCGATTTCCCTCGTGCCATTTCGCTGCAGGCCACTTTCCCGTGGACAGATTAACTATTAGCTGTAGCAAATTATTTCATTGGGCATATTGGGAGTTTTACGGGCAGGGAAAGTTTGGGATAGAAAGGCAAATGCACACCAAGGTGACGGAAGAGAAGGAAGCAGGGTCTGTCTCCTAAGGAAGTCGGCCCAGAAGATTAGAGTCTTGGGGTAGGATAGGTATGGCGTGAAAAGAATGTTCCAAGAAACGGGTGAGAGAAAGGGAAAGAGAATATGTGGGAGAAGGAGGATAAGAAAGTTTAGGGAAAAAGTGTGGATAAAAAAGAAACATTGGTGGAAGACGTGGTAGCAAATTTGCTGGACAGAAAAGACATCGAATCCTGACCATTATGTTTAAGGACGTGACACTTAGTGGACAGCGTCCGAATATGAAAATGTTGAAATTAATAAGAAAAGAATAAAGTAACTGATACATACAAAATACACAGACATGTGCTTACGTATATATATATATATATATATATATATATATATATATATATATATATATATATATATATATATATATATATATATATATAAAAGATGATGTCCAGTTTTGAAAGGGAAGGGTACAAACAGAGTTCATATTTTGTGTGCAGGGGCAAATAAATAACTTAGGTAATTTTGTTTCGGCGAATCAATACATCACCTCCTCCTGGTTCTCTTCTATTGAAAAATGCAGGTGTTTCTGAAAAAAAATTAGAATGATGTTTAAGAAATACGATAATTTACCTGGGAGAATAGACATTGTCTTCAAGAATAGAACATTTTCTTGTGAATGGAATGATTTTGAAAAGAGTCAATTTCTTATTTTGTTTGCTTTTGTTGATATTTCATTCTCACCGTCTTTTTACATGCATCCTTTTTCACATTCTTCTGTTTTTCATATGTTCTCCTGTTTAATTGAAGTTTCTCTTTCTTTCTAAGTATTATACAAACTATATTTTCCTTATTTCTACTCTCTTCTTTGCTTTTTCTGTAGACTTTCTTTCTTCTCTTTTAAACGTTCATCTCAAATTCGCAATTTTTACTAAAACTATTTTCTGTATTTCATTTATTTTTACTTTTTGTTCACTTCTTTTTTTTTTCCTTTTTGGCCGTACTTTTCTCTTTCTTTCACATTTAATTTTTGTCTTTCTTTCCTTTTTCATTCTTTCTTTCTTTTTTTGTTTGTTTCTTTCAAAATGACATATCAATATATCTTTTGTGATTATTTTATTCACTATCTTACCCTTTTTATCGTTTCCTATTTTCGTCTTTTATCATTTGTCCTTACGTTTCATTCTTTTTTACACTGTTCCTTCTTTTCTTAAGTTTAATTTCCTTCCTTTCGTCATTTCTTTCCTTCATGCTTTCTTTTCTTGTCTTCCTTTCATCTTATATTGTCTCCTTCACTCATTCCCTTGTGCCTTCCTTCCACCCTGAATTCCTTCCTTTCTTTCTTTCTTCCTTCCTTCCTTCCTTTCTTTCTTTTTCGTTCATTTCTTCCATCTACTTTTCCTTCATTTGATTATTTTCTTTCATCCGGGAATCTTCCTTCCTTCCTTCCTTCCTTCCTTCCTTCCTTCCTTCCTTCCTTCCTTCCTTCCTTCCGCTATCTTCCTTTGTCTTTTTTCCTCCTTAAATTATTTCCTTTCTTTTTCCCTTTCTTTCATAATTTCATTCATTCAAGGTTTCTTATATTGTGTTCCATCCTTCCTAAATACCGAGCTTCCTTCCTTCCTTCCTTCTTTTTATTGTAATCTTTTCACGGTCTTGCTTTTCGGACTTAATTGAGTGTAATTTTTGCTCGTACTTTTTAACTCTTCCTATCATTTTCCTCTTTTATGCAATAAGAAAAGAAACATAACCCGCTGTTTTGTGATCGGCTAAAAATACACACATTTCTCGCTTTAATATTCAAAACAAAACTCTATCATCACAGCGAGTGTCTATTCCAGTCCCCATTTTGATTACTTGCTAAGTGTACGTGACAAGTCTCCAAATATCTGAAAAAGAAGCGAGAAATATTTGTGAGCATGGCGTTTTTTTTTGCTAGCTTTCAACGCCAAAACAGCATTGTAGAGAGAAAAGCCTACAATAACAGGATGAAATTGAAACTTGACGTGCGTTTAATTACCTCCTGGGCCTCAATCGCCGGTCGATTTTCCAGCGGTTTCTAATTAAATCAACGTTAGTTCTTGAGCATTCACTGGCATAGATCATTGTTTACATCACGGGATAGAAAGGTTAGAATAGCACCGGTCCTAAATCTGACTTATACCATGAAATTAATATGGGAGAAGAAATTATTGGAGATTCTTTGAAGAATTTCATTGAATCATAGGTTCATCAGCGCGATTATGTTGTTTGTAGACTTCTTTGAATTCATATTTGTATTTCTGTAACACAGAGCACATTATTTCGAAAATAGAATTTTTTGTTTCACACTACAGTCATTAGATTATGTTACGAAGTTCAGCCGTTTGAATATAGTCCCCAAATAATGGATCTTTGTAAATCAGTCGTGAATAAACCAGAAATTATTTTTTACTAAACTAAACCGAATACCCAGTGAGGATCGTCTTCACTATTGTAAGTTTCAAGCTTGCTAAGCATTACCTGATTCTGAGGTACCTTAAAATACTAACCTAGTGTAGTATAAAGATCACAAGTACATGACACATGGTGAGGAACAAATACCTTTCCTATTGTTCAATCATATAAGAGACGCTGTTTAATTCAGTGAGAAAAAAAAAGAAAACAAAAATCAAAGAGGAAAGCCGCGAAATTTTCACGGATATTACGAATATTAATATGATGGTGTCAAAAGAGATTTTACAAGCATATAGGTAAGGAAGGAACAGGCAAAAGCAAAAAAAAAAAAAAAAAAAATTACTTTCCAGTATCTGTGATGAAACTTATAACCAGAAAGGTCTTTCCAAATTCTATTTCACCCAGAAAAACAAAACATATACAAAACCTGGAGATGGATGTAGATAAATTGTGACACTTATAACTAAATAATAATAATAATAATAATAATAATAATAATAATAATAATAATAATAATAATAATGCGATGTCAGATGTTAACATTTAAAAGTATTTGAGCAGAAGAGGATGTGGCGACTTTAAACAAATTAAGAGATGCGGATCGTTCAAGGGATGCAGAAGTGTAGTTATGGTTTCAAATATCTAGAAATTATTTTGCTACTTGGCTCTACCTGGATTAAGTTGATATAATGATAGCTTCAAGGGCAAAATCCAGATACAACAATGAAGACGAGAGCTCAATAAGTGAAAAAAAAATTACATGTTTATATATTCATCCACCGACATACTGTTTTGCTGCATAACAGTTCTTCAGACGTCCGCTTGCTTCAAACCGGGATCGAAACTCGACCGATTTGGCATCAGTCAGAGATCCTACTTCTAAGCTATGATATTTCGAAATTTCATAATAGCCTTAAATAAGACACTTGTCGCCATCTTAATCCCGGCAAGACGGTGGTTGAGAAATTTCTAAGGAATGTTTCGGCCAACTTTTCGCCAGAGAAAAATCATTGGCGAAAATTATTTGATTCATAACTGGAACTACGAAAACACTTTAACGGGAGTAAATGGTAGAATACAACAGAGACACGATTCAAATATAAAATCTTAACAATTACATTACGTAAACCATTTCAATTGATAATCACGCACACACATACACTAACGCACACACATACACACACACACATGTGAATAAGAATAGACAAAAGGAAAAACAATTCTTAGATGAGGCTTTTTATCACTGGCAATGTAGGTTTTATTTTACTGCACGAGTTTATATACAAAGGCGACGATGAGATTGTGATTAGATTGCTATGGTATGAAATAGACGTAAGTGATATACATTTTCAAATGCATGAAGTGATGAATGTAGACATTTTCTTTTGATTTTTCCACATATTGGCGACTAAGTTTTTTTTCTCTTGTTCCTTTTTATTCATATATATATATATATATATATATATATATATATATATATATATATATACATTTCGACTTGATGAATTAATTATGATATATATATATATATATATATATATATATATATATATATATATTGAACAATAAAAAAATTAAAAAATTAAAATTGTCAGACACACTGGGTTGTAGATTAATATTCTTTCGTTTTTTTTATTATTATTCTATTTAGATTCCTCGACTAATATATATATATATATATTACTCCAAAAGTGACCAAATTGTCAGATTTCATTTCTCTTAAACGGAAATAAAGACAAAAAATAAAGACATGGAATGACCGATTTAATAATGCGTCGCTTCATCTTACATGATGATGACAGTCAACATGCAATCGTGATTCATATGTTTACATTATATATATATATATATATATATATATATATATATATATATTTATATTATTATTATTATATGTGTGTGTGTTTGTGTGTGTGCCTGTGTGTGTGTGAAAGCGAAATTTGTATAAAACAGGGAATTCTGACTAAATCCACAATTATTAGATTATGGGACCCGACAATCAACAAGGAATGTAACAGTACAACATGCAGAAGAAACCTTATATATATATATATATATATATATATATATATATATATATATATATGTGTGTGTGTGTGTGTGTGTATGCATGCGCGCGTGTGTTTGTGTGTGAGCACTAGCATATATATATATATATATATATATATATATATATACCAGCACTACATATACTTCCTTATAATAAGACAGTATGTGTGTATAGAGAGGGAGTGCGCATGTACATGCGCGTACTGATATATATATATATATATATATATATATATATATATATATACGCACATTGACAAAAACAAAAACGTTAACGGGCACGCACGCGAACCCTACACAAAATAGGAAATGTGTGTTTGTGTGTATGTATGTGTTTGTGTATATGTATGTGTATATATGTGTATATTTATTCCTTATAATAAGACAGTATATATATATATATATATATATATATATATATATATATATATATATATATATATATATATATATATGGAGAGGTAATATACGTACGCATGCCGACAAATACAAAAAATGGTAATAGATCTAAAAACACAGAGGAGTCATTAAAAGATAAGAATATAGATATCTTTCTCACCCTTTCTCGAACCAATCTTAATTGTTTTATTACCCTTCACGTAGAAGTCTTTCACTGCCAGTTTAAGAAAGACATTTGGTTCACTAACACACAAAAAAAGAGGATGTCTAATGTCGAAAATATTTAACATCGAAAAGCATCAGAAAAATTAATTCCTTTTAATAATATGTGGAAATATCCACTCTTTGCTTGATGAATGTCACAAGACCGGAAACACTTGTAGCAAAATTATGGAAAATAAAGCATATCTTTTTAAAAAATCCACATTACAATCAAAAACATTTTTTTTCTCACGTTGGAACTACAATAACCCCTTACATATATATATATATATATATATATATATATATATATATATATATATATATATATATATATATATATATACACGCTAAAAACGACACAGCTAGATAAGTATGAATGACAAACGCATCCCAAAACTATAACCTGTATTTTCATCTTTCTCCTTTAGCTTTGACCTGTCTTTTGATTGGTCAACTAGAACATAACCATAAAATTTTGAAATTTGGTTTCCCTTCTTATCTCTTCAATAATCTACCATTCTTTTTTCAGAAGTAAATCATCTTAATCAAAAGTTACCTAACATTCCTCGCTTGATGATGGAAGAAATTTAAAGATCCGAAACATAAAAAAATTATGATCTGCGCTGTATCGAGCACTTTTTAAAAGGTAAATGCTAAAGAACCGTAGATTCTAAATCTGACTGTTCTTTCTCTTCATATATATATATATATATATATATATATATATATATATATATATATATATATATATATGTATTAATACTAGCTTTATTTTGCAAAACATTCATTTATTTATGCATATATTTTGCATTTGCATTTATAACTGATACTACAGCATGTATGTTTAGAAACAGAACGAATGCGCCGGCGAGACGACCATAGCACCGTTAAAACAGATTCTGTCTTCTCTAACCCACCAAATTTCTCCCTTTCCCTTTTTACGCACGATCAGAACCTCAATACCTCCTGGGGCAATGTCCCGCCGACAGAATCCTTCCCGTTGCCTTAGAAAATACTGTAATTGCAGATGAAGTAACTTAATGAGTGTTTAACTATGACAAATCTGCAGATGTTGTTAGAAATCTACGTTAAGTGTGTGCATTGGGAGTAGAGAATGTAAAAGATGGGTGGAGGAATTGGACAACGCTGACCCTTTGTCTCTTCCTGCGGCTATACGTCTATCAATTATTGACCATCACCATTGAAGATTGGATAAAATCCAGAATCCTATGGCTTCAAGGTAGACTCAGTCACATTCTACCCTTTCTCAACCATCACAGGTTTTCATGTCTTACCGTCCTTCTGACCAAGTTTCGCTTTTATTCTCGAAAAGAACAGTGCAAATAAAAAATATCGCGAGCAAACACCCTCAGGTACACGCGTGCGCGCACGCGCGCACACACACACAAATAAAATGAGAGATAGAGACAATCACAAATATTATATGAATATGATAACGACATCTGTCGTAACAGTGTAGTTAACATCTACATCTCACAGGTCATTTAAAATATATTCTTGTCTTGTCATGTGCCTTGACTCCCAGTTGGTAGAATGCAGCGAATATTCTCAAGTAAATTTAGAAAACAGATATTACGCAAATAAAAAAAATGGCGACGACCTAGAAAGCCTTGAGGTTAGATCGTTTACATGACACATATTGGTCATCATTTAAGTCTTCTCATAATTTGGTCCTGTTGGAAATCATCAATCTTTTTACTATTGATAAAAAGTTACTTACAAAAGCAATATCGTCTTACTCCTTTAAATTCTACTGTTAATAAACAACGCAGATAGCCCACTTTCACTCTTAATTTAGAAAATCCTTGTAAAATCCTATTTCGGAATGTCAATAAGCTGTTTTGGGGTTCTCCTTAATCTCGACTATGGTTTGAAATTTTTATTTTCATTCCAGTTTACATTTGAGAAAAGCCATAAGGCAGAAATGATTCTGCAAAACGTACCCGTACTAGTCTGCTCACTTTGATGAATGCGACTCTAAAACGCTATACAATCTTACTCGGATGTGTCTTACTGAAGACAGATATACCTCTGTTCACATATAGATAGTAAAGTTTTATTCTATTAACAAGCACATCACATCAAGCCAGGGAAACAGCTTCACAACATTTACAATCTCTACATACATTCCGGACAAATATCACATGGTTTAAATTACATAAAATTGAGCATTTGTTTTACTGTCTCTTTGACTGGAAATAGTGATATTGACATAATATTTAGGATACTAGTAGGGAACAATAAATAATTTATAATAATTCCATCAACCCCTTTATTGAGTCATTGTGCAACACTTTACTCTAGCATTAAGCCGCATGTTTAAATCCTAAAAGAATCACTAAAAACAAGAAAAAATCATGTATTCTGAGGCAATATATTTTTGCTACCAAGATTATACAAACTTCTCATCAACAGACTAATGCGGGGATGGGTGTTCCATTAAAGCCGATTGTCCGTAGATGGAAAGGGAATTATTTTGAGTTATAAAATCACTATAGTAATTGCCAGTAGTTATGATCATAAGGTAAATAATATAAACATGTATATATGTCATAAATAAATATATACTTAATTCATATATTAATCAAAATAAGAAAAATAATAGATATTTCACAGCTATTTTCTTGTACTCATACTAATGTTTTCGTACTTTATACAGTGTATACACGCCAAGCGGCCACTTTGAGAACTAATACTTTCCGCTAAGCCCGCGAATTTTGAAATACTTCATTGACGATTTGGAAGTTTTTTCTCCTGCAGATTATTTTTTTTTATTCTACCAACAGATTTTATCTGTTGCATCCGAAGTCCGCTGATAGGGTGGGGGGGGGATCCGTAGATGAGAGCTTTGTCTGTACTTAGTTTTTCTCGATGAAAAAAGAAAAACAAACAAACAATCCCATCATTTTCACTCGTCATAACTCGAAGAATTCTGCTTTTGTCTCCAAGCTGCAAGTAAAATTGTATTCCAATTGTATATTTAGTGTTATCCTTTCATTTACTTATATGTTCCGTCAACTGTTAATTGGATCATTAATTCTAAAATTCATATATATATTATGCAATAAATTCAGAAGAATTCTTAAAATAAAAAATAGAAATGCAAGCGTCAATAACAGAAATAAATTTATGCAAAATCTTTGTGTCCGAGGTTTTTGAGACTTTACACAATACGCCACATTAAGCGTCATTATTTTCCTTTCTTTCTTTGTAAGTGACTTCATTTGCTGCACAAAACGTTTATCCTGCCACTGAAGGTGACTGATTTCTAAATATGAATTTGTTTAAATTTCATTGATGCATTGTCATGGCAACAACATTTCTTTCAGTGAAATTAACAATAAGTTTACAACAATTAAGATAACTTGATAAAGAATGCAGTGGAAAGAGAAGTAATATTTATTATGCAGATTGCTAAAGGTTAAATGATAATATTTCGAAAGCTTTTTTGACAATATTAAACAATATTTCTATTCCGGAATTTGGAACTGTAATTCTAGTAAAATTAATTTCTTTGCTGTACGAGAGGGTAATGTTTCCGACCTAACTAAAAGGGGGACCGGAATACAAGTTGGATGATTTGTACATTTATTCAGATTTTGAGAAGCTGATTGGGCCGAGAACTTTTCGTACTGTCATCTATGTTAAAATGAAAGCCAAAAGGCAAATATCTGCGCAATGTCTGCTCTGAGGTGCTGACCATTCGTTCACTGGGATAACGATGTATTTGGCGGGAAATCCAAATGAAATGCACAAATCTATTCAATATTCATAATCAATTATTACTGATTTGCCTACGTATGGACATAACTTGTTTTTGCCTCCGAGTAGATTGGTATGTAGAGAAAGTGCTTTACCGGCTGACTGATTTATTAACAGACGGAAAAGAGGGAGAGAGTGTCTGTAAGAGAAAGAGAGAGAGAGAGAAAGGGAAGGGGAATGTGAAGAAGAGAAAGAAAGATTTTGTGCGCGTGTTTACAGATATGTAGATGATCTACGTTAACGCATTTTTGTCCATATTCTAATGCAGCATTTGTGAGAAGGTTATCGTAAACAAGTAGAAATAATTAGGCATTTGTTTGCTAGTATAGACGAATGGAGAGATAACGAGGAAAATAATAGAGAAAGAGAGTGAGAGAAAGTGCGATTACTTGGATGTCTAAGGAAAAGAAAAACAAAAAGGAAAAAGGAAAGTGTACGATTTGCGAAACAATTGTATGAGGGGGTCCTGAAAAGTTTTCGTCCCGAATCACTTGAAAATGTGCAACCAGATAGAAGCATGTGAGATTCTTTTCTAAGAGTTCTTAGTCGGTTTGATAAGTTTCATGACTCCGTCGAAGTTATTTACAGCAGAACACATGCACACACACACACACACTTATTATTCTAGACGTGATTTTAGCGGATACCAATATTTGAATAGACACTGCATTTATTTCAAGCAGTACTTCGTCTACCGGTCTGAACATTCAGTAGTAAATAAAATTAAGAAATAAATTAATAAAGAAAGAAAGAAGAACAAGAGGAAAAAGATAAAAAAATATTGAAAGAAACAAATGATCTCCAATATCAAGAAAAAAAGGGAACACACACACACGCACACACACACACACACACACACACACATATATATATATATATATATATATATATATGCACGTTTAATTAAAAACGACAGGCAAAGTACTACAGTTAAGCTTTTTATTTAATTTTTCTTCTGTCCTAACAAGAGCTTTCTTTTCTGGACAAAGGGTGTGTAAAAACTGTCCAAATGTTTTATATTTCCGAGCGCTTTCGGCTATACCTTTAGCCATTATCAAGGATGATTCGACTTTTCAGTTTAAAATGAGTGTGTGCGTTCTGTGTATGTATTAGTGTGTGCTAGGGATGTTTTTAATTTCCAAATACGGCTAGCACATTGTGGCTTTGTTCGTTGTTAATATTGTTAAGAGTTGGCTTTTTCTTTTTTATTATTAAAGCTGCCATTATTTTAGTATATAATAATAATTCTATCCTTCCGCCATCCATCAAACCATCCATCCTAAAAAAAAATTACTACACGCATGCACAACCAAAGTTCCATTCTATGACCATAATGGCAACATTTACACCCAAACTAATGGTGTTAGTATGGGAAATCCACTCGGTCCATGCTTTTCCAACTATTACAAGCCCCACGTAGAAAATACGATATTTACACAGGTTCATAAACCGAAAATCTATGTTCGCTACGTAGATGATATTTTTATTTTAGCTAATAACATTAAAGAAATAGAGACACTTAAGACCACATTTGAGAAAAACTCTGTCCTTAACTTTACATATGAACTTAGCCAAAAAAACTAACTTCCATTCTTAGAGGTCCTCGTTGAATACAGCAATAACACTTTCATCACATCATTATATAAAAAAAACCACAAGTAAAAACTAGTGCCACCTTAACTTCAAAAGCGAATGTCCACTTAGGTACAAAATAGCAGTAATAAAAAACTTTCTAATTAGAGCACACCAGAACTCATCTTCTCGACTACTCTTCCTCAAAGAACTCAATAACGTTAAACAAACACTGATCAACAACGGCTTCCCTAACCACCTTATAGACCACCAAATTAGACTATTTCTCCCCAAAGCAAGTAATAACAATAGCGAACACACAGCCAAAAGTCACCTACACATTTATTACAAAAAACAAATGCATATTAATTACAAACAAGATGAATCTTCTCTGAGGTATATTATAAATAAATATACCACTCCAATTGACACGAATAAAAAAATCAAATTTATTATCTATTATAAAAAATTTAAGAATGCCAACTTTATCCTAAAAAATAACAACGCACCAGCTAAGTCAAAATTACAAAGAACGAACATTATCTATGAGTTCAAATGTCCCTTAAGGAACTGTGTTTCTGATCAAAACGGACTCATAAATAATTACACCGGCTACACAACTACATGCTTATCCAGACGTCTTACGTTACACCTATCTGATCACAGCTCCATTAGAACCCATTTAAACACACACACAAATTTAGCAGGCTCCTTTAGAAACATTCTAGTAGAAAACACAAATATATTAACTGCATCCACCTGCAAAAAAAAAAAAAAAAAAAAAGACTGAAAATAATGGAAGCTTTAATAATAAAAAAGAAAAACCAACTCTTAACAATATTAACTACGAACAAAGCCATGTGCTAACCGTATTTGGAAATTAAAAGACATCCCTACCACACACTAATACATGCACAGAACGCACACACTCAATTAAGCTGAAAATCGAATCATCCTTGATAATGTCTAAAGGTATAGCCGAAAGCGCTCGGAAATATAAAACATTTGGACAGTTTTTACACACCCTTTGTCCAGAAAAGAAAGCTCTTGTCAGAACACAGGAAAAATTAAATAAAAAGCTTAACCGTAGTACCTTGTCTGTCGTTTTTAATGAAACATGAATAAAGGAAGGATTGCTGCCTAAATATACAACTATATATATATATATATATATATATATATATATATATATATATATATATATAGTTGGATTGATGTAAGTTTGTAACTCTGTGTTTCACGCTATTTGCGATCGTCAGACAAACTGATTAATTCTTAAATTTTGTATTTCTTTATGCTTGCGTATATCGGTGTTTTTTTTTATGGAAGTGGGAGAAAAATTGCCGTCGGAACGACACTAACACTAATACTTACACAAACATACATATTTATATATTATGAAATGGAAAAATCAGAAATTATTTTTGATGTTTATAGGTTCGTTTTATAGACAAAAATATTTAAGTAAATGCTGTGTTTATAATAAACAGTATTAACCACTTTCAGGCCGGTAAATGTCGTTAATATTGTTTATTATAAACAGAGCATTTACTTTAATATTTGTATCTATAAAAAGAATGTATGAACGTAAAATATATCTTAAATATTTATATATATACATATTTTACTCACCCACCATATATATATATATATATATATATATATATATATATATATATATATATATATATATATACACGCACACACAGATACGTGTGTGAGTGTGTGCATGTATGTATGTGTTTGTGCTGGTTTGTGCGTGTATATATATATATATATATATATATATATATATATATATATAGAGAGAGAGAGAGAGACAGAGACAGAGACAGAAACAGCGGGGCAGAGAGAGAGAGACAGAGGGGCAGAGAGAGAGAGACAGAGGGGCAGACAGAGAGGGAGAGAGAGGAAGATTGAGAATAAATTAAAAAGAAAGGAATTCAGGAATAGAAAAAAGAATGTGGTGGTGGTGGTGAAAGGAGAAAAGATAAAAAAGACATTCCTGAAAAATCAGTAGCTGAACAAGTAATAATAACCAATTCTTTTGCGGCCAAATCTACTGAGGTCAGGGGTTGAAACCCCACGGCTTATATTGTCTATTAAAAGATGCGCATGAGAGCCACATATTGACATAGTGTGTCTGCTAATTTTATATCGTGAGAAATCAGAATGGCGCTCAATGGAAATGACATTATATCAGAAACGAATAAGGAAACGAAGTCTTCGCAACTCAGTGGAACAATTTTCCAGTCCATTCCGACCTCTCTCGCATTTCACATGCAGCAAATACTTTTATTTGCCCAATTCTATATGTAAGTGATTAACTTAATTTGAAGATTGGGACTGAAAATTGCCAGTTGCACTTAGTGCATCAGAAAAAAAATAAGTGAATAGAGATATTGCCACAGTAAATATATTCAGCTAGACTAGCCTGCCGCCAACTATTTGCCTAAGGTGAGTTATTCTGATGTGATGTAAAAGGATATGGTGACGAATTAGGAACACCGAATTGGAATCGAAATATTTACACTTGCGAACTGATATTTGAGAAATCTTTGCAGAATCATCTGGGTCTGTCAGAACATTGGAGAAACAATTTTTTGTTCGCAGTCCCTTATGGCTTTTCTCAAATGTAAACTGGAATGAAAATAAAAATTTCAAACCATAGTCGAGATTAAGGAGAACCCCAAAACAGCTTATGGACATTCCGAAATAGGATTTTACAAGGATTTTCTAAATTAAGAGTGAATGTGGGCTATCTGCGTTGTTTATTAACAGTAGAATTTAAAGGAGTAAGACGATATTGCTCTTGTAAGTAACTTTTTATCAATAGTAAAAAGATTGATGATTTCACACAGGGCCAAATTATGAGAAGACTTAAATGATGACCAATATGTGTCATGTAAACGATCTAACCTCAAGGCTTTCTAGGTCGTCGCCATTTTTTTATTTGCGTAATATCTGTTTTCTAAATTTACTTGAGAATATTCGCTGCATTCTACCAACTGGGAGTCAAGGCACATGACAAGACAAGAATATATTTTAAATGACTTGTGAGATGTAGATGTTAACTACACTGTTACGACAGATGTCGTTATCATATTCATATAATATTTGTGATTGTCTCTATCTCTCTCATTTTATTTGTTATGTGGGGGTGGGTTGCGAGGACGCGTGTACCTGAGGGTGTTTGCTCGCGATATTTTTTATTTGCACTGTTCTTTTCGAGAATAAAAGCGAAACTTGGTCAGAAGGACGGTAAGACATGAAAACCTGTGATGGTTGAGAAAGGGTAGAATGTGACTGAGTCTACCTTTCGCGAATTTCTGTATCTGGAACCTTCCCGATATACGAAAATATTAGGATGCTTATAAATAATTTCCTTTTACAAGCATCATTTCAATTAAAAATTTATTTAATCGAGTTTATCCCAAGCAAGGTAGTAATGTTATTCAGACTCGAGGAGTTTTCGGGTGTGTTTTAGGGTTAGACATCAGAAACATTACGAAGGAGCTAGAGCAAAAGAAGAGTAATCAGGCGGATATTTTCCGATCCCAATCCAAGGATATGCAAGAAAAAAACAACAAACAAATCACGTTTCTGGCTACATAGAATTGGCCAAAACACTAAGCAAAGATAGTCAGAAAAGGCTTCATGACATTTTCCACTGATAATGTGATAACACTTTTTACATAGATAACGCTTTTCGTAATCTGTGAAATGTACTAGAGTGTAAAGTCTTTTTGTATTTCTTTAAGGCATGGATTACCAGGAATCCGTTCAATGAGTCTATTGGAAAATTTTCTAAATAACCAAAACTAGAATTAATGATGTCTTCATGTACCACATATTTTAGATTTCTATATCAAGATCCTTGTATTTTGATATTTTTTAAAAAGATCTTCCAAGTTACACTGCAATCTGCAGAGACTACCATGTCAATAAAAAACTGTTTGGGCGATTAGATTTAATTGTTCTATCTGTGTGCATTGTAATGTCCCATAACATTATTACTGGTCCTTTCTCTCTAACGGGGTCTGGGTGATGTTCAAATCAGTTTCTTGTAGTTTCTTTCCCGTAAAGGTTGCATATTTTCCCGTGAAGATATTGCCCAATCTATCAAGCCGTATTTCAATGAGTTCTAACACTGTGCATACAAGATGGTCAATTGTCTCTGGATATTCATTACAGAATCTGCATTTCGAGTTAACACAATTTTTCAATGTTTACTTGATAATTTCTAGTTAGCAAGCATTGGTCCTGTGCAGCAAAACTAAACCATCGCTTTTAGCTTTCACCCTACACTACTTAATTACTGATAAGTACCGGGATTGTCTATCTGAGCTTATTTAGTATGGCCAATGTATTGAGTCTGAATTAGATTTATCTTTCCATCATAGCTTCATTTAATACATTGTATTTACTTTTGTTTTCTTTGTTAATTTCGTTTTTGTAGATGTATTATGGTTTATTACTCTTCTTCATCCATTTCTTCCTTTATTCTTAAAGTTTCTTATTTCTTTCGTTTTCTTTTACATATATCAGCATCCTGTAGTCTCCAGGCATCTTTGAAAACCGATTGTTTTGGTTTTCTTAGTTCTGTTTGAACTAATTCTCTGCCTCCTTCGGACCCGGACACACAGAGAAAATCAGCCTTAGTATGATGTATGCGGTGGAAACTAAGAAGCTTTTCTCGTTTTGACATCCATTCGTGTAATCGTCAGTCATGTTCCGATTAAGGACGTTGAAATTATATTTTACCACAGGGACAGCCAAAGCTTTTATGGTTGATATTCTGTTTTGTGAATTCAACTCGTGTTTAACTCCAAACGCACACTCCTGTAATATTCTTTTCTTTGTTTCTCCTCCATTTGTTTATACTGTATTCCATCTCCTTCGCTGTGTCCTAGGTATTTATAAGCTTCTTGTTCTAGTTTCCTAATCTTTGTGAAAAAATCGAGATCTATTGAACGTGTTTCTGTAATTTTTCCTTTCTTAAATATTACTTTTGCACATTTACATACTCCGACATCCATGCCGATGAAATCCCTAAAACACTTTAAATTATTGAAAATATCCATCAAATCTTGTTTGGCAAAGAGATTGATATCATCCATATCGAATAAGTTATTAAACACTTTTACTGTGTATCCATTGCTATTACTTTTCACTTCATCCGAAAGGGCTTTAAGCAACGACATAACGGAAGAGGCGACAAGCAGTCTCCTTGAATGATTCCTCATTGAATATTCAAACAATTGGAAGTGATTTATGTATAATGTGGTTTTCCACAATTCCCTGCTATATTTAATGAAATTTACTGTCACCGAAGCTCGATATTTTTGGAACAGAATGTGGACCCAGATTGTCGCCCACAATAGAAACGATATTAAGAGTGAACTGCTGAACAAACCCAAGCAGTTTTCTATTCAAAGGCTTACAAGTTACGAAGTATCATCTGGGAATGTGACCAAACGATCTTGCGGTATTGTAATAGACCAACATACGTGTGGGTTAGAATGATTTCTAAAAAGGCCTAAGATATGATTTATGGATCATAGGAAGACTCCAGATGTTTGATATAGCCGACAATATTATTACTGCTCCAAGACTAGTATGAGCCATTGTAAAACTCGTTTTTATTTAAATATTCTCGACGACATGATGATAAACATACATATTTTCAATGTGACACCGTCACACATTTGTTATTTGCTATTGCGTTGATATCTATTACTATGCAACTCAGAATAGTGAGAACGGGTTATCAGCCTGGAAAGAATGGTTCAGTTCTAAATCACTTGCTCTTCATGGATATTTTGAGATCCAGATTGATTCATTAGTAAATACAAGGCAATAATGTAATAATGGTGTAGGAATGTGATTCGGGATTTTCTGTGTATTGACTATGAAGAGATGAAGGAAGGCGCTATATCGTTGCACTGAAATAATATTTGAAGAAGCCATGAAATGAAAGAAGAAGAATGGCCAACCTGTGGCGCATGCGACATAAGTGGCGCATTGGAAGATTACATGTGGCGCATTGCATCCTTTTGATGAAAAGAAACTAAGCCACATCTATTCATTCATTTCAGTGATTTTATATTTATTGCACGTCCTTTGCGAAAGTGCTAAAAGTTTGATGAACATCACATTCCAAAGATGCCTAGTAATATAAAATGGAACTTATTGAACTAAAAGCAAATTCAATATGGAAATTAAAATTTAATGAACTTTCCTCATTCCCAAGTGCGTCGGAAATGATTGGTTTTTGGCGATCATTACCATGTGAACATTTTCCAGAAATGAGAAAATTTGCCCAAAGATATGTTTGTCTCTTTGGAACTATGTACAGATACGAGCAGTCATTTTCTTCCATGAAAATGATCAAAAGCAAACTGAGGTCGCGACTGTCCGTTTCCAACTTGAAGAATTGTTTGTTGCTTTCAGTTACGAATCCAGTTCCTAATAGTGCTGGTTTGGCGAAAACAAAGCAGAATCAAAAGACACATTAAAGTTATTTATGTTTATTTTGCCTATGTAAACATTATAAATTCTGCCATGCCACCCCTACTCTGCAAAATCTGAAGAGAAAAAAAGTCAAAGCATTGATTGATGCCCCCCCCCTTTCAAAACTCCTGGATACGCCCCTGGTCAAAAGCATATATTTTTCAAATAAATAGATTTTATTATAACATTAAAATATGTCCATATTACAACACGTACTGAAAGGAAGTGAATGTTTGTGTGGCTCATTTAAATCAATCATACAAAATATTGGCGCATGGAATCAAAAGGTTGGCCACCCCTTTACTAGAACGTAGTTCGTAGAAATATGAATGATAGAATTTGCAAAACATATCTGAAGAAGGTCAGAGTTTTACTTAAATCCAATGTCTACTCTTGAAACCTTACTGCAGCTATCAGAACATAGGCATGGCTAGATTTAGATAAAATACTACATGTTTACTGGACACATATCGCAATTTGCGAACAATATTTTGTGTACTGCACACAAATTCTAACATCAGTTGGTTTTACATGAAAAGATCTACTGTTGGGTGAGGGCAGATAAGTTTGGTTGACTGTGTCGAAGGTCAACGTAGGTTTCAGACACACTACGTGGCGAAGAGTTTAAGAATAACTATTCCAATATGCGGCAGCACAAGTAGGTATTGATGGAAGAAAAGTGGAATGAAATGAAGAATTCAAGGTGAGAAAGGTGCTGGTGAATTGTGACCAACTATTAGAAATGCAGTAGCAGGGACAATTTGAAAGAGTAAGGAGATGGATGAAGGACCATGAAATCTCCTAGGAATCGTTGAAAAAAGATGACGTGAAAAGAGGGACTGAAAATATAATGATATCTTTGCATAGGAACATCATGAGCAATAACGCATACCACACGACAGATAACCCAATCTATAACCTTCGTGTAACATATATATATATATATATATATATATATATATATATATATATATATATATATATAGCTGCGTAGCAGGCGTTAAAGAACAAAAAGTAACAAAAAATACAACAAAAATAGCCCCCCCCACAAAAAGAAACAAAGTTTGTTCTATGTGATAAGTAATAATTTCCGGGTGAAGTTTGTTTTAGTTTTTCTCATTTTACACATTTTATTCCGACTTTGCGCATTTATAAGAAATAGCAGAAAAATCATGAGTAATATACACATGAGAAAGATCAGGGAACATAAGAACGGAAAAAGATGAAGATATTTGGCTGAAAAATAGAGAAAAATTAATGAGAGATAAAAATACTTTAAAGGCCGTGTTCGCCATTATGAAAAATAAAAAAAAAAAAAACGAAAATTAAAATTGATCATCAAATACAATGTTCGGTATGAAGAAAAGAAAAGAAAACATTTGGCACATACAATTTTTTCACATTATAAATGAGAACGCAATAATAGGAAGATAAACATGTTGCGGCGTCTAAATGCTTAGATTTAAGATTATGTTGGCCATACTGTATATGTCAGCTTTTGTATCTTCTACGATGAAAGTGAGTTTCATCCTCGACGGTTCACATTAATTTCGCCCTTGGCAAAACTGTGCGTAGCAGTGTAAGAGTTACAGAACTTGTTTCGCAGGCAAGTGAACTAAAGTAGTTGGTTCGATTCAAACAAGGAGAACTATTTTGTGGTACCAGAGTATACCAAGACCAATAAATACATATAATGTAAGAATAACTTACTGACCCGTGGTTAATTCAAACTTTATTATATATATATATATATAATATAAAAGGCTCAAACACTAATATTCAGGTGCATAAATCCCTACAATAAATCATAACCATGGAATATTAGTGTTTGTGCCTTTTATATTATATTCTTACTCTGTCCTAGACATTGAGATCTACCTGGATTCTATTCTCTTGAATATTTGAATATATATATATATATATATATTGTTCACTAATATTACATATATATATATATATATATATATATATATATATATATATATATATATATATACGAATGTAATGAGAACCAAAATAATATATAAATTCTAACGTTCAGAGCATCAATTCAAAAGTGGGCTGAATACCGATAGTAGAGCAATAATTATTTATTATAATTTTTTCACATAGGCAAAAACAGTTTCCTCACGACAAAATTGTGTCCAACAGAAAATATTTTCTGAATTTCATTTTACCGAATACTCCGCAAAACGTGTCATTTCCCGAAAGAGTATCGATATTATCGAATATTTTTGGTTAAAAGAATTCACTTTTTATACACGTTCGCAGTGCATGAACCTTACTAAGAACGAACATGGAAATTTTGTAACATATTCCGGTAAAGTCAACCGTGAGTAGGGGAAATTTAAACTCGACGATATAGCCAGAGACATATTTAAATATCTAACATCATGTAACGATGCGGAAATATGCTCTCGAATACTTACAAAATTTGAAAATGATTGATAGTTAGCAATACATACTGTTGCGGAAAAGTGCCAAAATATTGTCAACTTAAAGCACGATACAACAAAAAATTAACAAAATTTCGACTCAGAAATACTAATAGTTTGAAAATGGCAGTAGTACAAAAAATAAAACAAAAAAAAAAACAAATAAAATTACTGCTAAACTTAACCCATGTTATGGCTGTGGTGTGCTTCATTTCAGGTAGGACTGCCCATTTAAAACCAAAATATGTTTTAATTGTAGAAAGAACATGTCACAAACGAAGCTACTGCAAATCGAAAAACAAAAAAAACATATACAAATTAACTTGCTGAAAGTTGTGCTACCAACTAAAAAACTAGAAAGTACAAATAATAGACAATTTGCGACAGTAAAAATGAATAAATCTATGGGGAGATTTCAATTGGACACTGGTAACGATATTACAATTATTGACGAAAAAAGGTGGAACAGAATTGGCAATCCTAACATGGAAAAAAACGACAATTTGCCAGTGGAATATTGGGCAAGAAATTATTTTTCTTGGGAAAATTATGTGTAACGTCGCTCGCGCGGGTAAAACAACTAAAAACAAATATTTACGTATTAAAATATCCCAATTTGAATTTACTAGGCGTCGATTAGCTAGTATTATTTAAACTGTAGTTATGGCCGAATAATTTTTTTTTGTGGGAAAATTAATTGTTCTTCAGAAAAAAAAAAATACAGCTAAGGAGACACTGAGTAAAATAAAAAATAAATTCACGAATATTTTCTCGGAGGAAAATGTAAAATTCAAGGCATTTTTAAAATGAAAAGAAAATGTGATACCAGTTTTATGCCAAAAAGAATGATACTCTTTGCTACGTTGGAATCTATTAACGCCGAAATTGATATGTTAGAAAACCGCGGAGTTATTGAGAAATTAGATTATTCAGAATGAGCCACGACGGTAGTTTATATTAGAAAGAAAAATAATAAGATTCATTTATGAGCAGATTTTTTTCGGCTGGGTTCAATACCTCCTCCAACGTGTATATCTATTACTAACTTCAGAGAATATATTTTCCAAATTCAATGGTGGTAATTTTTTTTCAAATATTGATCTGTCTGAGGCATGTCTTCAAATCTAAGTGGATGAAGAATGCCAGAAGTATTTGACTATTAATACACATAAAAGGACTCTACAAGTTTCGAAGATTACCCCTCAGTGTAAAAGTATCCCCGCCTATTTTCCAGCAAATAATGGATATGATGTTGGCTGGACTAGAGCGCGCCGTCGCTTACATAGTTGATATACTTATTAAGAGTGCTACAATAATGAAGTACATCAACTGATACAACATGTATTTCAGAGACTACATGATTACCATTTTAAACTTAGTGAACAGAAATGTCAATTCATTGTGGATAATATTAAATATATAGATCAGATAATCAACGAAAAATGAAGAATACCAGATCCCTCTAGAACAAGTGCCATTAGAAACATTCCGCCCACAGATAAATTTGGTGATTCTATAGTCATTTATTGAATAAGTAAATTTTAGTAATATTTATGTGCCAGATATGTACAAATCGCGTGCAAGTCTGAATAATTTACGAAATAGAATTGGTCGACTGAATGTCAAAAAGGTTTTGAAGGAATGAAAGAACTACTAACTTCAGATTTATCGCTGACACATAAACGACCCTCAACGACATATCACAGTAGCTTTGAAATTGAGCGAATACGGCATAGGATACAGGATGATGATAGGCTGAAAATTCATACTGCAAACTGATCATCGTCCATTATTAAGTCTAATCTGTTCTAAGAAAGGGATTCACACGCACACTGTAAACA
The DNA here is from genome assembly GCA_963932145.1 of Acanthosepion lycidas. Taxonomy (NCBI): domain Eukaryota; kingdom Metazoa; phylum Mollusca; class Cephalopoda; order Sepiida; family Sepiidae; genus Acanthosepion; species Acanthosepion lycidas. The sequence continues at coordinate 3,067,884 of OZ010582.1, forward strand.
GACTACAGCGTTGGGCTACGATTTTATTGATCTATGAAAGTTCTATCCTCAAAAATTGGGACAGATTGTTCAGATTGATATCAAAATGTAAAGAAGATTTTGTAGATACTGTAACTGCTTCGCTGGAATCCGAAAGCAAGATTTAAAGCCTTGTGTGCAACACTATTAAAGAACTGCTTGTCTCGATAGACGATATTAAAATTCATTCTAAAAAGGATACGTTTATTCAAAAAACTATGAATGACGTTATATCGAAATGAAGTAAAAATAAAATTAAACCTGTTAAAAATAATACAGCATTTTCTATTAGTGATGGAGTATATTTGTACGCGGAAAGTGTAGTAATTGCGTTATCATTAGAAAAAAGAAACAATTCCATGTAGGACATCCGGGAATAGCGAGGATGAAGTTCCAAATGAGAAGCTACATTTGGTGGCTACATTTGGTGGCCATTAGATATTCAAAATAAAGTTAGAAAATGTAACACCGAATTATAACACCCATTGAATATAAAACTCATTATGATAGAGTGGGCTAATATTTGCACTAGATAAAATGCAACATTTATGGAAAAGAAACTGTAAGAAACTGGTATGAGCATCACCCAGACTTGGTTACAGAGATAATATCTCTAGCAGTGTTATGGGACGTTACAATACACACAGGCAATACAATCAAAGCTAATCACCAGACGTTGTGATCAAAGTCCACAAAATAAAGTGTGCCTTCTTATTGACATACCAATTTCTGAAGATTGCAATGTATCTTGGAAGATTTAAAAAAAATAAATTATCAAAATACTAGCATCTTGAAGGGGAAATCTAACATATGTGGCACACGAGGTCATCAATAATTCCAGTTGTAGTTGGAGCCGTCAGATTAATTGGAAAAGTTTCTGATAGACTTATTAAGGGGATTCCTGTTAGCCTATGTCTTACAGAAATATTTTACACTCTAGTAAATCTCAGACATTACAAAGAGCTTTATCTATATAAATATGTGTGATCTTTTTATATATATTTTTTAATTCAGTGGAAAAAAGTAATTTCTGACTGTAGGTCTCTGATTGGGACACAGAAGGAAATGTGTATCAACAGAAATCAATAATAATAATAATAATAATAATAATAATAATAATAATAATTATTATTATTATTATTATTATTGTTGTTGTTGTTATTATATCCCATGATCTTAAAAGACATCTACAAAAAACTTAAAATCCAAACGCATTGTCACATGAGGACATCAAAATTCCATTTGAAGCCGTCGGATTGATTGGAAAAGTTTCCGATAGACTTAGTGAGAGAATTTCTGGTAGCCTAATTCTTAAAGAATTACAAAAGATTTTGCACTCTGGTGTATCTCCCACATTACGAAGAGCGTTATCTATGTAAAATGTATGTGATCTTAGGTTTTATTCTTTGAAAAATGATCGGTGAAAAATGAACTCATTTCTGACCTTAGGTCTCCGATTGGGACCCAGTACAGCAGAAATCAAATGAAATAATAATAATAATAATAATAATAATAATAATAATAATAATAATAATAATAATAATAATAATAATAATGTGCTATCAAATTATTTAGGAATAAAAAAGAAGCGACTTTTTCCTCTCACCTTAAAGTATAGATACAATAAGAATATTTATTTATTTATTTTTATCAAAATTTAACAAAAATAACACTAAATCATTGACAAGCTGATAGAAATATTCTTGAATTTTATGTTACTTCTTTCGAAAGTTCTCGATAAGATATATATTAAAATATCTCATATTTCAATCACGTCTTATTTTCAACGTTTCCTTCCATTTCTTGAAATTTATTCAAAGTTACAGAAAATAAATTCATCATTTAAAACAGCAGTAGGTTGAGATTTACGTTAATGTTTCAAATTCACAGCACGCCTTCTTCATCAAAATCTGACAGCTGTCATTTACTTGTAAAAATGTACCTGCCCAAGAAATCCAGCAAATGATATAATCCCTTGAAAAAGAAAGAAGCTAAATAAAATTGCAATCTCAAATTTCGTCAAAAAAACATAACTTCACTCTCATCGGATTATCTTCATTGCAATACGAGTTGGTAGATTTTATGAATAAATCACAGACTGGGAAAGACATTAGGTATTAAATGCTATGAAGGGGAAATGAGAGGGAGAGAGAGCGACAGACAGAAAGACAGAACGAGTGTGAGAGAGAGGGAGTGAAAGAGAGAGAAAGTGTATGAAAATACTAGCATATGAATAAAAGTGTTTTTCTTCACGCCTTGGAAGTGAGTTTCTGCAAACAGCAAAATGCATTTGGAAGAATTTGATATCTATTTCCAAGGACTTCAATTGGTGATTGTTCCGTCACATAATGGTAATAAAATTTAAAAGGAGTTTTTATGAACGTAAAGCAGATTAAAAATGTTATGCAAATAATACTTTCTTCGATGCCTTTCGGGCATGGGACAAATAGTTGCTTTCCATCATTACAATATTTGCAGATTTTCTGACATGAAGTCATGACAGAAACTCGATTGAAAAATTGATAAAGACAGACTCCTGCAACTTGTGCTATTGGTATTCATCCTTCTTTGTCAGAAAGTTTGAAAAAATGGTCCAGTTCCACTTAGAAAATTATGCGAAACATAAATTGCTTTTATAATTCTCTTTCAGAACGTTGAAATGTTATGGACGACACCAACAATTTTGATTTTCAGTTATTGTACAATTTTTATAGTGAAATTTCTTTGGTATATCTTCAGAACGGTCACTAACTTTTAGCAAGCAAATTAAGCTGATCATTCCATAGTAAAATAATTTTGATCGTCATGAGATATTCTATATTTACAGCGTCGTGATAAGAAAAGTTAATAATAAGATTATTCGTTTTCTTTTTTCTAGTTTTGCTCTGGTAATGCCTCTGGATACTTCGCTCCTATTACTGTTGAGCACTGTTGCTAACGATTCAAACTAAAAACATGGACAAATCGATTTCGGCATTCCACTGAAGAATATTCCCATCCCAAACAAACAGGAGTACCTTCAAAATCTAGTCACAAAAACTGAAGATTTAGAGTAAAATGGTTTTGTCCATATGATAAAATTATAATATATATATATATGTATGTATGTATGTATGTATATATATATATATATATGTATGTATGTATGTATGCATATATTGGATTGGTGCATAATAATCAGGCGTTTTTCTTTTGTTTACATTTATTTAATAAAAAATATTACTTTATTTTCAGTTTATAAAAATCTGTTTCGATAATCATACGCTCCAGAATAATCATTTAAAAATGTTATTGTTGAATTGTCATGTTTCTTTTTTCTTCTTTTTTTATAATAAATATTATTTGACCCCCGCACGAAACTGATATTTATGCAGCAACCAAATATATATATATATATATATATATATATATATATATATATATATATATATATATATATATATATATAAAGTGAACATTGAAGTCAACACCCAGAGGCGACAGGCTGTTTCATGCTGGACGCAATCGTTAGGCCGATATATATATATATTGTGTGTGGGAAGCAATCTTTCTTTTATACAATTTCTATCGAAGGAAACTCACAAAGTACTGCGATTAAAATTTTTATTCAATTTTTTATTCGTTAAATTGTTTTCTTTTCTGAGCGTAGAAGTGTCTAAAAACTATCCAAATGTTTTATATATCCGATCACATTCACTTATTAAGGACTTTTTTTTTTAATTGAATATGTATAATTTTATAAATATCTATCTATAGGGATGGGAATGATGCTTTTTTTTTATTTTCCAGAAACGATCAGGAGAATGTATCGGTCATACAGTCGAATATCCCCGTCATAATAATGATATATTTTTGTGTAACAGGAAGTATTATTTCCACCCAATAAGTAAACATTACTCCATTTGCACTTAGAGAGAGCAATCAGATTAACGTATCGTTTTTAATCTAATTCGTGACAGATTTTGTTAATTAAATACGTAATTCATGGTACCAATTTTGGCTAGTAATAGGCAAACGGCTATGTGTATCTGTGTCTGTTTGCATGTCTGTGTGGGTCTGTATCTCTGTGATTGTGTGTGTGCGCATGCGTGCGTGCTTGTGCAGCGAGAAAAAATGAAAATCACACAGCAACGGGATTTCAGATAAAGATTGAAAGTGACAGTCCTAATGCGATGATCTTTCTTTTTTCCACACTGTATATATGTATATATTAATGGTCCCTCTCCTATATTGAATACTCTTTACCTATGAATATAGCAATTAGTCATATTAATCATCGATCTTCCTGATGTTATTTATACTGATGTCACAACTAGTATTCATACAGTCACAACTATTTACTTCCGTCTTAACAGTAAATCTGATATTTTCGTCAAAGTAAAACTGGCAGCTCCTCCCGAAAATGATTTCCAATAAGATGTTAAATAGAGCAAGAAATTGCTTGGAAATTTTAATGCCGCCAAAACGAATCTCCTATAATTTAATCATCCCAGAGAACAATTTTTACCCTCCACCAGCATGGCTGATGCTAGCCTCTAGGAGAGCAAAACGCATTGCGATTTTTGATCTCACGTTATTTACTAACATAAAGTGCAGCGATTATATTGAAGCAATTAATAGGATTTCTGCTAAAAAATTGATTCTATGTGTCATTCCTGACAAGTTCTAGTCATAATCCATGTTGCACGTATAAAAATCTACCGTTTGTCTGCACATCTGGTCTTTGGCTCCGACTATATTTCTTGTGATTCTCACCACGACGGATTTGTAATGTTATAGCTCTTGACCTGACATCTCAACTTCAGTTATATATTCTCGCTGCTATGATGTCTTTGCTGTATTAATTTGTACCGATTAGGTTATATTTTTTATTAAGTACAAACCATATTCATTAATCAGCAATGGATAACCTTACTAGGATTCATCGACCCCTAACCCAATATTTAAAAAAAATAATTTTAAAGATTTTATGTGCGTTCCGATTTTTGTGAATACGGATGTTCACAGATTATATTGTCAAAAAATAAAAGCGATAAGAATAATAAATTTAAAGCCAGATTATGCAAAATTCAATAAAACATTAGATCACGGAGAATCTTTCGCTAACATTACTGGGTAGTTAAAAATTATATTAAATAGCGTTAACATTATACTTCTCAATTAATTTTTACATATATGTCCACCGTAGAAAGAAATGGAAATAAAGTTCCGCCTGTCAGTGAAGCTGTCATGTAGTAAACAATTCCTTCCGTGTTAAATATTACATTTAAAACAATTTCAATTCTTGTAAAATGCATTATTCATCGAAAAAAAAATCTTAAGTTAATAATGTCTATAATATATCTTATTCATAAAAGAAATTTAAGCGTATTATGAGAAGGACTTGTAGGTCTTATCGTTTTATGGGTAAAATAGACAGATTTAACCGGAAGTTATATTCGAATAGTTTCATTTCTCGCATTGAAAGTTTTTTTTTCCGGTTTATAGTTTCACTGAGACCTACAATATTCGAACGTTTATATGCAACGTCAGTCACCATTTATATTATTACATTATTCGGACTGTTATCCTCATCTTCATTGCCATATACACAACGTTTCGACCGTTGTACGCTGCGGCCTTCTTCAAGGACACGTGTCCCAGTGGATAAAGACTTTGGTTAGATCCAGTGACTAGAACCAACGATTTGTGAGTTCAATACAAGGCCACAGCAGTGGTGAACCAAAAAGCTGGAGAGTTGAATTAAAGGGAAATAACTGAGACATCCTAAGAGGCATGGCACGTGGAACTAGAAAAATCTACCCCGATGGACGAAACAAAGGGTTTGGTTTGAAATTTAAATCACCTGAAGATGGCCTGAGCGTAAAACGACAGAAAGGTTGTGATTATGGAAATAAAGATGAGGATAAGAGTCCGAATAATGTAAATAATCATAATACCTCATGTCAGAGATAATTTTTTCTTATTTTCTTTCATCTCCCAGTAAATCTCATACATATTGCTGGCATTACCGCCTTGCTTGGAGTGAAACAAATACATACATATATATATATATATATATATATATATATATATATATATATATATATATATATATATATATATATATATTAAAAATAAAGCGTCGGGAAATCAACTGATGCAAACCGCATGACGATATCGAAATGTTGACACCAAGTTACCAAGGTAGCGGAATCGATTGATTTCCTAATTTGAAATTACATATATATATATATATATATATATATATATATATATATGTATTGTACTATATAAAAAAATCATCATTTGGTTAAATAATGTTGATAATAATAATAATAATAATAATAATAATAATAATATATATATATATATATATATATATATATATATATATATATATATATATATATATATATATATATTGAGCAACATAAGAAATCATAATTTTTGTTAAATAATATTAATAAAATTAACCACATTCTTTATTTTGAGTTCACTCCGTAACTTTATTTCCAATGTTGGACAAATTTTAAAGTTTATTTAATCTAAATTCAAATTCAAATCTCTATTTTCGACTACAATAAAAATTAAACAATTAAAAGAATTTTTGCAAAATTATGAACAAACACAAATTCACAAATGTCAAATGATAAAGTATTCGACAAACCCATGCTCACTAAACATTGAAAGGAAATCTGAATACGTCATTTACCAACTGCATTTTGAATTACATGTCAAAGGCAAATCGAAAAATTTCAAAGTTGGTATCATCCGATATTTGTGTCAAGTCTAATCAAACCAACTTGGTCTACGCAGATGCAGAACACAAAAAAAGCGAAAGAAAAAAGTTCTCTTTGAACTTAATTGCTTGCAGCAATATGTTGTTATCTGAGCAATCATCTATCGATTAATCCGCACTTTCGACCTAAGTGAAGAACAAACATTCCTATTAGACGAATTGACATTTTCAGTTCATGTGTCAAAAAAAGATATTCATAGCGACCACCAACTTTAAGGCTGGCTTTTACGCGATAACAATACAAAATTTGTTTATTATTTCTACATTTTCTTTCTGGTCCGTCTGCCTGGATCAGGGAGTTTCCCTTCACTGTGTCACTTCAAAGGGAGAAATAGAAAAAAAAAAGGAATGTGGGGGGTGGTTAAATAGCAACGATTGATACTGTATTCGATACTCGAGTTTCACTTTATTAAACAAAGCGTATACGACAGTCAAGAGCGAGAAATTTGGTCTTTGTTTCTTTTTGATATTTCAATAAAAAATAAACAAAAACAATTCTGTGATTTACTTCTTGAGAACGCAACCATGAGGCCCGTATTTTAAGAAAAATAAATTAAAAAATAGAAATAATAGCGTACCCCTACCCCACAATAACTTTCTTTCTTGTAAAATGGGATTTTATTTTTTTAATTGCATTCTACACTTTGTTTTGATTAAAAAAAGATAGAAGAATAATACAGTAGCGACTGCTATGTTTTTCCACGCCCACATTTTATTCGTCTGCGATTGACTAATAAATCAATACTGCTTTTCTATATGACAATTTAGCCATCGCATTCATTGCTTTGAATTTTCCGGTTTTGAACTTGCTTACTTGTTTCGTTAGTACAAATTTAGCGATTGGTCAAATTTTAACCAATCACATATTTTAGTGCAAAGTCAACTTTTCTCGCGGCTTCGCTGGGAGCTTATCTGTAGCTTTAAAAGAGGCGACTTTTTCACAAGCCGCTAGTAGAGTTCAATAAATTTCGCTTGTCAACACAAACCTGTGACTTCGCTCACAATATTTCAAAAGCACAGACAGACAGAATTTTGTAATACATATATACATATCTCTCTGTGACTCAGCCAAGTTCAATTAACCAGGACTCGGTTGATTTCTTTAAAACAACACACTTTCTGATCAATTGTATTCTTGTGTTATCTATTCTAACAGCAGACTTGTTCTAACATTGATTCCTGAACATTTCTCACTAAAGAGAACTTTCTTTTGAACAATCAAAATCAAAATACGGTAAAAGTGTAGCAACTTCTTTTCCCTTAATCTATACATTGAATAGAAATTATTGTAGATTTTGTTCTTGTATGTTATTGTCATGAGTCCTTACCTATAACTACAGAATGAACTCTTCCTAACACTATGTTAGTACGCCTCTCAAGAGAGAGGGTCGAATCGAGTCGAGCCGATAGTAGTTCCCTCCAAACCAGACTGACAGTCATACTAACACCTTCCACATCTTGTATTATTATTTCGTGTAATATACCTTCGTTATTTCTACTCTTGTGTTAGTGTTGTTCTTCCTTGGTCCTAACCTGGACCATAACAGTTATTTCAATATATACTTGTTGATTCACATTTGGAGTTTCGTTGTTTTCTTGAATCATTAATAATACAAAAGATATAAGCGTTAAAGAACACGCCATAACAATACCATGTAAAAATGAAATTAAAAAAAAAAATTGTAGAGATCTAAATAATAAAATGTAGCGACTTTCCTGAACTGAATAACGATAGTTAAGCTACGTGGTATAGAGTCTATGAAATATTAAAAAAAATGTGTGGGTATATCTCTCTAGAAGAGTCTACAATGAAATTATGTTTGTTGGATAAGGTTGCAAGATATTTAATGAATTTTGCAAGTTGCTCCATATATATTTAATGTTGATTAAATTTAGTGATCAACAATGTTATAAGAGGACTTAAAACTCAACTGAGGCTGTCGATAACCAGTTTCGTATTACCACGCAGTAAAGGTAGTTGCCTTATCTTGTTAACACAAACAAGCCAGCGCCTTAGAAAACTTAAAGACGCGCAAATTATTTGTCACAAGAGTTGTGTATGCTAGACCTTTAAGAGATTGTCCACTTTCACTAGTGAGTATTATAAACACAAACAGAATGCAACACTCACAATTAAAAACCACACTGACAAGATGTTTATGTGCAGGATCATAAAGTCTCCCCGACAAACTATATCGCCTCTCGTCTAATAGAACTAAATATTTCCAGCCTTCTGACAGGGGAAGAGAAGGTCTTCATTCACAAGTTCAACAGGGATGTTCCATTCGCCAAGTCATGTCCAGTAAACGACGCAGAGAGATCTACAGCAATGAAATTACAGGTCAACAACCACGGAAATGGACTTACACCAATGGAAATGTACAAATTTATGGTACAGGGAAATTTTCGAACTGCAACTGTAATAACACACGCGCACATGCACGCACGTACATACACAGATACACGCACACGTGCGTGCAAGAATGAGAAAGAGAGAAAAAGAGAAACCACACACCGAGACACAAATATATTTTACCCTGGAAGAGACTTTAGTGGATGCTCATATTTGAATAGATGCTCAGTTTAATTTTAAGAATATTTTAATTCGTTTAAATTATGCTGCCTAGCGAATAACGGAATAAAATACTGTTTAAAATAAACGTAGCGTCTACTGGAATATTTTAAATAAATTAAGAAATAATGTCTAATATATATATATATATATATATATAAAGAAAGAAAGAACAGTAAGATATAATCCGGTGTTCTTATAGATATTTTTAAAACCATATTTTAAATCAATATTAATTTATAACATATATATATATATATATATATATATATATATATATATATATATATATATATATATCATAGGAAATGGATAATGATTTAATATATTTTCTGTTTATACGTTATTTTTATAGATACACTTATTTAAGTAAATGCACTGTTCTTTAATTAAACAGTATAAATTAGTGAACGTCCGAGAAATTTTGAAGAAAATTTGCATTTTCCGACAGAAATCGAACCTGCATCCAGCGAGAATAGCTCGGGAAAGTGTGTGTTTAAAAGCTTTAATTCGAGCTTTGCTTAACCGGAAATTCTCTGTGCCAGAACGGTTATAGCACACAACTCTTAATGTTTTTTCCCTCATAAGATGCAGACCCGATTCTTATCAGAGAACGCATATTTTCTACGAAATTTCTTGAACATTCAGACTGGTAAATATAATTTATACTGTTTAATTGAAGAACAGACCATTTACTTAAATAAGTAATTATATTCATAAAAATAACGTATAATGAAAAATAACGTATAAACAGGAACCATATATCCATATATATATATATATATATATATATATATATATATATATATGGTTATTACTGTATAGCAAAAATATTTTACATCAGTTAATTTATAATATATATATATTGTTTAAATTTTATTTCTCGTTGATAAAGGACACAGACGTATCGGAAAATTCCGACTTCAAAATTCTTCTCAACGTATTTCCATTCAGTCAAAGGTCTACTAATATAAAATAATAATAACAATTATTATTATTAACAATATTATTGTTATTTTCCTTGTTTTTTATCTCTCAAATTTTATTAACCGGCCTATTTCATCTACACACACACACATACACACACACACACACACACACACACACACACCACCCGCACACACACACATATGTATAGCTATATGTGTGTGTGTAGATTTTTCATTGAATTTGCCGGACAAGAAAATATTGTAAGTTTTGATTCATTGCATTTAGTGTCCTCACAACAAATGCCTAAAGAATTTGCGAACAGTGGGTGGAAAACGACTGTTCGCAAATTCTTAGAATCTCTAAGAAAAAAGAAAAAAAAAAAACTCTAAATTATTGGCATGATAAAAAAAAAATATATATTCTAAACTTCCCAGCACCCATCTGACTTGCGCATGTGTAGTCCTATCACCATATGTAAAAATTTAGTCCGTTGTTGACCTGAAGGATTGAACGCGTCACAAGTATACTTTTTCAATTTGTCATACAATTTTCCAATACTGCTCTGTATATATATATATATATATATATATATATATATATATATATATATATATATATATATGTGTGTGTGTGTGTGTGTGTGTGTGTATGTATGTATGTGTGTGTGTGTGCGCGTGTGCGTGCGTGCGCGCGTGCGTTAGAAGTACCTTTGAATGAATATAAATTTGCTTTATTGTTTGCAGTTGGAACTGTGAACTTTTGCTTAGGTTGTTACGACGTTGTGGAAAGATGACTATCCCTATTTTTATCAATGAAAATCTTACATATTCTTAAATGATGTTAATCCATTTCATATTTTCTGTGTTTCTTATCCTTTTGTTGCCAATTAGTTCACCATGAAAAAAAAGAAAGAAAAAAAAAACTATATATAAATATAAATATAAGTAATGGGAGTAAAATTTGTCATTCAGCTGATTGATTGATTGATGTTACATTAAGCAATTTAGTGCTTATATTTTTCGATTTTTTCTTTTTGTGCATATTGTAACACTAGCGTATTTTTCTTCTGTATTCATTGGGTTTGTTCGTGTGCTTGTCCGCGTGCGGTCATGTGTTCGTTTTTGTGTTCGTGCATCTGAACGCATGTGCGTCGTGATCATTTTGCTCATTTCTTCGTTTTTATTCCCAACACTTTCTCATTTGGTCTTTTTTTCCCCATTTTTTTTAATCCTTTTTATGCATTTTTTGCTGACTTAGTCTGTGTTTGTTCTAGATATGTAACCTATTTTTTGCTAATTAATTATATTTTTTTTATTTATAGATATTTAAGTATTTTCGGTAATGCTGTTTTATTCCGTTTATTTAAGTTTTTTAAATAAATAACTGATAGTAATGCTTTAGTAATACATACTTATACATAGATACATATATATATATATATATATATATATATATATATATATATATATATATATATATATATATATATAGAGAGAGAGAGAGAGAGAGAGAGAGATAGATAGATAGATAGATAGATAGATATTTTATGAAATGGAGAAAGTCCGAGAATTATTTTTGTACTTAAAAAATCTACATTCCTCTCCAGAATAAATAGTAAATAATTATTTTTCGAAGAAGTAAGGATCGCTATAACTTTTTCTTTAAAAATGATTAAATTAATAATGTTTAAATGTCTTAATTCAAGTTTATTTAATATTTGCATTAATAATAATCCCTTCCAAAATAAATAGTACAGAATTATTTTTCGAAGGAAGTCTCGCTATAGTTTTTGCTTAAAAAATGATTAAATTAAATATGCTTAAATATAACTTAATTTAATTTGATTTAATTTATTTGGATGTTTTTAAGTAAAAAAAATATTTTTAAACATTACATTAAAGAAGCCAAAATTTCCCCGTAAATGAATTTAATTATTAACTATTTTTAAAGAGAGTAGTAGCAAGATACATTGAGAGTTTAGTTTTGAAAAGCGATTATGTTTAAATTTCAAGTTATATTTGCATTAAAAAAAAAAAAAAAAAAAAAACTTTAGTTAAATAAAAATTAAGAAAGACAGACATGAGTTTCGGTTAACATTAGTCGTGTTGAATATTCATTTTACGAATTTAACTATATTTTATTTAAAATTTTAATTTTAAATTAAATTAGTTTTTTGCTTTAATAAAACTTAATTTTAAATTATTTACTTTTTATTTTTGTTACAAACCAAGAAAACAATGAAGTTTTATTTTTAAAGATTGAATTAAAATTATTTTCCATAAGAAGGTGGAAAATATTAATAAGTCAATAATAAACACACGCACCCACACTCATGCACACACACACATACTCGTGCAGTCAACTGCACTTTAGGGTGATACTGAGCCTGTATATGTATTGATTTAGTTGTAATTATTGTAGTTTTTTAAATCTTAGCTGGACATACAAACTCGAATATTTGAATATATATTACACTTTTGTCAAATAATTATATTTAATATTCTTCTTTTAAATTTACTTTGTTGTTTTAATATACTTTTTTTTAAATTACGCTAATGTCTACGCGAAGTGTGAAAATAAATTCAAGAGAACAGTAATTTAAAAATGCATATATGTATAGTGCTTCGAAATCATCAGCAGTATTCAAAAGTAAAAACGAACGGTAAAAATAATCGGCAATAAAATTATTACCGTTCATATATATATATATATATATATATATATATATATATATATATATATATGATTGTCTTAAGCGCCATTATAACTACCCATTTTTACGTCAAAGCTATTATTTTGTTATCATTATTGTTATTATTTTGGCTCTTTTTGTCCATATTAATTCTACTGTGCCCTAATATTGATTTTCGGCAGTGTTTAATTATATTTGTCCTCATTGTGGTTACTGATGTATTGTTTTATAATACGTTGTTTACTGTTCATTAATAGATTGTTAGAAATCTTTGATGTCTGTGTGAAGGAGCAGCTTTCTTTGTTACTCTAATGTTACTGAACAAACTGATTGTTGCTTTTCTATTTTTTCATTGATTTATGTTTAATATTCTACTTAATTTTAAGCATATTTGTTGCTTATTTTTCCAATATCGCTTTTTGTGTTGTTTCGTAATCTGCATGTTTGTTTGGACGTGAAATTGTCCTCATGGTCTTTTAATTTAATAAATGATTCTGCTTTTGCTAATTGTTCTATTCTATTGCCTAATTTTAGTTTAGTGGCTATGTTTTTATTTTCTTTGTTTATATCACTTTCTCTTTCCTTATTAATGCTTTTGTAAAAGTTAAAGACCTGTTTGTCGAATAGTTTATTGAAATTGTTGGTTTCCATTTTATAGATTATCCTGGATTTGCCTGATTTTATAAATTATTTATCTGTGTTTATAATTGTTCATCTTTTACACGTCATTTTTTTGGAAATTATTGTTGAATTTCTTATTTCCAAATTATTGAATATATTTGTTAAGGGATTTTTAAAAGCATTCAGATCGTTTTGTTGTGGTGGGCATTTCATTGGTGGAAATCCAAATTTGTTAATATTGCTCTTATCGGTGTTGTTATTTGTCACCATTGTCATTGCCGTTGTTGTTGAAATAGAATACTTTCCGTCTTATGCGTTTTATGAAGTGTTCTATTTTTTGTTAGTTTGACTTTCTGGTCATGTAGGTTTAATGTTGGTTTATATTTAATGAGAAGTTAAAATGTGCGGGTTTCATATTGAGGTAAGATGTTTTTTTTTTGTAAAATATAATACATAATTGAATGCTCTGAAAAAGTGATCAAGAAAAAACAAACATTTGTAAAAGTGCCCACTAAGAATAATTTGGCAGGAGCTAAGGCAATACTCACGCCAAAGATAGTATAAAGCCAAAAATGCTGACATTCAAAGGAGTATTATGAGACATTTAAAGCCAACACTTTTTGTACAATATTGAAGATAAAGAATTAATAGGACTAATGTGAGTAAATATTGTCACTTAACTGATTGATGTTACCTTCACCATCCCGGCTCCACATTTTTGTAGACGTATCTGTCCGTCCATTTTTCAGCAATTTATTTTTTTTCTAATTTTTCTTTTTATGCACATTTAACACTGGTGTAAATTTTGTGCGCGCGCTTTTCCACGTGCGGTGATGCGCTCGTTTCTGAGTTTGTGCTTTCATCTGTTTGAACGACGTTGCGTCGTGATCATTTTGCCCGTTACTTTTTTTTAGTGAGTGGTTGGCGAGTGGTGAATTTTCCGTTGATTTAAATGTGTGTGTCTTCAGAACTGAACATGGTTTGAATATAGAGTTGAATGAATGTATAGAATTAGGATTTCGGAAGAACTGATAACATTGAAATAGTGCACAATATACATTATGTCTAGAATAGCTGAGATCTCAGACTTGCGTGCATTTTAAACCCTAACTGAAAAAGCGGGAAAGAAGAAATAGATTTCCGATGTGTATCTGTGCGAAAGTGACGCATCGGAAAATTGAACTCGCTATGTCACTTTCCACGTTGGCAATCCCTACGCTACGCAGGCAGACATGTATATGTGTATATGGTGAAGTTATTTCTTCAGCGAAAATATACAGTATCGATATTTGATCATAGTGTATATGATGGCCACTTTTAGCAACATTCTCCTATTTTTCCCTCCACCTCCTCTGATGACGGGATGAGGAAGATGTCATTTGTTACTGTTTTGACATTTTGGCATGCGTAAATATATTTACTATCTGATGATAGGATGAGAAAATATAGTTAATAGATGAAAATTGGCCAAAAGGCGCGAAAATGGAACTGAATCCTAACTAAAATCCTGATGGTTTGCAGACCAAATGGTTTTGTTTATTTCATTGCGGGATATTCACCGAGACAGAAACTATCTAAATATATATGCTAAAAATAATAGCATGTCTAATTGATATAAAGAAGCAAATATCTTTGTGACTGTATTCATATACATACAATTGAAATAATCGTAAAATAAAGATGAGAACATACGTTCGATTTCTATTAACAGCGTTCTCGTTGAAATGTCAGATATAAATATCATAATACGCGCATTTTATGGATATAAATAGTAGTAGTTATTTGAATAGATGGTTTGTTTACACCATTTGTAAAAAAGCAAAGAGATAAACGAATAAAAAACAACAGGAAACTATATTTGTCTGAGAGGTAAATTTGAAATCACTTAAAATATTTTTAATCTGTATCAATGTTGCTTATTAAACAAGTCTCTTAAGAAAGGCATTAGTGTTTTGTTCAGATGTGATTGCAACAGAAAGAAAACAAACGATGAACAAACGTTTCTAAATGTGATTTTGATTTTTCTTATATCATTAATCATTAAAATCTGAATCTTTTTTTTTATTATTACTCCACTGCCATGCCTTCTTCCCCATCGTAACATTAGTTCGTATTTACTTACGTGATTTTATATCGTAGACTATAATTGTCTCACTGTTCGTCTATTGGCTTACGTTTAGAGGAGCCCTTGGGTCTGTAGGAGAGGAACACACAACGAATGTGAAGCAAACGGAGAAAGGCAAATTGGCAGTAACCTATATTTTACACTCGACACGTCCCAACGCCAATTCTTTATCAATTATTCATCATGAATACTGAATTTATGTTCTGTCAATACAATCGCATCAGCTCACAACTCACAGATCTTAAAATTAGTAGATAACAAAAAAATGTCTTGGTTTTCAAAGAAATAGATAACATTGTCTCTTTTTCGTACGCACACATACACGTGTACGCACACATACACACAAACATATATATATATATATATATATATATATATATATATATATATATATAAGTAATATCATACAGTGTTGGTGGTAACAGTGCTCGACGTAAAATAACGAAGCCAAAAATAAACAAATTTATACTGATGATATATTAAATTTGTTCCACTCTGAACACCCCCCTCTCTCTCTCTCTCTCACTATATATATATATATATAATGGGACTTGACCTCACAGACACGAAGAACCTTCTGGTTAAAAAAAAGTCCGAATAGTGTGTTTAAACACATATTTTTCCTGATTCTCGAAATATACATATCTCTTATGTTTCGCATTCTGACTTAAACAAATGCAATTTTAGTAAAGTATTTTTCATTTTTAATCCGACATATTTTAATTTATTTGTTTAAATTTTATTTTAGAGGGATACACATATTTAAATTGATGATCTGTTTTTATTTATTTATTTAACTGGTCTGAATATTCATTAGATTTGTCAGCCACAAAGAATTTCCTAGTTAAACAAATCCCGGATATTGGTTTTGAACACAGAAAATCGGGATAGATTTGTGTTCAAGAGACTTGAACGGGCTGTAATTTACCAGGAGGTTCTACATGTCCGACAGGTTAAACCACATAAGATCTAATGACAGTTTATCCTAGGGGACGCAGACTTAAATCCTGCCGGTAGATATAAACAGTATATATATATATATATATATATATATATATATATATATATATATATATATATATATATAATATCAATAACTTATACCTCTGTAGGTATTACATACCCAAATTGGTTACACACACACACGCGCACGCACACATTTAAAAAGTGCTCAATACCAAGTAGAGCAATATATTATTATTATATATTTATTATAAGGTATTATAATAAAAACGTGTTGAAATCGCTACACAAAAGCTTTCATGTTTCAATATTTTGATTGTACTTCTCCAGGTGATGAACTGGTCATTAAATTATTTTAAGGAAATTTAAAATCAAATTGTTATCTTTTCCGAAAGTTAAATTCAGGAGTTAATTCTGAATTTATGTCCCCCTCCCACATTTAACTTTTATGTGCATCTTTGAAATTAAATTAACACTTAGACACTGGTTTGAAATATGACTAAAATGTAAATTTACTGAAAAAAAATGACGATATGTTTGACATAATCCATACGCATCACTTTATCTATTTAACATAGACCAGTCAAAATAACAGCGAAAATAATGAGATCACAAAATACTAAGAAAAATAAAAGAACGATAGATGAGCTTAACTGCTGTTTCATCGTTAAATAGAACACATTTTATGTTTGGTACTAAATTAATTAATAATTATGATTGAATTATTCATTCAATAGTCACAGATCCTCTGCAGAAAATTCATTTCAAATAATCAACATATGAGACTGAAACAGACTGAAATAACGCAATTAAAACTTTTCATCAACCACTGTTCCTTGCTTGTAAATTAGGAAATATTCATTTGATTACAATACATGAAGACCATTCATCTGATAAATAAACGTAGTCAATTAGCACCGGTCGACTATCAAATCTCTATGACAGGATAATAAAATTGAACAACTAGGAATTTTGCAAATGACTGTTTTTTTTTCATAGGGATAAATGATAAAACGCATTCCTAGAGAATAAAATAAAAGGTTTCTCATCCTGAAGTGCGCTAGTTACGATGTGACGATATTAAAAGAGAAGCAAATTTGTTACATAGTCAGTAGAGCCAGAAAAGACTGTGTAAATAAGAGGAACTTGCCTGAAGAATTAAATCATTTGCATTATGAAGGTGATGATAGTTTCACTAATTATTTTTCGACTTGTAACTATTAAAAAAACTGTGCCAATGGAAAATAATTTAACCTTTTTAAAAGAATAACACATTACAATAAGACATGGTAATTATATGATGAGAATTCGACAACAAATGTTAATGTTATAATGGAATTGAAACATGAAATTTCTTGAAACAATGAAAAATAAAATAACTTCGGTATTTTGGAAAAGAGAAGGACTCCTTTCTCTCTCTCTCTCTCTCTCTCTCTCTCTCTCTATATATATATATATATATATATATATATATATATATATATGAATAAAGACAAAAGGACAATTTATTTCAGGTGAAGCGTTTCATCCACTGAGGGATTTTGTCAAGGCAAATGCAAAGGTCTTATTTTTTTTAACACGTAATTATATAAGTATTATTGGTTTTTCAATTTTTAAAGTTTAGGAACACTCATAAATATTCATGAGGTTAGCTGAAAAGTTAAACAACCTATGGAGGACCTAACATGACACAATTCTATGCCAAATACACGAAAGTGAGTAAGTGATCATTTGATTTTTTTTATTGTACGAATTACTATTAAATTGTTTTACTTTAGGATTAATTTATGTGTTATATATTTTCAATAACACAAGGTTAAGGATTTAACCGTTTTCTCCTACTTCTTTAACAATTTTGTAGTCATGTATCTTGACTTGGGAAAGTAGGAATTCTTCTAGGAAAAAAGATATTGGAAAAAAAGTTACTCTTATTAAAAGAGAAAGTGACTTGCTCAGAAGGAAAATTCTCGAGAGTGCGTCTTTTAAATCTTATCAATATCTAAATGTTCGTCTCGCTTTTTTTCCAATAGGACTGACATTGATAAATATCATTACTTTGCCCTCGAGCTTTTAAAAACATTGACATTTGATATTTGGATACAATCATTTCTGTATTACTTGTGTCTTCAAGATCTTTATATATCAGAATCGTCTGCATTCTAAAGAAAAAAATCAACCCCTTTTGAAACTGTTATAAAAACAAAGAAATACTCAACAAAATTATAAACTTTATTTTCTGTGCGATCTGGCTTTTATAATAATATAATTTCATGTTAATGTTTGATAAATTCTTTTTAAGTGATGTGTATTATTTACCCGTTGAACATTATTTTAATTCTTCCGCAGAGACTCCTTCCTATTTACTTTAAACCTTAGCGTCGCTTTTGCAGGCACAATGCAACTATAGACATTTGAACGGATTTTTATCTCTTGCTTTAGTGGGACTAATCTCTTCATCTTGGTTGCTATATTTACAATATTTCGGCTACCTTTCGTAGTTGGTAATCTGTGTAGGAGATCAAAGGTCATTTATTTTCTCTATGCAAGAAGACCGTTAATAATTGCTATGTGTTAAAGCAGATCTCGTTTTAATTAATATTGCTTATTTCACTTAAACAAAGAATGTGACATTTTCACACAACACATACTCGGATTAAATTCCTGAACGCCAAGTAACTAAATCTACTTAACCAACATGTAATGTGTTCTGTACGGTTTTATAATGCAAGATACTTGATACATTAAGCTAATATTATTTGTCTGTTTCTTCAATTGACCTTCAGCGTATAGGTTTTAAACTGTCATCTAATAAGGTCGTGATATGTTTGAGTCATGGAACCAGGTACGATAGACACCTGAATACGGTCAGATTTGTACCGCGATCGAAACACAGTCTAACATACAAAATTAAAATATTCATGCATGTAAATCAGTGCAAAATAATAATCCCCTTCTGAAAAATGCAAAAAATCATTTAAAAAAAATATTTATTAAACAATATTTATCTTCTATCAGCAAATATTTTGAACGATTTAAACAAGAAGTTTTCAGGATGTTAATTACTGCCTGTCACATATGAACGCTCAGATGATGGAAATAATATTTCTGCCTGTAGGAATTTACGATATATTTGCGCTTACAGAGATTGTAGATTTCTGAGTATATTTAAAGGCGCCACTTATCCAAAAAACAATATTTTGTACGCAGAGCACGGCATGTCACCAGCAACTAAGAAACGATGTTAAAGAAGAAAACCCCGCCACTGTTTCCGTTAAGTCACGTTGATATTACCTTATTGCACATCAACACACGTATCCGTTTAGCTGCTCATAAAGTTAAGTAAACAAATGTCCATGTATATTTCAACAGATGTAAACCGTGAATAATAACGTACGTCTGTTTATTCAGTCAGGAATGGAAGCAAATAGATAAAAAAATATTTTTTGTTCCATTTTCTATGCAATGTCGTATGAAATAGGCGGATATGAGGGAGAATACGAATACATAACAATGAGAAAATATGTTAAGTGGGATGAAGAGGAAAAGGCGTTGATGGGCGAAGAAACGGGTCCGGGTATGTGTCAGGTAAACATGGACATGTGTACAAATTGCGTGTTATGAAAGTGCAACAAATTATTGCCAGTTGTCATGAGCTACAGCCTTCAATGGTTATAATTTACCAGGTTACGAATTAATAATGATAATAATACTAGTAATAATAATAATAATAATAATGATAATAATAATAATAATAATAATGACATGGCAATGTATCGATGGAAATTTTTTAAAAACCTATTAAAATACCTGTATCTTAAAATGAAATCTAAAAAATGTGGAACATGAGGACATCAAAAATTTCAGTTGTAGCTGTAACCGTCGGGTTGGTTGGAAAATGTTATGATCGAATGGTTTCCGGGTAGCCCATGCCTTAAAGAAATATAAAAAAAAATATAATCAAAAGTTCAGATCACTTTTATTCATTGAGAAATACTTAGACACAAATAGTTTAATGTTTTCGCTGGAACTCTACATATTTTGATTATTATAACGTTGACATCTTTACAATCGCGCCATGAGATTTTATTTTTCTGCAGTTTTATTTTGGGATTTGATAAAACAAGAATATTCATAATCTGAGTAGTTCTTTGTTTATTTCATGAACTCAGCATCAATTTTACTTTATCGTTAATTTCAATTTGTAAATTGTTATATTTATCCTTTTCTCACCACTGGCTTCAACTGCAGTTCAAATTTAAGTATGTTTCCTGCATATTGCAGCACTCTGAGGTATCATTTCTGTTTTAGTACTTTTAACGTTTGGATGATCTCAATACTACACTAGATCAAAACTTAGATCAGCAGGTTCTTCCATTATTTTGGTGAAGCTCTTTAAAACCATTTCAATTGTTTTGCAGCTCAAGAGGGACAGGTTTGCATCTGCAAGTTCCATAATTGTTTCCAATTATCTTGTCAGATCTACATCCATATTAACATTATTTACTTTGCTGTTCTTATGACAACGCTTCAGCCGTTTTGACTACCTGAATTCTTCAGGAAAACACATCGACAGAAACTTTGTAATAATAACAACAATAAATATAAGGATATTAGACTGATTCTAAATCAGGAAATATTTATAAATTTACATCTTACAAATGCAGATATAATAGATTCCATAAAAGTCCAAATTTTTCTTTTATAATCTCCTCTGCAGGAAATGCGTGTTTATTTTATTGTCGAATAAATCTTTTTTTCTCCTTTGTTACAAGAACTGGAGCTAGTTTAGTGGTCTGAATTAGCTGATGCATTTTTAGTTCATATTCTTCCAATATTATCTGTTTTAATCTCTTAACGGGATTCTATTTTGCGTTTATTTTCATTTGCATGGTCAAATGTTAGTCGTTTTCACATTACCGAGTGGATACTGTTTTCAAACAAGTCTTTTTCAGTTTTTATATTTTTTGAACCACCTTGTCATATTAGGTATTGGCTATTTCCTTTTTTCTAAATTTTCCATTGCGTCGATATTAATTGAATTTTAGTTTCTCTCCATATCTAACATTTTCCTTGCGACAGCCATCTTGTTTTACCTTCATAATGACTTACATTTATTTACTGATATTTATATTTTTTCTTCCTATTTTGGTATTTAGGTTTAGGAGAATGTTCTCTCGTTATTCTTCATTCGATTAGCTGCACTTTATTTTTATTATTTCATTTTTTTATGTTTTGTATCGAAATACAGAAACACCAGCACATGTACACGTGTTTAGAGATTAAGCGACAACAGTGATTTCAAGTTTAAATTATTTTCTGTCGATGGCTTGTTAACTAAAATGGTGCCATGAGACATATTATTTATTCGTAGAGATATTGTCTGACTAATCCCAACGCATTTATCCTTGAAGTCGTATTCCTATGATCATAATTATGACTATGATTCATATAGCCTTCATTTTACGGAGATGTGTTAAAATTTCCTGATAAATTCTTTAGTAATTATTGAAACTGGTAGCGATCGCTGGGAATCAAGTGACAATAAGTATAGCATTTTTCCCGCACAATTCTCAGATATTTTTTTTAACTATTTTATATTCTCAATATGGTATTTTGAAATATCTTAATTATTCGTGTCTTTCCAGTTCACCTAATATAACTTTTATATAATACATTATAGACAAATAGTCAAGTTTTAGAATTTATTTTTGGTTACTTCCTCTTCATCAAATGGATAGTATGTAATCGTATATATTTTGTCTACAAGGTCCGTACACTTTACTTTGATTGTCTGACCTGTCAAAATTTCAAAAACCGAGATGATTTGTTTTCTTATTAGGATTATTATTTTATTTCCTTTGATTTTTGGTGTGTACACATTTATTTCTGGGTCTCGCCCAGAGAACTAGGGCTAGAAATAGCGTCATGAAATTTTCCACTAAAAAATTAAAAAAACAAATAACAAAAAATAACAACAACAACATATTTTACATAGATAAAGCCCTTCGTAAAGTGTGGGCTATACTTTTGAGAACAATTTTTTGCATTTCTTTGAGGCATGGAGCTTCCAGGAATCCTTTCAGTTAGTCTACTGGAATCTTTCCAACCAATCTTAGGGCTGCAACTACAACAGGGATTGTTGATGTTCCCATGTGCCACATATTTGAGATTTCGATTTCAAGGTCCTTGTATTTTGACAACTTTTTGAAGATATTTTTATTATTATTATTAATTGATTTCTGTTGTATTCTCCTTTACATCCAGGTTTCAAACAGAGACCTAAGTTCAGAAATGGCATCATGGGATTTTAACTGTACATTTTCACTGTACACATATATTTTATATTGATAAAGCGTGTCTAAAGGTTTAAATCCTACTTGTGGGGGACCTTTTTTTTGTATTTTAGAAAGCATGGGCTACAGTGAGTCTATCATAATATTTTTCATTAAAACCACAACTGAAATTATTGATGCCTTCATGTGCCACATGTTTTCGATTTCAACTTTAAAATACTTGTATTATGCTATTTTTTAAGATTTTCAAATACACACACACACACACACATACATACATATATATATATATATATATATATATATATATATATATATATATATATATATATATATATATAATTGTCTGCAGGAAATGCCATGTCAATGAGAAAGCACATTCTGTTATGTGGTCTTTGATCAATATGTCTGGACGATGATTGTTCTTATTGTGTTTATTATAAAGATCCATAAGTTTGTTACAGAACGTATGTCTGTACACGGAGCTGGGTGGTGTTCATACCAATTTCTTGCAGTTGAAAATTTTTCTACTGCAGATATTGGCCCGCACTTTGCCGAATTTTATATTCGATGGATGCTAATAGTGTGCATACAAGATGGTCAATTGTTTCGAGATATTCATCACACAGTTTGCATTTCCGGTAAGCGCAGTTTATTATTATTATTATTATTATTATTATTATTATTATTATTATTATTATTATTATTATTATTATTATTTCAATAAGTAAATAAATGTGACATCAATATTTGCGGGATGTATAAAGTAAAGGAAAATATGACAGCAACAAAAACGACAAACCACCTTTAGGCGTCAAAAATTGCAGCTCGTAATGATCTTAATAGCAACGGCAACAACAATGCGAATAAAAGAAGGAAATAAAGAAAAAAAGAAAAGGAAAAATGTCGAGATGAAAGTAAAGAAAAAAGAGAATAAGAAATAAGTAAAATAACGTGAAAATTAGAAGAGGTAACAAGAAAAAAGAATCGATAATAAAGAAAACAGAATAAAAACTGTTAAAATTGGCGACGAGGGAAAATAGAGGCGGAGGTAAATGAATAAAATCACGGTTGCTTCAATAACAACTGAGTTCAAACGTAATAATAATAATAATAATAATAATAATAATAATAATAATAATAATAATAATAATAATAATAATGATAATAATATTAATAATAATGATAATAATAATGATGATGATAGTAATAATGATTATAATAATGATAATAATAATAATGATAATAATAATGATAAGTGAGATAATAAATAAAAAGTATCTGAAAATGATGCTAGTTTTGGCAAGCATCCAAAAAGCCTTATAAAATGTGTAATGCAGATGGGGAAGAGAACATGGGAAGGCATCACATAAAAATAAGAAAAATAGAAAGGGTAAAAAAATAGAGTAATTAAGAAAGGACGGAAATCTTCTGTAGATTGATAAAAAAAAACATGAAATTTGAATGAAAAAATGACATAAAAGAGGAGGAGGTGCAAATGACAAGAAAGATGAAGGAAGAAATAATGAGGAAGAATGGAAAATATAACAAAAGAAAGGAAAGAAAAAAAACGAGATAAAAGCAATGGAATGAAAAAGCAAAAAAAAAAAAACTGCGGAAATCAAAAGAAAAAGAAAACACCCAGAATACATTATTAAGATGAAAATAAGTGTTTAATAACGAAACTGTTCAATCGATTTAATAAAAATGTAAACGAAGAAATGAAGTAGAAAAAGAAATAACTTGAGGAAGAAAGAAAATTAAGAGAAGCGAGAGACATAGATGAACAAGAGAGAGAAGAAATAATGAAATCGATTTGAAAAGCAAACAAAAAAGCAAATAAATAACGAAGAAAACTAGAATGAAAAAAATAATGGAAAAAGTTAAAACAGTAAGAAAAAGTAGAAAAAAAAACATTTGTAAAATAAAGAATAATAGGGGAGTATAGAAATAATGTATCGAAAAAAGACACAGGTAGTAAAAAAAATAATAATAATAACAGGTGGAAAAAGAATAAAGAAACGAGGAGTAGTAGTATGTGGAAGAAGAAAAGGAAGAAGGAGGAGGAGAAGAAGAAGTGGACGATGATGAGGAGGAATGAATGAAGGAATAATTGAAAGACGGAACAAACATTGTTCACAAGAAAATCGTTATTCACGAATAGGAAGAAACATGTATATTATAGGAATATAGAGCAAGGAAATTATTTCAAGAATAATGACCGAAGAAATAGAGAAAAAATCAACAAATTTGGAAAAGAAAAAAGTGAAAATTAAAGCGAGAATACACACACACACACACACACACACACACACACACACACACACATATATATATATATATATATATATATATGGTATCTCTCTCCCCCATTGTGTGTGTGTGTGTACGCATCCACTTGAAGAGAGACGAAATTTAGCAGTTTCTAAGAGTTCTAAGGAGCTTGTGGGAGTCCGACTTTAAAAGGTCTAGGTTGGTGTCGGTACATGGAGAAGGAATATTTTGGAATTAGAGCTCTTCAATGCTGAGTCATAGTTGACTTGTCGCTAATGGTAACAGTTGGAGAATGTGTGGTTAATCGACATATTCATTCTTTCTTACATCCACAGCATTATCGGCCATCTTGATTCAACCACAAACTTTGTGACAACTTGCGGTGTTAGCTGCAGCATTGTAAGTTAAATTATATCGTTAGCTCGAAAGATAGACATTTAATATATAGCATTTTGAAATAAACAATTTCCTTGTTATCAATTTAATTTTTTGTTGAACCTTTTGAAGAGAAAATATTTATTGTCAGATGATCGCATATAGTGTGAAACTAGCGAAAACCTGTCGTTCTGATTTCATTGTCCTCACCGTTTCTCACATTGATGAAATCAAATATTTTACTATGTAAATTTATATTTACCGGCTTGTGCATTCGAGAAACCATTGTAAATGAAAACACCGTATATCTCGGAGATATATACTGAAGACATTATAAAGTTCAATTGTACTATGGTAGATCGGTTTAAAAATACGCCGGGTGATACTGTGTTCGAACTGTGGCGGAAGACAAAATACCTTTAAGTTTCTCAAATGAACATGACGGTAGCCACATATATGCAATGTTAAAAAAGCTATCTACTCAATTATGTATTTCCATTAAATATAACCTCTAAAGCAATAACAATTTCGAATTATAACTCATTAGCCCCTAAGAAATGACTTTCGGACGTAAAAATAGAAGTTATCAAGTTTGATCTGAAAGAATGGAATGTATTTTATTCACTTAATAATTTCTGTGTTTATAGTTCTTTAAACTCTACATATTTGGTTATATTCCTTTGCATTCTCCTATTTATCAGCGTCTTTCTGTTTTTCTATTTATCAATCCTTTTGTATCCAAGTTTATACATCTCTCTTGTTTTAGGTCTTCAGTAAAAATATGTTATCGGAAATGCAATCGATTACAACACAGTCTTGGGAGGATGGAGAGCAATAGAGAAAGAAGAGATAGCTTATAGATTTAAGGAGAGATAGACGGAGACACATGTATGAATGGTCTGGAGATTCAAGAGAGAGTTTTCGAGCCAACATTGAAATCAACACTTAAAGGCGATAGGCTGTTTCATGCTAGACGTAATCGTCAGATGGACTGATGATTGCGTCTAGCATGAAAAAGACTGTCGCGTCTTAGTGTTGACTTCAATGTTCACTTTTATATTTAAACATGCTCTATCTCTGATATTGACCACTTCATCACATAAATATAGCACAACTTAAGAGTATATTTCTTTACATATATATATATGAAGAAATATACTCTTAAGGTGTACTTTATTTATGTGATAAAGTGCTCAATATCAGAGATAGGGAGTGTGTAAATATGTTCACTTTCATATATATATATATATATATATATATATATATATATATATATATATATATATATACTAGCTCTGTGAGACCAGCCTAAATCCGTCAATGTCCTTCTCTGACTTCTCGATTCTCGGTTACTTTCCTCTCCTAAAAAAGGACTCTATTACCCACACGCATGGCCTGGGAGTTTACGCTCGAGACCCTCTGCCACTGGCTCGAAAACTCTCTCTTGAATCTCCAGACCATTCATACATGTGTCTCCGTCTATCTCTCCTTGAATCTATAAGCTATCTCTTCTTTCTTTATCGCTCTCCATCCTCCTAAGACTGTGTTGTAATCGATTGCATTTCCGATAACATAGACAAGACTATCTCTCTACATCCATCTGCAAACCTATTTGTGTTTGTTGACTTCAATACCCGCCATACCAAATGGATTAAACTCTCTGTAACTAACCTTCCTGGCATAAAAACACTTAACTTTTCAATCTCTCAATCTCTCTCACAAGAGGTTCACTTTCCTACGCGTTTCCCCAGCAACCATGATGGTAAGGCTTCCCTTCTTGTCTCTGTTTTACCTCCATCCCTGAGTCTTGCCGTGCCATGCAGCTCTGACCATGCCAATTGTCCTCCTCCCTCAGTAAAGAACCTCCTATCAACAGAACGTCGTTCCGAGATTTCCTTCGTGATGTCCCCTGAGATACTGTCTTTAAACTCCCCGTCCAAAAAATGTGCGTTTGAGGTCTCATCCTGGGTAAAAGCTGGAATCGAGGCTTTCATCCCTACAAGAAAATATAAAGTAAATCACATTCCTCCCCTTGGTTCTCAGTTGCTTACTCAGCTGCTATTGCCCACAGGAATCACTACTTCCGACTATACTGTAGAGACATTTCTGATTACAACAGACGTCTCTTTGACACTGCTCGTAACGAGTGCAAGCATGTCCTCAATGAAGTCACTCTTTGCCGAAACAATGACTCAATGTACTGCGTCTCACAAGTTTGCTTCAAAAGATTATTGGCAGCTCTGCAATAAGCGTGCTGAACAACAGCAAACTCTCAATATCCTCTTTAGTCAGCGAAATTGTGGTCCTGACCTCCTCAGTTGATAAGGCTCAACGCTTTGCTCGTAAGTTGTCATCCAATTTGAAGCTAGACTCATCTGCTGTACCTACACGGGACTTTCCACCTAGATCTGTGGCTCTACTAAGTGAGATGCACATAACCCCCAACGATGGTATTGGGTATTATCTCTAAACTAGATTACCATAAGGCTAATGGTGGGGACGGGATTCCGGCTATTGTCCTGGAGTTATGTCCTCCTGAATTGACTCCTGTCCTCTCTAAACTTTACAACTGCTGCCTCACTGACTCTTGCTTTCCAGCCTGTTAGAAGTTCCCATCTGTTGTGCTTGTCTGGGGATCCTTCTGGCCTGTCTAACTACCGTTCTATCAGACTCCTACCCTTCTTTAGTTTAAAGTTTTTCGAAGTGGTTAAGCACCTTACTTCACATAATCTACGCTCAGACAAGCATTAAGTTTTCCGCTTTGCCTGATCTACAGCTGACGTGCTCACTGCCATAACTGAATTTGTATACCAAGCACTCAAAAATAATGGAGAAGTTCGAGCCGTTGTTCTAGATATCTCTAAAGTGTTTTATAGGGCTTGACATGCTGGCCTTCTTCGTAAACTTCAGGTATACAGCAGTACAGGACGATTATTTGACTTGATACAATAATTCCTGTCAAACCGTGAAATGAAGATTGTTCTAAACAATTTCTCCACCGGCTCCTTTATCACAATCGCTGGTGTTTCCCAAGGCTCTACCATAGGCCCTACACTCTTCTTGATCTTCATCAATGATCTTCCCGATGTCATCAGTTCCCAAGTTGGCATCTACGCGAACGACACCATTATTTACTCTTGCACCTGGTATCGTTGACAAAACTAACCTGGCTGCTGATCTCGAAAAGGACCTCAAATCTGTGGCTGACTGGGACAGGGAATGGCTTGTAAACTTTCATGCCTCCAAAAGGGAACTACTCTCCTTTACCTACTACAGAGATCCCTTCCTGCCTCCCAACAGAATGACTGATTCCCAACTCCTTAGAGCACCTCGTTACGTCTGCTTGGTCTCACACTGTCCACTGACATGAGGTGGAATCGATACATTGAATCAATAGCTTCATATTCCGCAAGGAAATTTGGTTCTCTATGTCGTGCCAGAAAGTTTTTTCTCGTCTGAGTCCATCCTTCAAACCTATAAATGAACCATCCATCCTTGCGTGAAATATTGCTGTCATATATAGTCTGGTGCCCGCAGTGTACATCTCGAGGTTCTCGACAAAATCCAGAGACAAATATGGTATATGATAGGTCCTGATCTGGCAACAAGTCTACAATCGCTATAATACAGATGTGGCCTCCATCTGTCTCTTCTACAAATATTTTCACGGCAATTGTTCCGACGAGTTACTTTCGCTGCTTTGTGCACTTTGTGAATTTAAACGTACCACTAGGCATGTCGGTTCCATCTCGTAGTACCAGGGTGGAATCTCGGCCCCGCTCTTTCACTGTCAAATGTAACCGTCTCTTCTTCTCAAACAGTTTCTTCCTTCCCCTTACTTTCTTCCCCAATGACTATAATATTCAAATATTCAAGTGTAATGTCAATCGACATCTGAGACCTTGTGCTTGTTCCCCGACCTTCAATGTATCCTTTCCTCAAGCACGCCACTTTACTCTTGTTCGCAATACTCTGTAATACATTGTGTGTTAGTGGAATCTCTATCTATAAAAGGCAGGATGTGCGTGTGTGTGTGTGTGTGTGTGTGTGTGTGTGTAACGAATGCACGGCCGCAATTTTCGACGGATTTGCATCAAAATTTATATGCATATGCTCCAAGTTAGTGGGAAGGCCAAGACCGACTTTGTATTTCCCAACTCCTATCGATAGTGGAAATAATCGTTTTTTCATGCTTCTACGGCAGTTTTCATGTAGTTTCCGGTAATTTTCTACTGGCTAGAGTGAGAGCCAAGAGCTGGCTGCCACGAATAGGCAGAAAGATTCTATTGGCCAGCGTGAGAGCCAACAGCTGACTGACGCGAATATTAACTAGCATGCTAGCACGCAAAAGAAATCGATAGCTGCATTTGTCACAAGTGGGAAAAATTTAAATCTGCATGGCACTTTACTCCAATTGGCTCATTCGCTTGCTTAAACTCAACGTTGATTCTGCAGAACTGGGTTGGGTGTGAAAAAGTATTTGTTGTTAACATTCTTATTTCATACGGTTTTTCCAGTTACGTGTCCTTTTTTAAAACTGATCGTTTTGTGTTCACTTTGTTTAGTTCTTTTTTCATAACAGATTTAATGTTTAGTATAGAGCTTCGAAAAAAATTGCAGTGTGAGATAGGCAAGAAGTAAGGCATGTAGCAACATTAGCACTGCAAAGGGCACTCCTTTAAAGTCAAGTAAGGACAAAAATATCCAGTGATAACGATTGCTGTATGAGTCGTACGATTTTTGAATCAAGCACGGGCAACGCCGGGCCATGCTGCTAGTATATATATATATATATATATATATATATATATATATATATATTAGTATTGATTAGGCTAATTTTACTGTTGATCAGTTCACTGTGTTGTCCCGGTCACACTCTTTATTTCACCTGAACGTGCGGGAGGCACTTTATATCGGGTCCTGCAAACCTTTCCTGTGTGAATGTTTGTTGGGTCTCGCTGTTATTTG
The DNA here is from genome assembly GCA_963932145.1 of Acanthosepion lycidas. NCBI lineage: Eukaryota > Metazoa > Mollusca > Cephalopoda > Sepiida > Sepiidae > Acanthosepion > Acanthosepion lycidas. Next base: position 3,098,499 of record OZ010582.1, read on the forward strand.
TCTCTAGCTCTTGTGTTCATTTTTTTTTTTTTTTCCTTTTTCCTTTTCATTTCACATTTTCTAGTGTTTTAATTTAAGTTAAATCTCCCGATGAGGCCCGATGAGGCCCGATGAGGGGGAGCGAAACCAGTTGCTTCGTTTTTAATATGTCTAATAATATTAAGCTTCACACTTTTATTAAAGTGTGTCTCTATGCGAAGGATTATTTCATGCATTGATTCGCAGAGTACAATCACGCTGCTAAAGAATTGGAATATTGGCAGAAAGTTCTTCCTATCTTTACCGTCGTCATTAAATACACTCAGTTGTAAAATCAGTCATGGACATACGGAATAACTATGTGTTTTCGTCTATTTGTCTCTGTCAATTAAGGGATGTCTATCTCAATGAAAAGCTGGCTCCGAAATTCAACTTTGCTAGACTGTCAGACTTATTGTACGTCTCTCAAATTCCTCCGCTTCATTTGTTCCCCTGCCGTTAAGGATGCAGGGCAAATCTTTTTCGCAGAACTTCCTTGCCGTTAACTTCAAAGAATTATCTCCATTGAGCTAGAGCATCCGGATTCGTGTCGAGAAGCGCTTTTTCCTCGAAATATTTGTTGATGCTCACAAATAGTGACTCAGTGGTTTTGAATAATTGAATTAGATAAGCAGACAATCTGGCACTAGAAGAGAAGAGGAATGGAGAATGGAGGACGATTTATTACTTACCATTTATTTTTATCCAATTTGAAAAAGAAAAGTGGCATAAAAATAGGATAAAATTGTCGATCTGTTGCATACATCTTTGATGTATGCAACTTTAGAATTTTCAGCCAACATATTCTTCGTCCTCTCGCAGATGTTGTATGTTTTATTTAGTTGTAAATATTTTGTTTGTTTCGGTCTTTTAGTTCCGTATAGGATTAAGTATATATAATGAATACCACTGAAAAATAACTGGCAATACTTTCGGACTTTTTACACATAATGGACATCTGAACAACAAATATAAATAGCCTATACAAAACAGAACACAACGCGCATGGCTTGAAGATTGTGCAAATTATATATTTACATAGACGCTATACCTGATATTGAGCAGTTTAACCGATAAATATACCATACCTTGAAGCACATTTTTATTATATATATATATATATATATATATATATATATATATATATATATATATATATATATATATTAGGTTGGTGCAAAATAATGACGTAATAATGTCGTTTTTTGACGTATTTTTTAACGTAAAAAAACGACATTATTACGTCATTATTTTTGCACCAACCTAATATACATATATATATATATATATATATATATATATATATATATATATATATATATATATATATATATATATAATACCCTTGGGAAGAATATTAGGACTTATTTCCCACCAGCTATGGATAAATAGCAGGACAGACTGTGTTTAAGAAAAGGATAATTCTGAATACAGGACCTTGGGACATACGGTGAACCAGGTCCCTGTATTCGGCATTTACAAAATGTGTGGTTGGTTCTGCACAAAGCCTTCACTACTATAATCAAATCATATCATGTGTCGGTTGCTATGAATTGAGTTGGTTAACAGTCATATATCGCAAAAACAACGAGGAAACCTAGTATTTATGTTTACACACACACACACACACACACACACACACACACACACACACACACACATATATGTATATATATATATATATATATATATATATATATATATATATATATGTATATATATATATATATATATATATATATATATATATATATATATATTCTTTATACGTTATTTTATAGATACAAATATTTAAGTGAGAGGTCTGTCTATAGAAAAAACAAAATTACGTATTGAAGGTACGAAAATTCTCAAAGGAAATATGTGCCCTCCGATAGTAATCGAACTGGTATCTTAAACAAACCGTCATATAGCCTGACGTGATATGCCATTTAGCTAAAGAGGAAGTGTCTTGTTAGCTCATTTAAATTATTGTTTTCAACTACAAACATCCCATGATTTCCCTCGAACACTGAAATCTCCTAGAGGCTTATCTTATGCCATAATGTTTATGAAATCTGGCAATTATTTTAATATATTTTTTGTTTATACATTATTTTTATGGATACAAATATTTACAGTCTTAAAATCTGAAATTTTCTTTGTGCGAAGACTTTTTTACCGATTAAACTGGATGAATGGGATTGTTTTGTATTTTCCGTTTTCTATGCATACTTAGTTATTATGCATCTGTGTACAGATAGTTATATGGAAATATGTTTATTCATTAGTTGCAAATACAATAAATTAAAGATTTGTATGTGTATGAATATTTGTTCCTCCAATATATATATATATATATATATATATATTGCGGTATGTCGTTGTTTCATTCAGATATATATATATATATATATATATATATATATATATATATATATATATATGTAAATATGTTCATTACTACGGATTTCTAAGATTCGTAACTCTCAGACATATCGATTATTTCGTTATTTATTTCTAAATTACTTAATTATAAATCATTTAATTTTATATTTTATATTTAATTTTATATTTTAATTCTGCAAATTCTGAAATTATTTCCACGTGAATTATGAAAAGTGTCAGAAACAAAATTATAAAAATGGAGGCGTTCGGTGTATCAAGGTGGAGAACTCATTACAACAATTGCCATGAAACTCTTTTATAGAAAAGAGAGAGGGAAGACACGTTACGGCTGTGGGAAATTGACTGAAATCGAGATACCAGATCAGGATTGATAAAATTGTCGACCCTTCTTGGAATTTTATAAACAGCCTGGAGAAATATAACAAAAAAACCTAGACCAGATATGGCAGCAATTTTCAATTCACTGACGAATGGTAGATTTATAAATGTTCAAGATTGATTCTGAGCTTTTGGCTAAAAAATTGATACGGCACAGTGAACAAACATTTTTAACAGCAGACTTAGCAATGGATTCAATATAATTGTACTAATTTATGTCAGTAGGAAACTTAAGACCAAGAAGTGGCAATGCTTTGCTCTCCTGGAGGTTAGCATCGACCATATTGAAGGAATGCTAAAATTCTTCTTTAATTTTGCCGTTCTTTATCTAAAGACCAATAGACAAATACAGGAATAACAGTTAATACATTGGAAGTTTAGCGCCTGTAAAAAAAGCCATATTATTCACCCGAAAGAATGTCGTGTAAAGTGAGATATTTAACCAATTTAGAGTTGTTTATATCTCAAGTAATTTGCCAAAATGATTTAAAAGATTTACAGGACGATAATTCGAGAGATAAGAATGTTAAACATAGTGCTTAAAAAACAGAAATTGCAGAAGAGGATTTCCAACAAGCTGAAAACCAAGCAGCAAAGCATTTATTGTAGAACTTGGTAAGAAGAGGTCTCAGTTCAGGAATAAATTTCTTTATGACAAATTCAGGTATACCGTCATGTCCGCGAACCTGTTTGGATCTAGTTGGTTTGATATCTTAAGCCATGGGCAAAGTTACGTTCCTCTACCGGAGTATTTTCCATTCTAAGGGAAAATCAGACAAATATATATATATATATTGTATAATTAATTTAGCACGAATTCACAAGTAATCGTGGCCGAGAGCCTGAGCGTGCTGGCTTTTTTTAAATTGATGATCACGCTAAAAACCCGCTCTCTACGAGAAACTGTAACTAAGGTTTTCTCAGCATAGTTACAGTATAAAACACAGGTTGGCTGTGTGGGTGTTGAACAAACACAAAAGTACCTGAGCGAGCGACTGAAATAGAGAATGGCCAGCTGTTATATGTGTGTATATATGCAAGTATATACGTGTATGTGTGGATATGTATGTATATATGTGTGTATGTGTTTTTCTAAAGGTATATATGTATGTATGGGTATATACATATAGTTTTGTGTGGATGTGTGGGTATGTGTATATATGGATTTATATGTATATAGGGATATGTATGTATGTGGATATAGATAGGTGTTCGGATATCTGTAGAGGTGTGTATGTGTATGGATATATAGAATATTATAAAAGAAGGACCTAATTTTTTGTTAGTAATGTTTTATCCAAATTTCTCCTCTAATATTCTCCAATTGGAAGTGAGTCTAAATAATATGGAGGTAAATTTTAAATTGATAATTTAATTTAAATTGAAATATATTACCCTTTAATAATCATTATTGATGATAAAATTATTTAAATTGGAATAATCTTTGATAATTATGTAGGTATCTAAAAACAGTCACGAGTTTAATTTATGAACAAAACTCAAACAAATAGATGTCAACTTAATAATCAACAAGAAAAAAAGTTTAGGAAAATAAAAAAAGATTACTAGATGTAAAATGAATTATTCTTTCAATGTACATTGTATGAATTTTTTCCAATCGACTATTTCATAGAAAATACCCAAAACTCCAACAGACATCAAATTAAATTCTTCGTAGATTTTTTAGACATTAGGTTTATATCAAACTTTAACCCCCAAATATACCCTTTAAAGTAATGCGAAATAACAGCGTCTAAGAAATTGAGTGAAACCTTCTCTCATGATCATGATTTATTTTATTGTATCTCCTTCCTTTTATGTCGGTTTTCTTCTTCACCCGTTACCCATCCATATCTAGAGATAACATACGTTAAGTTAAGCGATGTCTGGCCCACACCAAGTGGAATTAGGGATAAAGAATTGAAATGGTACATCTAACTCACTCATGTCTTCTCTCCCCCCTCACTTCCTCACTTCGTTAATTTACATAAGCTTAATACGGCCCGTCAAAAATGTGTAAATTTCTTTTCATTTTTCATTTTAACCATTGGAAGTTAAGTCTGATGATCCAGAGCCCTTTAAAAGGGCTGTGGTAAAATAATTTATTACATGGAACCTTAAAGTGGCCTGTTTTTATTCAAATTTATATATATATATATATATATATATATATATATATATATATATATATATATATATATATATTATGTAGGGTAATTTATTTCGTTTAAATTATTTGAACTCAAAACGTAAAATTTTAATATATTTGTTAAACATATGGAATGGTTATAATTTGAAAAGCAATACTTGCAAACTGTAATAGTTCGCATTATATTTCCTTTTTATCGTTATATTTTTTTACATTATAATTCGGAAATATTACAGAAAATATCTGTTTTTAGTTCTTGTACCACAGATTAAAAATTGCTGATCATATTCCTATATAAGTATGTAAATATGTGTGCTGATTTTATTATTATTATTATTATTATTATTATTATTATTATTATTGTAGTTGTTATTATTTATTATTTCTTCAGTTCTATCATGAATCATATATGTGTGTGCTTGAGTGTACATGTGTGTATATATATATATATATATATATATATATATATATATATATATATATATATAATTCAGAGTGAGAAGAAAAGTTAGGGTAGAGACGATATCTGCGTCTCTGTATCGGGTTGTAAGTATAATTCTCATGGTTTTCTAAATGTACTATTACACAAACGCAATAACTTTCCTTCCAAGAAAGTATATGCGTAGCTTCGTTTAATTTAATATATATATATATATATATATATATATATATATATATATATATATATATATATATATATATGTGTGTGTGTGTGTGTGTGTGTGTGTGTGTGTGTGTGTGTGTGTGTATGTGTGAGTGTGGATAATTTATACCGATAAAACAGACACTAACACGTTGTTATATAGCGATCGACATGCACATGTCAATCGGAAGCCTTTTAATTGCTTCCTCGTTCCTATCATTTACGCTCGGAACGTTGCCAAAGACGAGACGCTGATGACGTAATCCTATCAATATCATTGCAGAAGGAAATGTAAGCTTTCACTTAACTACAGTTCCGGTTTCTTTATGGACTTCCATCTTGTTACTTTCCCAACAACTGAACCGTGCCAGGTGAGGGAAGAAACGATTCCGCCTTCAATGTAAGCACAAAGACGGTTACACGTGTTAAATGGAGGTGAATATTTTCAATCGGTGGCTTGATGAAGGTTTATGCTCGCTTCCGGTGAGAGACCAATGCTTGAAAAACAGGTAACAAGGCGTGTTGTGTGTGTCCACCTGTTTCTCTCCAGATACGTTGGGACCAATCAGTGAGCATTTCAAAATGTTACAAAGTCGAACATTTTACGGAAATGAAGGATGAAGACTAAATATTCAGAGCATAATACAATATCATTCTTAATTATCATTAATTTTCTGTCTTTACCAAATTTGGCCGAAAATTCTTCCCTAATATTTTTATTTGTACCAGGAAGAATATTCGAGGTATTTAAGGGAGAATGGTTTGGGAAATTGGTCATACCTGCTCGCTCGTCTTATTAAAATGTTTTGGCATACCAGTGAGGAGGCATTTTGTCAACATAGATTTCAATACGAGAAAATGCATAAACTGAGTAAAAAAGCGATTCTGTAATATTAAAGCATTACACTTCGCTACAACACCCACGCAGAGAGAGAGAGAGAGAGAGATAGAGAGAGATAGAGAGAGAAAGAGAGAGCGAGAGAGAGAGAGAGAGAGAGGGAGAAAATAAGAGAGGGGAAGAGATGCACACAAACGCAAACACGCATAGAGAGAGAATGAGAGAGTGGGGAGAGCTACGCGCAAACACATAAACACAGAGAGTGAGTATGAGAGAAGGGGGAGAGATGCACACAAACGCTTACACACTGTTATATATAGAGAGACAGAGACACCTACGCGCACACCACACAACGTACTCTGATATTTATTTATTGTTGTTCTTTTCTTTTTCATTGCCTAAAGTTCAAATGTCCTTTTTTGAAGAACCCATCGTCAAATGTCTACTGCCTTATTTATGAATTTAGGGACCGATTTGCTCATAAATGTTATCCGAGGAGACAAATTTAGACTGATCTTAATCTGAAGGAGGCAAATGAGGAATTTTGTTATGGTGCAAGATAATATTCTTAATATACTGGTCTCATTTGACGAACGTCTTCACTCACACCGGTTTTTCGCAATATCTGAATTCGTTAAGATTCTCACCATGCGGCAGGAAATCCTCGAACAGCCAACATTTTCATCCTATAAGTTTCTTTATTCAGCACTGAACTTTGAATTTCAAAAAGTTTAGGACAGTTAAGTTTTCTGGTGTTGAACGATTTGACTGAAGTCTCTTAATTATGAAGACAAAATTGACAAAACGCTCATATTCGTGTTTTTTCAGATTAAATATCTTCCAAAAATGCGATATGGTTTCCGATTCTATAAGTTCACAGAATTTAGAAAATCAAGTTCCACAGGCACGTAAAGAAGTTTTCTTATTTTATAATCTGCTATCAAACCAAAAATGTCTGCGAAATAGTCTTGGGTTCTTGGAAAACATTACTAACGTACAATAAAATATTACTGCAGATTTTACTACGACAAACACCAAATTGCTAACGATGTACCGCACATTAATTATTCCTATGTTTATGAAAAATTCATATTGAATCTTTGCCGTTTATTACATCTTGCAACTTTATGCTTTGCCAGTCTTTTACTGTAAGAGCCATCTATAATTTCTTTAATATCGAAATTCCATGACATTAAGCAATTCAAAGAAACAGATGTAAAACAAATATATTTTACCATGATTTTGTAAAAAATAATTTCTAAAATAATTTAATTCATTTTTGAATAAATCCTGAGAATATTATTAGAATCCAATTATTTTATTTTTGAATGAATTTCTAAAATATTTCGAAATGTGTTCTTAATTACCCACACCCCCACCTCCAAAAAATCAAATACTAATCTTTAGCCCACCGCTGACGCAAGAAAAACAATAATTTAACTAAAATTTTGAACTTGCTAAAAACGATTAAAAAAATAATAAATAAATCGAAAATACACTGGTCATTCCTCTTAGTAATAACATAAACATTTTGACGATAAAATTATGTGTATCAAGGTATGCTCTGTTTTAGAAAAGGTTTGGAGGTACCTACACTAAGACTTAATGGATTTATTTTTAGTCCGACATTATTCATTACTTTAAACGCTATTAGAATGGAGGGTTCTTAATTGAAATAGACGAACCATTGTCAGATTTTGGAAATTGTTGTGTTAAGGTTTAGGAAACGAAACTGAGAAGATATGAATCTTTCATGTGTATAATCTAGATGGATTGGATGTGATTTCCTAAAAAACTAAAAATGGAACTTAGTAGCAACGTTCTTGACTGCGCGGTAAAACAAAGTATTATTTTTTCGGCAAAGGCGGACGTAGGTTTGTTCCCTACTGTAAAGATTTCTACATTTCACAGGTCGAGAGATATTATAAACACAGATTAATAAATAAAAATGGGACGTCTATTTCAAGTACGAAGTGTCCGCTATAATAACATAAATATATGCACATTTAATCACCATATATTTAATCTTGAACGCTATTTCTAAAATTCTTATCTTTTGAGAAATCCTTTTGCAAAATCCATTGAAATTTCAGTAGGGTATTTTCTTACCCAGTACTATTTTTTTGAGCATCATGCCTCTACAGAATTGACTGTTGATTCATAACAATTTTTTTTTATCAATACTGAAACTGACAAGGCTTTTTATATCAAACCCGTTTATTTCCTGTTACAATGAGCACCTGTACGTTTAAGACATTCACTTCAAGAATAAATAACATATTTAATAGACGAAAAGGGAACTGGGAATCAATTCATGCAAAATCAATTTCCATTATGGTCGAATGCTTTCTGATTTTGATACATATTTTCCGTTCTTGTAAGCTTGTTCAAAAAAGGATGTTTTTATTTATCAGTCTTAATAAGAAAACTATAGAAACTTAGAAACGTAGACAAAAACAACTCTTCTATACTTAACATGGCGGACAACTTCAGCAAATATCTTTATAAAGTTCATTATTCTTTATTGAAATTTTCGGATGGGACAACATAATAATTTAAATAATTTCGAAGTTTACTCATTAGTTTAATATTTCCATTAGACTATAAAACCCATTAAATTGCATTTTAAAATCACCAAATATTGCAACAACAGAACACTATACATATTTCTGCTATATTTCTTGATTGCTATTTGATTATCAAATTTTAAAAAAAAATTAATATATCAAAAAGTGGATTTGTTAATTTTCAGAAATGGAATTCGAATACATTTAATAATGTTAAATATTTACTTTAATTGGCGATGACAGGAAATAATAGTTATCTGTAGATATGGACGTAATTCGTAACGATATTTTGAAAACAAGAGACAAGAGTTGAATTCATTAAAAGAATAATATTTCAAAAAGCAAGCAGCTCCACGGTGTAGCACACATGATTCTACATCTTACTTATTTATTTAACTTTGAGTTTAATCGTCAATTAAATGCAATCTTTTTAAAACTATTCAGCAGCGCGAGAATAGAAAAAAAATAAGAGGATAGGCATCTCGCACAAGCAGACACACAGAGACACGAACGCGCGGACACACAGACACGCAAGCGCAGACGCACACACACACACACATATATATATATATATATATATATATATATATATATATATATATATATATAGATAATATTAGTGGTAAATATACATATATATGCAAAATCCACAGGTGCATATATACACATGTGTGTATGTAGGTACACGGCGATGTGTATGTATATACGTGTATTAGTTATTGTGTATGTGTGGTTTTGCATGCGTTTTGAACATAAAAATATAGGTCCTCGCCAGATTAGATAATCGTCATATTTATTGTTTATAATATTTGATTTGTAACCTGCAGTCGATATTATTTTTGTCAAATTTTCTCAATTACACAGCGTCCCTTGCAATTTTAATTTCACCCGCCCCATCTTTCTTCCCCACCATTTCTTTCCTTACCTCTCCCTCCTTCTTTAAGATTTGATCGGCCATGGTGTGTGTATGTCACCTCGATGTGTATCCTTATATACTGTTTTAGACATCCGACAACAGTCTTTTTCCCCCTTCCACTCACACCTAATTTTAAATAAAACTCTCTCTGTTAAACCCCTCTCTTATAAACTAACATTCGTCCCACACTCTCATAATTACACTCTCTCTAAATTCTATTTTTATTTCCGGAGTAGGTTTTTTTCTGTTTTCTTTTTGAATTTGTAGGTCTGATGAATTGGATCGTATTTACGATTCCAATGGAATAAATTATGACCATGGAATATTAGTGTTTAAGCCTTTTTATTATATATATATATATATATATATATATATATATATATATATATATATATATATATATATATATATATATATTGTCATCCATAGACTGTTTCGCTGTATCATAGCTCATCAGTGCGGCTAGATGTCCGGTTGCCTCTAGCTAAGATCGAAATCCGACTGAATTGGCGTCAGTCGGGATTCTACCACTAAGAAGTTGGTGCACGGCAGGGATGAAGTTGAATTTAAGCGTATTTATTTTTAGATAAACACACAGTGACTGAGCGAATTCGATTCGATTTACAGAATATTCTTGCATTATTAGCCGTAATAGTCACTCATTACAAACCCACATTTCCTCCCCAGAGAGATTTCAAGTGATATAAATTTTTCAGGGGCATATGTATTATGATTTTTTTACCTATGGAGTAAAATTGCTCAATATGAGGAGTACAAAGATACAGACTGTGTTGACATAGAAATCAACATTTTCACACGAAATGTGATCTTCAGACCAACTGTTACATCGATTTCGTCGGCTCTATATGTAGGGCAACCGGGGGATTATGAGAAGTTGGCGAAGAGGAAACCAATTGTTCAGATTTATTTTGTTTAGGGATTGATTTGGTGATAGATAGTCATGATATGTCATGTCATTTATTTATTTCTATATATTCTCATTGATTTTACATTTTGCTATTGACAATAAAGCTATGTTAAGTATACAAGATTTCATTTATATCTTTTCGTCATATTATGGCTTTAGGCAGCGTATTAAGAATTTGCTTTTCTTCAACTTGACATATACTTTATTTAATTTTTATTGTTTTCTTCGGTTATGAATTTTAGCATTGAAAATAGCATTTGTATTTTAGTTTGTTTAAGTCATTCAGTATTTTTAGGGTGTGTACTAGATATTTCTGTTTATAAACTTTACTGTAATAATGCAGCAAGTGCAGTCGTTATGTACATATCTATGATGTGTGTGTGTTTGCGTGTGTTTGTTGCTTAAGATTTGGGTAAGAGAGCTCAATGTAGTAGGTAGAGCGTTTGCAGATATAGAGAGTGTAGACATAGAAATTGACACTGCAAGATGACTATCCGTTCCATGTCCAACTGTACTTCAGAATATGAAGTGGGAAACTGGTACTTATCGTGGAATTTTGATTCCTATGTCTTTTCCCTCCCTCTTCTTATGTATATCTATGGCTATATTTTATTTTGTTTCATTAAATTGAGACATCACAACAGAGAGGGTTTCTTTTTTCGGGATATACTTTATGTTTGCAAATCGTCTGTATTGTTGCTCACATGAAAATAAATAATCTGTGATCCTGATCGATATAGGAAAATCGAAGAGTTATTCTTGTTCATGGAAAAAAAATTGATAGGTCCATTATCGTAAACATTTTGTGTCATATCGTGATATGTACAACATGGAATATTCGAGTAGTGATGTTGATCACTCGCTCAAGGTTAGAAGGATTGTAATAAAGATATATCGTTTCGTTTATTTTCTTCTGCTTCCTAAATACAGGCAGAATTGTTTCTGAGGGTGTGTTGCAATATCCTCGATCGAATCCACTTTTCGAAACCTGGCCAAATATCCATGTTCAAAACGTTTTTGATACCTCTTCCTGGTTGGGACGACAAAAATCAATACAAAAGGAGAAACGCAGATAGAAAGCGAACGAGAGACAAAATATTAATATATAGATATCGAATGAAACACCGGAAAAAGACAATCAAGATGGGGTGTGAAGAAAAATATAATCTTATATCAAACAGAAAAGTTGGAAAGAAATAAATAAAGAAAAAAAACGTAATAATGTGAAGTTGCTGAGAGTCAAATAAGAAGTGAATATTGTGAAAATGTGGCAATGGATAGTTTTATATAGAATGGTCATACCATCATCTGAGTGTATCCGATAAAATAAAGCTAATGATATAAACACATTTAAAATTGCTAGAAATAATAACTTCCTTTAAATTTTCCTTTTCAAATCGTTTCTTTACATATGATACAAGTAAAAGCTTCAGAGTGTTGTGAATAAAATTATTAATTTGAACTGGTTTCATAAAAACCAAGACTTGAAGAACGGTTGTAGAACAGTTTTTTCTCAAGAGTAAAATGTTATCTGTCTATATTTCTGAGATGAGGTATTATGTACAATATTTACATTATTCGGACTATTGTCCTCATTTTTCTCGCTATATTTATTACAACGTTTCGGCCGTTTGTACTTGGAGAGGGGAATTAACAGGAGATAACTGATAACTGACATTCGTTAAACATGGCACGTGGAACTAGAACAGTCTACCCCAGTGAGAGAAATAAAAGGTTCAGTTAGACATTCTAATCACCTGAAGAAGGCCGAAATGTTGTAATAAATATGGCGACAAAGATGAGGACAATCGTCCGAATAATGTAAATAAAGTAAAATGTTAATTTCGACATTCTCTAATATTACTCAGATCGACTGGCATATAAAAAGGCAAGTACAACTGTTGGCCTTTGAGATGAGGATTTTAATCCGAATGTTACTGATATAAATAAGATGTTGTTAATTTATTGAATGAAAAAAGACAACATTGAAAAATGCAGAAACATTTTTAATGCGATTATGGTAGAATAAAAAAGAAATTAAAAACATCAGTAAAAGAAGAAACAAGAAAATAGTTGCTTAAGTATATAACAGTCACACAAAAATGATACTAAACAAGTAAGTTTAATTGAACCGTAAGAAAAGATGCAACAAATGTTTTTTTTAGATACGAATAAGGCGAAATAATACTGAATATAATGAACATTGGTTAAAAACATGAAAGGAAGCAAATATTACCTTTAAATAACGGATTCAATGACACGTGGAAGTTGGGCGTTGAAAACATATTTTAGTAGCGATTTTATCAATGAATTTTAGAGCTAAACCGGATATATCTGAAGTCTGCACTGAAAAAGGGGGATACTTCATGGAAATTGAAAACCAACACACGATATCGACGACAAAAGGTGTTAAGATTTCAACATTGTTTCAGATAATGTAGACAGGAAATTTATAGAATTCTTCAAAGTTAGTGATGCAGAGAATTATTCATTATAACCTCTCGGACAAGAGATTGTATAGTGTTACAATATGGTAAAAATAAATACTTCTGTCAGTAATGTTTAAATCGTCACAGTAAAACAGTTTCAAATATCAATGTTTCAAAAACTGATAAAGGAAAAAGAAAGGTATGGTGTTAATTAAATGTATGATTTTCAGGCCTATTTCTGTTGGAATAATATATTCTGTTACTGTTGTTTTTTCTTATATATTTCATATTGATTTTAATTAATATGCTTCATTTAGTTGCATAATAAAATCATCAGAATATATATTATAATCTCTTCATATATATATATACAACTTGAGCCTTTGACCAACAATTTCACTCAGATAATCATTTTGCGTGTATTTGAATTTCGCAGATTCTAAATGGCCGGCGTATTCAGTGGTTAGAATTGTTTGTATTCTTGGTCATTGTAGGACGTACAAAATATAAAACTTCACAGTTGAGCAGGGTTTTTGTGGTAAAGTAGGACTATTCTTTGTTTTATTTTTGTGTGTGTGTGTGTGTTTGCCGAGGTCGTTAAGTTCTTATCCAGAAAAGAACAAAAATGGAAAACACAAGAAAGAAGGAAAAATGAATAAAAATAACACAAATATCAAGAAAATATAATCCCAAATTTAAAGAAAAAAAAAAAAAAAAAAAACTACGAAAAAATCAGTCTTCCTGAATCAGTCAATTTTTGACTGATGTTCGAATATATAATTCACAAATTCATTTAAATCACGAAATTCTACGAGCCAAACAAAAATACCAACAGACTAAATATTAGGTTGGTGCAAAAATATTGTTGGTTTTTGACGTATTTTTTAACGTCAAAAACCGACATTATTTTTGCACCAAACTAACAGCTTACTTGCACATACATAAAGCGACAAATAACCCTAAATAAAACCTTTTAGCACTTGAAAAAGGATATAAAGAATGTGATTTATAAAAACACAACCAAATGTTCTAAAATCTTGACAAATTAACATCGACGAACCAGATAATGTAACTTCTTTAGTCGTAGCATAGGAAACCATTCCTAAACCATGAAGCTAGAAAAAGATCATTCTATGGAAAATGGATACTGATGGGATGAAAAACATCTAAGAACATAAAATAAAAGTTTAATCGTCCGTGAATTAAACATTCTTTTAAGTTGGAAAGGCAATCAATTAAACAGGAGGATATAGATTATATGTCGAAATGTGAAGAAAAGCAAAATTTCATATTAATATAATAAAAACCCAAAACAGAAAGAATATCAGGGTTTGAAAAGCTAAACTTAGTCGCAATTCAGTTCTGAACAAAACAATTTGAAGACGCTGGAGTAAAATGAATGTCCACCAGAAGATATTGAAAGGCTAATAAACATCTTAAAAATCAATGAAGGACAGCGACGAGGAAATTCAGAAAGCAACAAAAATTGATAAAGAATAATATTAGGTTGGTGCAAAAATAATGACGTAATAATGTCGTTTTTGACCTTAAAAATACGTTAAAAAAACGACATTATTACGTCATTATTTTGCACCAACCTAATAATACTTCACTTGAGATTGTAATTTTGAAAGTAGCTTTTTTAGTTGCAAGATAGAAAAGAAAATGTATCGGTTTTATGAAAGAAGTCTTGAATAAATAGACACCCCCCAAAAAAAACAATGGTGTTCCACTGAGGCGTAAGGGGTACATTACGAGAAAGATGCTTCACATGTGTGTGTGTAAAGAGGTGAAGAAATGAGTCGGAGATTTTAAAATATTTGATATCTAATCCGACTAAAGAATCTACGAATATAAAAAAAGTGATCTTTGTCCTTCAGTTGCTTGTGTATCACTGATGAGGAAGAGGAGGATATGATGACGATATAGATATTCTTCTTAATTGGTATAAGATTGATCTTGAATAGAGATCGAAATTCATTCTACACTAAGAGTTCTAAGAATTAGTATTTCAGATAAACCTTTCCAAGAAGTTATAATCCTGAATTCGAATGCTAGTAGTGATGGGATTTACATCTCATAAAAATTGAGAATATTCAATCGATAAATTCTAAACACTTCAAATATTTCAATGAATGGATCAGATATAACAAATTTAGTATCACAGAACGAGCGCACCATTTCCTGTTTTAAATGTTCTAAAGAACATTTAAAACAGGAAATGGTGCGCTCGTTCCTTGTCCAATAATGTTAGATACTAAAAATAAACAAAAGCATGAAAATATTCGAATTGTTACTAAATACACTTCTTAGATTTTGGTACTCAAAGAGATGCTTATGCCTGACTTCTGTCTTATTTTCCTTGATCAATGACTAAATGATTTCAAGCAAGTAAATTCTTTACATTCACATGAAAATTATACATCGTCAGTTCTTACAGACTGGCGCTACAAAATCAAAGAAAAGGCTTTACTAAATAACAAAAACAACTGGACTGAAACAGTTCCAACATTAGCAACGTAAATGTGCCGCACATTAATTTGAAGAGAAAACGATGCACAGCGCATTTTTGTGATGCTCCAGGAGCCAAACGAAGTGTTTAGAATGTCGCTACCACTGGCAGACTACACCAATGACACCATGCTTCTCAAACACAAACATACTAGGAGAGTCATTTTTAAGTATTCACCCTTCTTTCTATAGGGAAATACATTTTAAATTCACGAGAGACCGCGTTTTTAAAAATTGAGAAGGCCCAATTTTCCATCAGACAACCCAATGGTGTATGTATTTCATAACATTTAGGAATCTGATCATGCTACACTGCTGAGCGATTTTAAATGAATGAGCGTTAAGGTAAGAAAACCCAGAGGTATAGACTATTCGGGACATTCCGTGCTTCCGTGTAGATGAATGTTGCGTTAAGGAAAGCCATCTTATTGTAACAAAGAAGATATTTTATTGAAGAAGTTTCACCTCTTGTCAGCTATATCTTGTTTGTTGAATATTTTATTAAATCGCTCACCCTGCAAGTATTCTTTGTGTGCAAGATGTTACAAATAATAATGTCGCTTCATCCGTGTTCATTTTGATAACAACATGGAATTATCTTTTTTATCAATGAAATCAATCCCTTTGTGTTATCGTTGGGACCGTCCATCTTTACGACCCCATTGATCCATCAGTACCTACGTGAAAAATATCTAAACTCGTATATATTTCTGATGTCAGATAACGATATGATGTAGAGATCCTGAAGTAATCAGGGTGCTTGTTAGGTTAATAAAATGATAAACTCAGAGGGCGACGAATGAAACAGAAGAGTTCTAATTATCGATAAATTTCTGTACACCAGAAATAGCAAATTACACTTTGTTAAATCATTTGACACAGAAAACATTATGGGATTCATCAGAGCTGAAAATATAGATAAATTACAAAATGCAGGCCATAATAAGACGGTGAATATCGTAACGCTGATCATGACAAGAGATAGAAATGACGACAAACACATCAGGGAGAAATGAATCCTCCCCCCTAGACAGGAACATTTAGAAAGCAAATAAAATACATCAAAGATTAACAGACATCCACAGGGGAATACAATAGATACCTCTAAAGAGAAACAAAAGTCTTAATATCACCGCCGCATCCAAATTCGTAAAAATAAATAAATAAATAAATAAATAAATAAAAACAATAAGTACAATTAATATAAAGAATAAGGGAAATTATTAAAACGAAATAGGGTAATTATTATAAAGAAATAGGGCAATTATTATCAAGAAATAGGACAAAGAATATAAAGAAATTGGACAATTATGATAAAAAATAAGTACAATTATTATAAAAGCAGTAAATACCACCTTTAAAGGCAAAATTAATTCACAAAAAAAAAAAAAGCAAAAAAAAAAGCAATCTGGTTTTAAATGAAGCTCGACTATTTAGGAACAATAAGAAAATACATATTGCACTAGATATTTTAGATATTGTCATTTAAACGAAAGTTCTCAGTCGGAAGCTAAAACCGCCACAGGAGGAAAAAGTGGATCTTCTGCGTCTTTACATGACTTCGAGGGGGAAAAGTAAGAAAAATACAAACCACAATAATTAAAGTCACTTGTTAGAGTATTGAAACCGTATCTATCACTTTGTAATAGAGAGGGATAAAAGGAAATATTCGACACAGAATAGAAACTCCTGAATATGACTGTTCATGACGATTCTGAGGAAGGTCCTGGTCATTTGAGAAAACTTAATGTAATTCTACATCCAGTAGCAACAAACACTTATCCGTTTTGAACATGCAAATTAGTCAATAATAATAATAATAATAATAACAACAACAATAATAATAATAATAATAATAATAACAATAATAATAACAAATTATTATTATTATTATTATTATTGTTGTTGTTGTTGTTGTTGTTGTTGTTATTATTATTATTATTATTATTTCTGGACAGTTTCTCTGGATGGTGTTATAACTTTCACTGAAACGTTTACCTCCATTCTGGTAATTAAAACATCTGAGATTGGAAGCATTGTGAAATGGTTACAGGATGAATAGACAAAGAAAAAAAATGTGCATTTGAATTTTCGTTGTGATAAAATAATTGTATATTTCTTTTTTGTTAAATTCATTCGTTGTCCATTGAGGGGAAAAAAGAACTAAAAAAAAGTAAACGAGAAATGCCCGCAAGTACATCTCTCTTTCTCTCTCTCTTCTCTCACTCTCTAGGAAGAGAATAGGAGTTCCTGTTTTTTTTTTCTAATTACAGGTGGTGCCAACCAAATCTATTCTCCAGTGTTCCAAATTAATTAAAGCGCTTCTCAGATTCTGCTGCAGGAATGCAACAATTTGATTCATTCTTGCTCATAACCAATCCGTTATATTCGAGGAAATTCTGAAATATTGAAGAATAATCAGCTTGAATATATTCCACAGAATTGCATAAGCAAAACCAATATGAATTGCTCTTTTTATTTTATCCAAAATATAATAGAAAAAATCATTTGAAAACCACTTGACACATTAAAAAACAAAAAACAAAAAAAAACAGTAGACAACATTGGTGTTTCTCGTTATCGCTTACAACTAAAATAAAAGAGGTTATCATGCGTAAATTATATAACTCATTTTAGACATTGCCTTAGCTTAGTCTGACACAAGGACAGCGTTTTCAATTATTTATATTCCTTCTTGTGTATCTGGCTAAGATTCATTTCGCATATAAATTATTAATCATATCTTGTACTATTTACGTCTGCATTTTCTATAGTTTACTTTAAGGAGTAGTGTAGACTAACATGCTTAATAAAATAATTGAATATGTTTCTTAGGGCTTAATATATTTAATTTCAACTTACATCAAAGGAAATATTTCTGCCGAAGGATAAGAAATCTATCGACCAGTAATATGTAGTTTTATTTTAAAAATTGAGATTTATGTCAAAGGACTTATATATTGGCGTCGAGGCTGAAAGAAAAGTTTGAATAAACATTTAATAATACAAAATACATATTCATGTTTTGAAATTCATATTTGCAAGTTACGGTGCCATTTTGCACAACAAGAGCGAACGAAAAATAATCATAATTGTTTTTGTTTCTCTATGCAGACTGATGACGTAGAAAGCAAAACGGGATCAACGCGGATGAATCGTCCTTGCCAGACTGAACGACAAAAAGCACATTGGATTACATTTGAAAACTTAAAACGGTGAAATGTTGAATTAGATTTTAATATTATCAGTAACATAAATTGGTCAAGTTTGTCTTAAATTTCGAAATGTCACACACCTACACATACACACAGAGGTATATGCATGTGTGTACAATTAAAGAACTTTTGGATATTTGACATCCTCCTAGGAATTTGAAAAAAATTCCCAACAAGCTTTCTTCTTGAAGAAGCTGATTAGACCCCAAACAATGTGAAAACCCAAGATCTATCAAAGGCCACTGAACAATTATTGTAGAATGAACATACACCTAGGATATTAGGGCGGATTGGGCTCCATAGTAATGTATGCAGCCAACTCGGTGACGGTATGGCATCAGTGAGCGGACGGACTCCTAGACTGAAATCAATGACCGAGATGGAGTTCACTGCTGAGGAAATCATCAGCCTCGTTCCCGTGACCAAGGCGAATCGTCAAGTTGGAGAAAATGGGTTGTAATTTTACCTAGAGTGATATGGACTCCAATAATTTCCCCAAATATTCTACGAATAAATTAGTATCACTTTGGCTCTCAATTCGAATAGATGGAGACATCTGGCCAGATTCTCTAACTCACATTGATACTACGAACATCCAAATGCTGCTGATGATATTGAAGTAACAAAGCTCACGTTGGTCTTCAAACATAAATGCATCTGTCTCTCATTATATATATATATATATATATATATATATATATATATATATATATATATATATATATATATATTCAAGTTCGATTACTACTGGAAATACTTACTGTTGTCTATACTGACAGTATAAATGTTACTATAACCCGAGTGTGTTTTTTATATTGTAGTAGAGAGACAAATATGTGCAGATTGAAATATAATAAATTTTGGGTAAACATATTTCTTTTTTTCATGCTGAAACAAAGGCGAGAAAAACCGATTGATAAATGGAATATAGTTTGGCGAGAATGACACTTTTGCAGATCAACAGCTTTTGAAATTCTGTCTTAAATGAACTAATCGCAAAATGTCAGATCCAGTAAAATAATAACCAACCACAAAAAAAGAGAAAAAAAAACGTAATTTTTCTCGGCATCTCTCTACGGCTTTCCCTATCATTAAAATCTCGTTTATTTCTCGTTATTGAAATTCTTTCACAGAAACAAATGCGCTTTTATTTTTAACGAAATAAAAAAGAGAAAATACATTCTGTATCATTGCCTTTGTCAGTGTTAAGCGTTTGCTAATGAATACGGATTCAGTAAATCTTCTATTACATATATATATATATATATATATATATATATATATATATATATATATATATATATATATATATATATATTCTACTCTCCTCTCAATTTAGAAGTATAGAGTCGTAAATACCCCCACTACCTGAGCATGATTATATTATATTAATGAAGACTTGAGTAGAATGAGTTATATTTTTCGAAAGAAAATATAAGAGAGAAAAGGTGTACTGTGTAAGACGATATCTACAAACAACCTATACTAGCGGCTGAATTCAGAGTTCCTTCTCTCAGGTTAGTTGCTAAACAAGGCGAGAAAGTATGTCATTCTATTTAACTCATGAAAAAAGCCTGAAACGTATATTTCACAAGCGTATTTTGTGTACACATCATATATATATATATATATATATATATATATATATATATATATATATATATATATATATATAAACAAATAACGCTTCTAATAAGAGGAAATAATGCCAGATTAGAAGAAATCGTAAAGTGTCGTAAAGTTATATTTCTTCATATTTTGAGTTCGAAAATAAACTTACCAGATAAAGATTTTAAAAGTAACAGAGAGAAATGTGCATTTCTTAGGTGGGATAATTATACCGTGCTTTATAATTATACCGTGCTTTATAATTATACCGTGCTTTACTGTAATCGATAATTGCGAACGATAATTTCCTTAGTTGCGAAGTATATGCTTCATAACATAATATTGTGTTAAAAACACGCCTAAAGATATATACTGAATGTACCTTAACTGTCTGTTTATATATATATATATATATATATATATATATATATATATATATATATATATATATATATATATATATATAAATCTATTTAAAATAGGTGGGTGAAAAAACTGGCTACACACACACACACACACACACACACACACACACACATATATATATATATATATATATATATATATATATACACACATTGCGATGGGTAAATTGCCGCCACTGTATATTTTTCATTGCGCGCATGTATGTTTTTTGTCGACTGTATATTTGCGCGCATGTGTGTTTTTTGTCGACTGTATATTAAATTGTCGTTTGAATTTTGTCTTTTCCTATTTTACATAATTTGCTTGTATTGATTTACAACTAAAACAAAAGAACTTATGCGTAAAATATATGACTAATTGTAGACATTGCCTTAATTTAGTCTGACGCAACGACAACATTTTCAGTTATTTATAGTCCTGTTTTATATGTAGTAAATCAAACATGTTTGTCTACACTACTCTTGAAATTAAACTATAGATAATGCAGACGTAAATAGTACAATTAAGATATGATCTGAAAATTGAGATTTATATTCCTCGTTTGGTGCATATTAGCATAAAATCCTGTCATCATACGGGCATTAGATTCTGAAAAATGCATAAAAATATTCAAAATTGATGTGTATACGAATAATTTCGACGTTGAATGTATTTACCAAAGTTACACGGAAATGTCTTGAACGAATAATGAGTAATTTTCGTCAGTAAAATGGCCATTGGCTTCAGCCATGGCTTCTAGACGATTTCAAAATCTTCTGCAACATTTCTGGATGATGATACAAAGAGGTGTTTTGGTGTTTCGCTCATCTGTGCTCCACAAATAATAATCAATATGCCATTTTCTCAAAGCTTCCTTTCCACTGCAGATATTGGCCCACCCTTTATATTCAGTGGATTCAAATACCGTGCAACCTGAACTATGATAGTCAATTGTTTCTGGATATTTGTTACAGAATCTGCATCCTGCACGAACTCAATTTTTCCGTATGAATATTTGGTAATTTCTAGTTAGGCTGCATTGGTCCTGTTCATCAAGAATATATCCTTCGTTTTCAACTTTAACCCTGCATGTAACAACTGATGATTACATGGTTTCTCTACATCTTGCTTGCTACGGGCAGAATATTGAACATGAAGAATCTTCCCTTGTCATCGTTTCTGTATCTGGTCGATTAGATTTGTTTTTGCTTTGTTTTTCAAACTCTTTGTCGATGTTTTATTGAACTTCTTCAACCACTTGAAATTCCCCTTTTGAATTTGTTGGCTTCCTTTATTACCGAATATAGTTTCTTTCCTGCTCCTTAACGCAGATCATCACCCATTATTCTATAGTTTCCAGATATCTTTGAAGACTGGTTGTTTTCATTTGGGATGACAGTTTTAGTTGATCTGGATACATACACACGATCAACATTAGCTTTCAGATAATGTATATCATGACAATTGAGAAACTTTCTTTTTCGCCAACAATCGCTTAATGTCAGCTGTGGTCAAGATAAGGATATTGAATTGTATTGTACCACTGCTGGTAAAATCCAAGGCATTTATGGCTGATATTTTGTTCTGTGAATTCAACTTCGTATTTATCACCAGGCGTAGAGATCTGAAGTATTCTTTTCTTAATTCTTCATTTGGCTATGCTGCATTTCATCTTCGTTGACTCCTAGATATGTACAGGATAGTTTTTCTTCTGTTAGTTGCCTATTCTTTGTGACAAAATTTACATCTATTGAATGTGTTTCTCTGATTCTCCTTTTCGTGAGTGTTACTTTTACACATCTAATTCGATGTCGCCACTGAAACATTTTACATTGTCTTCTTAGGCAAAGAGTTTGAGATAATCCACGGATACGCGATTAAATCGGTTCTTGTTGACTTTCATCCATCGCTATTACTGTTTAGTTCATGTGAAAGGGGGATTAAGAACAGGCAAAAAAGCTCGGCTAACAGGGAAATATTCAGGTAACTGGAAGTGGCAGTGCCTTTGGTGTCATTTTGGTAGTTTTCAACAGTCCCATGATATATTTAACGAAATTTACTCTCACCAAGAAGACTTTATACATTTACAAAACGATCGACGAGTGTGACACACTATCAATGGCTTTCCATGCTCATTTTTAGCTTTTATTTTTTGCCATTTAATAGGATCATTTTGTTCATCAAATATTGATCTTTGCTACCGTATGAACCTCACCGACCCCCCTAGTGTTTCAAGTGACGAATGTTGTTTTTATCGAGAAAAACGTAAGTAGTCTTCATTAGGGACAGAAGCGATCAATTTATATTTGGTAGGCAGACAGGTTATTGGCCTATAAACATTTGGATCATCTGTCTCCCACGTTTTCGCTAGGAGATATGTCATACATTCAGTGATCCATTCTAGAATTTCATTGGGGTTAATATTTAGCATTGATAAATTTTGTGCAAGGGTGTTATGGATTCGTGACAGATAATAGAACCAAAAATTGATATAATTTATAGTTCAGTTCAAAATGTTGAAACTATATTGAACCACGGGGATGGAAATGCTATTAATGGTCATAATTCAGTTTTGTTTTCTTCAATAAAAGTCAGTTATATAGCATGACAAGTGGATTCGCTTCATATTTTATTCTGCCTTCATGAATATATAATACATTATCTATCTATCGATCGATGATCAATATATAAAATCTTTGACTGAAAAAAAAAGTTAGGAAAATATGTTTCTCAAGGCCAGTAACTCTTATTTGTCTTTCGGGTATTGATGGCGGATTTATTCTAAACTTTTACTTGAAGTACTATGGAATGTTAACATCCTAGTGTCTAGTTACATGTGCTATCCATTTTAGTTGTTGCTGCTGTTGAAAATCATCATTGAAGTTTCTGTTTCTGTTATTTAGTACAGTTCTTTGGTTTGCCATACTGTAACGTATTTCCCCGAGGTTGTAACACTGATAGTACTCGCTAAGACATACAGTGCTCATTTACCGCAAGCCATTTTGAAACATTGACCTGAGAAAGCGATTATATACAGAAGAGAGTTTAGTTATTTTAAGGTGATGCATGGCGTTCATATAAATGTTTCCATTTAAGAATATGTCTTTTTGGTTTGTAGCAATTTGCGGTGTTGTGCTAACCTACGCTTCGCACCGTCTTTATATCTCTTATACTAAGTTACTTATAACTAATCTGTACACCGAAGAATTTGACATCTTTATTATTTACTAATACCATATGAAATCTTAAAATGAACTCAGGGTGCGTAACGTCTTTGCTTTCATGTTATTTTCAGAGCAATGTTCCTGTTTTGGAAAGGTTTATCTTTAGTCCAATTTGGCAGAAGATGTTGACTCTTTGTTCAAGATAATTCTTACCGAAACTATGTATACCAATGTCATCATTAGTACAGAGGGCTCAGTAGGGAATGCGAGAACCCTGTTTTCTTTTACCAATGGGTCGTTACTAAATGACTTTCATAGAATTCACCATACTAGTAAATACAATGTTCATTAGTACTTTCACCATAAAGGACCCGACTCATGAATACCAACTTGTGCATGTGATTTCGAGGACTAACTTTTTTGTTCGCATAATGGAAGAAATGTTCCACATTTGGGGATAAGTTTCTGATTCCAGACATCTTTCATGTTGTTATTGAATTCGAGGAAAATGTTAGCTATTTTAAAAAAAGTTCAGCTTCAACCTCAAATGATGTTTTTTTTATTCTTTATATGGAACATAAATATATTTTTACAGATTCACCCTATAGTAAATAATCATCCACTTAAAAGCAACATTCTACGGAGACAAATACCTGCCACCTGCAAAGTTTTATGTTTTATGTCATCAAATATGAGATCGAAATTAGAGAAATAAAAGTTAGTAAAAAGAATAAAATAGATAGATAGATATGTTGATAGATGGACGGGATCGAACTATGATTATATAGATAGATAGGTTTTTGGTTGGTTCGGTTTGTTTTGATTTGTTTTACGGCATATCAACGTCAATGGGTTATTTAACGCCGACAAGATTTTTATTGCTGTAATATTTTTTTCCAAAGTATTTCTGGTATTAAAACTTATTTTTACACTTTCATGGTGTTTTGATGCCATTTGGGGGGATATTTACCCATAGCTGTGGCCCTAACATGTGCTCGGGTCAGGGTGAACATGGGAACACTACTAATTAAGAGGTGGTTCCACACTCCTCAAAACCTCCCGATCAATTGCTGTTGGATGTAGTTTATCGTCATACCCAGGACGCGGATGTAGTTTATCGTCTTACCCAAGACATTAGATAGATAGATAGATAGATAGATAGATAGATAGATAGATAGATAGATGGGATCAGACTGAGATATATAGATATCTTCGTTTTAATATTCACGATTTTTGGCCGTTGTACGCTCTGGCCTTCTTCAGGTGACAGGAATTTCGAACTGAACCTTTTATCTTGTCTAATGGAGTAGATTTTTCTATTTCACGTGACATGCCACTTCCGGATGTCTCAGTAGCAGTTGTTTCCCTTTAACTCCACTTTCTAAGTTTTTGTTCACCTTTGCTGAACTGAAAAAAATTTGGATCAAGTTACTGGTTTCAAACAACGCTTTTATCCACTAGACCCAGTGGAGAGTTGAGAGTTGAGAGTTGAGAGTTGCTTAGATTTTAGCTCACTATTCAATCTTTTTGCAATATTTGCTTTTCATTACTTTTTCTTTATACACTTAGATAGGATATTATGTCAGTAATATAAACGTACGCTTTCATTCAGACAGAAATAATATTTTCCTGACAGTAACTAGACAATTTTTAGATTTTTTCTTGTCTTTAATTGAGAGAGCGTCGAATGTGAACATCATTTGAGCTATTGCAGTTGCATTATTTTAGGAAATGATAAACATTATCAGAAACATCTTTTGTTTCTCGCATCCAAGAAACTTTAAAGCAAACTTGGAAACGTGAAAATGACGTATCTCAGCAAATGATAACTTTCATGAGCCAATTTCTGCTTTCAATATTTGACAAAATTGACATGAATTGCTTTTTTATTAGTCGTTGATTTTTCTTTTTCCCTCATTGGTATTTATATTTTAAAATCTGCATTTTGTTGTATTTTTTTTTATGAGTTCCGTTTGTTATTTCACAAAGCGAAAGGAAAACAAACATATATACACCTACTCACACGAAAACACACACGCGCGTCCGCGCACCCACAGGCACACACGCATACACACACACATATATATATATATATATATATATATATATATTTCGGTAATTTAATACGCATTGATTTATCATGTAATGCAATATTTTGTGTGTAAAATCGAGGTGACGAATTTAATGATTAGAATAAAAAGCTCTCCCAAGAAACAAACAAAACACAACCAACAGGCACTCATTTTGCAGGAAATGTATCGCACTTATGAAATATGTTATATTTGATAGTTTCAATGGATGGTCAAAGGAAAAAAGAAGCAAGAGACGGACTGTGACATTGGACTGTGAATTGATGAATCGGTAACTGGTGAGAATTCGAGATTTCTTGAAAAAAGTTGTTTTCCTCACACAAAAATGATTCAAGTTCCATTTTCGCGATATCGCGTTTGTAGATTTATCAGCGTAGTTCCATAGAGTGCTCTATTGGCTGTTTTCAAGCCAATGCACCAAAGTAGCTGATTCGATTTCTCACTGAATGTTAAATGCCGTCTTTTATTAGGCGAATGTTGTTCTTGTAATAAGAAAAGGCAAAGCATTGTGGGTCTGTATTGGCCAAGTTTTCAGTGACGAAGATGGTAACCCATTCTTTTTTTTTTGGGTGGGGGGCACCTACAAACTATCAAGCAAAAATTCTCACTATAGATATTTGGACAGAGGAACTTCTTTTTTACCGGGTGACTCAATCGTCTTGTAGTTTTGCTGGTTTGTCATCTGATCATCCAATGAAAAGTCACACTGTAACATCCCACTTCTTTTGCCGTTTTTACGTGAATTGAGATTGTCAAATGACAATTTATTTTTTTCTGGTCCTGAACATATTCACTTCGCATTTACACACGCAATATTACATTAATTATCGTGAGGTGTGCGGCAATGTTTACCGTTGAATATTACGAGTTACTAGTGAATGCTTTGCCATTTACAATTATGTTTGCATTATTTAGTACAATTATTAGCTATGGCGCATCAGTGACGATCGAACTTAATGCTCATCCGTAAAATAGTCAAAAGGTCTACATCGCTAACCATCAATCCAAGTTCAAGCACTATATTAATTTGACAGAATTGCCCAGTTTAACACAACAACTACGAGGATCGGCTAGCTAATACTGAGCCTAAATATTAGCTTGCTTGCAATTACACTGCAAAAAGTGCCTGGGTTTTATCGACGTATAAAGCTGAACTACGCCATATCTACTGGAAAATTTTATTTTATGATAGAATGAATAATTGGTATTTGTATAAGGAGTATATGGTGAGTCTTACTGTTATTTAAAAATCTATTATTGGAAATACATCGTGAGAAGAATGTGTTATTTCATTTTTGCAAATGAGAACACTCTTTCTTAAAAAAATCAGTGTGAATAATATCACAACCTCTGACTGGGAGTAATTACCAAGATTTTCCTTTTAAAACTTTAATATGATGTAAATTGAGATCTAGTGACATGACTTTCAGAGTAGATAAAGTCTAGCAAATCTAATTAATACTTTATCACTAACCTGTTTAACTGACGTAATGCTATCATAGATTGTTTTTTATTCTTCCACAAATTTCAAAATCTTTTGGCGTGAATTTTCTTGACTATTTTAAGCACGCCGATAATGATGAGTAAAATGATATTTTTTTCTGTTTATTCAAAATATCACGAAAACGACCTACTTAATTGTTATTTTTAATTACTGTAAATAATCAAATGTACGCAAGTTCCAACATAAACAATGTAAAAATAATGTATAAAACATATTAACCCACATATTAATTCACCGTATTTCTTGTAGATTAAAATGAAGGTGCATTCTTACGTGCATACAGTTTAACAGATATCAAACAGCATCCAGCGAAAGATTATTCCACAAATTTTCTTCGACAATGTAATAAATGTTATAGAAGGACTAACAAGCAGATTTATGGATCCTGACATGTCACATATATTTGTTCACTACGAGAGTCTGATCATATGGGACGAGGGAAATTGTTGAAAATCTTGTTATGCCTGCTGAAGAATCATCCAGCTGAAGCAGCACCTTGCCTTCATGTTGCAGGAATTGTATTAGAACCGGTTGAATAATAATCAGAACGTACATGGGTTTTTCAATGTTTCCTTCAAAACACTGACGGAAAATCTGAGTTGTGATTTATATTACAGCAATTCATGATAGCAAAGAAAGCCGTATGTAAGCCGTAAGAAGACAGAATCTGTTATTATCATTCAACCATTTGATCTTCTAAGTGACCTTGTCGCAACATAACTGCGGGTGCCAAGGCGGTGCTGAAGTATGAATACTCTATACTCCCGTTTCAAATAATAAATTTCTAATGGTCAGTTCTGAGATTACTGGAGCTACCTTTGTTCTATTCACTGCTTTTGTATGTCGTGCTGTCTGCTTCTGCTACCCTAATAACATGTCCACAAATTAGTCCAAAATTGTTGGAATGTTAATTTGACCACTATTGACGTCATCGAAATACAATCATTCTGATCCAGTGTGCACATCAGTTATCAGAAAGGTCCGTCCACCTTCTTGAAAACGATCCCCTTTCAAACTGTTCTAAATTAGAAAACAAATCAAAGGAGCAAATGAAAGTCTCCGTGGCATGTGGTATTTTTGCAGCAGCAGTTTGATTTTTGTTCAATAAATAAAATTTTATTTAATGAACAA
>OZ010582.1:3132380-3152380 GCA_963932145.1 Acanthosepion lycidas
AATGTCTTCTTAAAATTCCATTTGTTTGTTTTTACTCTATTCGCAACGAAGCATCATATGTACGTGGAAAAATACAGTGGGACATTTTTATTGATATCTGTTATACTAAGTTCAAAGTTACTTAGGAAGACTTGTATTTAGTATAATAAATAAAACCATTTTGATTCTTAGCTTGTTTCTTTAAAAATAACACTTTTATGCTGAGAAATAAAAATTTCTGAGGATAGCCAAATACTTTTGTTTAACAGTGTATATATATATATATATATATAGGGAGCGATGGGTAAACTAATTGTATTCGAAATGAAAATAACACTAACATCTCATTTTAACAGATATATTTACCAAAATTACACAAAATATCTTGAAATAATAAAGAGTAAATTTATTTAATAAAATTGCCATTGGCTTCAAATACTACCTCCCGACGACTTCGGAATCTCAAGCGTCGCTTGAGAGCAGTCTCATTGGTTAAGTTGGTGAATGCTGCCATAATTCATAACTTCCGTTTATCTTTGGTGTTACAAGGAGTTTTGCTGGTCTCTCGCTAAACTGCCCCCACACACATAATAATCAAAGAGGTTTACCAGGCATTGTTTCTGCCAGCAACCACTCTCTTGACCAAGACTAGCACTGCTTTCATAAGGCACTTTATGCAGGCATCTCTGTTGAGTCTGAGACTCTCAACAAGAAATTCGGGAGTTCTTTTCTGACCCGAGCAATCAAAATGTGTTTTGCGAGCTGGTGTACTTACCCTTAGTAATCACCATTCGACTCGTCCAACGAATCCTCTCTACTCCCTTCAGATTTACCCAAAGATTCATATTGGATCTTCCGGCGCGAATGACAGTCAGTACAAACATACCGTTTACAAATTTCTGGCAGTGTGAATTACGTTATTGTGGTCTTTTCTTTTTCTCACAGACCCTGAACAACTTAGCTTACTATAATGCGCAGACGACAAAATTAAAAAAAAAATCAAAAAAACAAAAAAAAAAAAACAACGTGCATACGTGAAAGTAAAAATACGCATCGGAACATATATATATATATATATATATATATATATATATATATATATATATATATATATATATATATATATATATATTGCCTATGTAAATTGGATCGTGCAAAAACTCACTTGCAATATACAAATTACAGAGGACTGATACTATTTATGAAATTATATGTCCCTTAAGAAGCTATGTCCCTGACCAAATCAAATTCGTGAATGATTAGCCACAGTACTACATGTCTATCAAGAAGAAGAACGTTACATATCTCTAATCATACCGCGATTACCCCCACCCTCATTTAAAGACACACCAAAATCAACCAAACTTCATGTCCAACATACTCGTAAAAAATATGACTATAGTTGTCTCATCGTTTTTTTTAAAAACACTAAAAAATGGAAGCATTTATAAATAAGAGATTATGATGGCTAATAGAATAGCAGACACTCTCGGATGTATAGCACATTCGGACAGTTTTTATGTCCAGAAAAGAAAATATATAATTACATGAGGTGTAGATTGTTCTTGCATGTCTTGTTTTCCTCTTTATTCGTTTACTTTATTTGGCGTTATTTGCGTTAAGAGACATCCAATTTAGTCTTATTTCTCTGATAGTTTTTCTTTTAATTAGAAGAAAATAACGAAATAAATAATCGTCGACTTTTCCAGTCTTTGGAATGCTTTGTATCTTGACACAATATGCTTTGTATATTGAGACAATATGCTTTCTATCTTGATACAATATACTTTGTATCTTGAGACAATATGCTTTCTATCTTGATACAATATACTTTGTATCTTGAGATAATATGGTTTGTATCTTTAGACAGTATGCTTTGTATCTTGAGACACTATGCTTTTTATCTTGAGACTACGGTTGTCAGTGACATTACTTGCCTTTCATTTTCCTTCAATGTGATTTAATCTTTGCATTATTGTTTATATTATTTTTCTTTCCTCAGTAAACAATTTAATGTACTTTTCATTGGAAAAGTCAGTCGTATCTTAAAATAGAAAATTGTGATCACACATTTCCGAAACCTGTGGAACAATATGGAATTATGTAGTGTCGCTCTTGTACATATTTATTCAATTTTCCATTATCAGACATAAAGTAATATCATTGTAGTAACATCTAAATTAATGGAACTTGAAAAATAAATATTTCAGAAATAAAAATAGCTCGGTTAGATTATCAAAATAATCATCCACTTACAAATATCATCATTGCTAACTTACTTTTAATCTCTAGCTGTGTTCTAAATGCTAAGACAGTTACCTCTTTTAAACGATATAAATTCTTTGTTAAAGTGTTATCATTATTTTGTTTTATATTAAAATATTAAAATTGCGTAATTATTTTAGAAGTCTCTGCAACTAGTTTTATGTTATGTTTAGATAAATTCTTTTTAATCGTATTTGTGATAACATTTCGATAACATTTCGAAAACCGATTCAAACAATATTTTTATAAAGTTAATTTGGATAATTGTCATATAAAATTAACATATACGAAATGAATTACAATCATTTTAATTTATGTCTAAAGCTGCATTAAAAACAATTAGCTAGAAAGACACATGTATGATAAAAATGCATGTATTTGATAGCACAGTTATGCGTAATATATACGCATATATATATCAGAAGGAAAAAAAAAACTACCTATTTATGTTGATGTCACCTTAGATTTTACCGAAGAGGTACATGAAAACTGATTTTTCGATATTAATTCGTAACGATATCTGAGAAGATTCTAATATACGTTTCTAGTGATTTAGTATTTTATAAAAACTAATCCAGTAACATGGCTAAGAAGAGAATTGGGGCATGTGGAGGGATATTTTGGAAAAGTAATCTAAGCAAGTAAAAATATAGGTTGGTTCAAAATGAGTTAATATGCCAGTGTAGCAAATAACCAAAATAAGACATCCGTTGAGGCACTTTAAATACTTTAAGGTTGATGGTGGTTTTGATTTTAGACATAGATACAGAAAACTCTTGTACTTCATAGACAAGATATTTTAAGGGAAAAAATACAAACAGGAGTTTTAAGCTAGCGACTATATTCATATAATACAATGTCACTTCGCAGATTTTCTATTGTTTAAGAAACAATATTAATGTAATATAGCCTTTTAATCTATTAATACAAGTAAAACGTCTGGCTGTCCCTTAAAGCATTTTATATGGGAAACAATATTTTAACAATATGCTAAACAGAAAAAGTTAACAAAAATCAATTGCCGAAAGACTAAGGAAATCTATAGAATATTTCGTAGTTTAAATTAACACGTCAAGTGTTAAACCGTAATTAATCTATACGAGATATTGTCTTAATTACGGATACGAGAGTTTGGCTTCTATCATTTGAATTTCTCTTGACACGCCTCAAAATCATGTTATCAATACTTTTTAAATAACGATAGGTATTAGAACTAGAATCTTTAATTTTATATTGCTCCTTTAAATATAAGAGTATATCTAAAATTCTTTCAATGTAGGTTGGATAAGTTAATTGTGAAAACATTAACTTGTATACGCAAAAATATAACGTAGTGTTTATTATCCTTAAATAAATTATATTTGTATACAGGTAGTTATATGAACATGCACATCTAAATCAGCTTCATATGCATTTTATATTGTAAGTATAGATGTTGATTTATGCGCGGCTGAATGTGTTATGTAGGTCCATATACACTATCACGTATACACACACACACGCACAAACACACACACACACATATATATATATATACAAATGGGAACATAGAAGTCAACACTTAGAGGCGACAGTCTGTTGATTTTATGCTCACTTTTATATTTACACACGCTCTATCTCTGATATTGAGCACTTTATCCCATGAATATAGCACACCTTAAGACTATATTTCTTCATATATATATATATATATATATATATATATATATATATATATGCATTCTTATATTTATGTAACCAACTTATAAGCACACATTATTATCATCAACCACTTTCGTAAGACATTTATAAAAATGGCTGATTGTATTTATCCAAGAAATATTTTAAAAGCAATAAAAAAAGGTTCGAAGCTGCTAATGTTTTCTTATTTAGTCAAATGCACAGACAAAAAAAAATAATTCCCTTGCATAAAACTTTTTTTTTCCAGCTGACGACACAGAACCCGGTCGGAAAGTGAAAGATGCGCATTAAAATTTTCTTAGCAATCGGTCTGCCGTCTCTCTAGACATTATTTCATATTTTATTCAAAATGTCTGTGGAAAAACAAAACAAAACAAAAAAAAACTTTAATTTTCAAATGTCTGTCAGTTATTTTTATGTTCTAAACCATTCCAACCTCTCTTTAAAAAAAAAAAAAAAAACAAACAAACAAATAAAACAAATCATAATCAAAAGAAATCTGAAGTCGGTATTTTTTTTTTTTTTGTCTTTTTCGTTATTGAAAATAAATAATTTTCAGAAGCGACCGAATGATTTCTCGAGCGACACATCGACATTCCTTTTATTTATCCGCCTTGTATGTTGTGTTAATAAAAAAAATCAAATAAAAATTTCATTTTTCTTTAAGACAGTTACAATCTAAATTGTGCATTTTAGAAGAAAACATAAAATTATCATTAGAGCGGATTCGAAATTAATCGAATATAAGCGATAATTACGACAAATTGAAAAAAAGAAAATATAATTTCCAAATCCTGCTTCGCGCAAATCTGTGATTATTTTTCTAGGTAAGAATCTCGAACGGCTAATTGAACTGGAATTTATAACGAAAATGTCAAAATGGAAATTAATGGATGAAAATTTATGGGGTTATTAATTCGATGTAAACATTATATGTCTTTATAAGATTAATTATGTCCTTGTGGGTACATTATTTACGTCCTGAATGCGTCTTATACATTGGCCAGCTTAGCGATTATTAGTTAATGGGGGATCACTAATTTGCATTTTAAGATTTTAAAATAAAATACAGAATATTTATTTTTTTAATCTTACTCCAGTTTTGTCAAAAAGTTATTTGATATTTTTTTGTTTATGGCATTTATAAAGAATAGCTTGTCATGGAAAACTGAACCTAACGTTTGTAAATCATATTAAAATCTGAAAAGTAATCGCTAAATAATTCTTATTAGTATATTTTAAATTCTGACAACATTTCTGAAATATTTGTTTTTTAATATTATTGTTTAGAAAAAGAAAAATAATAAATAATAATCATTCTGCTTATATTCTTGCTTACGATGCGAACCGGCATATCGCGTTGGAACACAGGCATTCATACGATCAGAGAAATTAAGCAACTTTAGCTAGATGGGTGACCGTTTGGGAATAAAAAGTGCTCTAAGCTTCGAAGTACGAATTCGAGATAGGAGTGTTGAGTTCAAATTCCAGGTGAATTTCAGATTATTCTGCAAATAACGTTGGGAAAGGTATGAATCCACCTCCACCCCCAGCTATGGTTTCAGTAGTAGGAATGGTATCATTAAGTCAGTATTATCTCTTAAAAGTTCTTACAATCTAAACATATTTTCTGGCTTTAAATAAACTGCTAAAGGTTAATAAGCCGTCAAAATCCAAGCACATACTTAATCTTGCTCATAATTAAATTGGTTATTAGTGGAATATCAGTCGCGTATAAGAAAATCTAAATCTTCAGTGCAGCCATATATGCATAGAAATGACGAATTCACTTCAGAAAAAAAATAAAAATAAAACAATAGTTTCATGATCACTTGGATTGGAAATACTTAAATTTGTGTATTTTTTTCAAATATTTTTATTATTATCTGAATTCACTTATTTTGGTATTCACATAAACATTTTAAATATTTCTTGTCACTTATATAAAATTTTACTTACAGAAAAAGGCTATTAAAATTTAACACATTATTTACATTATTGGGATTATTCTCTTCAATTTTGTCGCCATATTTATTACAACGTTTCGGCCGTTGTACGGTCCAGACTTCTTCAGATATTTGGAATGTCGAAATGAACTCTTTATTTTCTCATTGGATTAGACTGTTCTAGTTCCACGTGCCATGTCTAATGGATGTCAGTGATCAGTTATCACCTGTTAATTTCCCTCTGAAAGTTCTCCACTGCCTTAGCTGGGTATTGAACTCACACTCTTTGGGTCCTGCCACTGGATCTAACTAACGCCTTTATCCACTGAGCCATGTATCCATGAGGACACATAATACAGTAGATAAAGGCGTCAAAAATCTCAGAAATATATACAGATACTAAAATTTCCATCTGGAATTTCAAATGTCACATGCTAGAGAGTTTTGGCTAAAAGAAAAGAAGTTATTTTGTATATAAACACGTTAACAAAATCCATCCTACATTGCCTTGATAAAGTCCCTGAGAGGACGAAACGCGTCGGCTAAGAATATTTTCCTCATGTTCTGTCTATATATCTAAGATGAGGTATTCTGTACACTATTTACAATTTTCGGACTATTGTCCTCATCTTTGTTGACATATTAATCAAAATGTTTCGGCCGTTGTACGCTCCGGCCTTCTTCAGATGGTTGGAATGTCGAACTGAACCCTTTATTTCGCTCGCTGGGGTAGACTGTTCTAGTTCCACGTGCCATGTCTAATGGATGTCCTGTTAATTCCCCTCTCCATGTTCTCCACTGCCTTATCCAGGTATTGAACTCACAACTCTTTGGGTCCTCTCTCGAGTAAGACCATTTCAGAGAGGTGAACATGACTAAAGACTGTGTCTACACCATCCTGTGCAGCTGCGGTAAGAAATATGAACAGGCCGCCCCTTTAAGGTAAGGCTTCAAGAATATCAAAAAGCTGTAACACAAGGGGAAGTGGGAGGATCAGGCATAGCAGACCACATATAGAGAGAAAAGGGATATCACCGCCCTCTGTGGGATCAAGTTGAAATCTTAGACAAAGAACATCATTGGAAAATTCGTAAACTTAAGGAATCGGCACGTAAGCTAGGCCACAAAAATCTCCTGAGCCGACCAAGCATAGAAATTAATACAATATGCCAACTAGTAATAAGGAGTGCTAGAGAAAAGCAATAATAACAAAGAAAATTGCAATTTGAGCTCTGGTAAAAAAAATGAATGATAACAGGAAAAATTGCAATATAAGCTCTGGTAAAAATGGCTGCTGAAGACATTAAGTTTATAAATTCCAGAAATTCATATACAGATATGCTTAAGGACATATGACACAGTGGATAAAGGCATTGATTTGAACTAGTGACAAGACACCTGAAGAACGCCGGAGCGTACAACGACCGAAGCGTTGCGATGGGGGATGATAGACGCGACTGAACTTCATGGTTTACTACGGTTTATTTCTTTACAATTTGCTTTTCTCTTTCATTTTATTGTTTGTAAACCATATTTGTTGTTTATTCACACGTCTTTGTTGTAAGTAAGCCACATAGTATAAACCGAGCTCTTAGTACTTCATAGTGAATGAAAAAAAAAACAGGATATTAAAATATTCAGTAATTTCTAACTTTTTAGATAAATGCTACATTCCCTTTTAGTTGAATATGAATGTTAAAATCTGTAATAGCGTCTTTCCGTAATGCAGGATTTCGAAGAGTATTCGATATGGCCATTAGTATATTATCCGCATATCAATTTAGACTCGGCACCCTGCTGATTTGTCTGTGAGAAATGCGAACACAGATTCATTGTCACCGCTTTCAGAAATATTTCTCGCAAATATAAAAACGGGATGTTTTGGCCTCCCAGTTTGGATGAGCAGACAGGATGTTCATAAAGATCCATCTGTCAGCAAGATATTAGGGTGCACTAAAATATTCGGTCTCTCATCTGTATGCTTAAATTAGTCTTCCCTCTGCCACCGAGCAAAGAATATTACTTTTTTTAATTTCGACATTTTCAAAATAGGTTGTTTGATAACACGTCAGGGTTTCACATTCTCGAACTTCTTATTCAGTAGAGATGATGCTAGGCTGGCTGTATGTCGGTGGTAGTTTATTCACAATGACGAGTGCTTTGTAAGATCTCAACGGTCGGTAAATTTAAATGAGTCTTTTATTGCCTGAAGCAATTAGTATGTAGGGTTTAGGTTAAAGAGCGATCATTACGGCCCTCGTATAATCTGAAATGAAACCGCTAGCTCAATGATGCATGAACTTTATAGAATCCAAATTTTAATTGCATTATTTTGGGGCTCGATTCCTTTTATTACATTCTGATAAATTTATGAGAAAATGGTTGTCATTTTAGGAGGCATGAAGTGAATGGTTATCAAAAGAGAATTGACAAACGGACTTAGAATACTGGCTAAAGATGATGATTTTAATTTCCGAAAGTCATCGACCAAATTCCCCATATGTTTGGTACCATTGTTAGATAGAAAGGCCTCAATGGTAACATATCTTGATGCCTTATTTTGGTAAGATCTTTTCTCCTTCTTACGCTGAACTATATATATATATATATATAAACAATATATATATATATATACAATATATATATATATATATATATATATATATATATATATATATATGTATATATATATATTAACATTAGTTGACGTCAATCAACATTGCACAACACCTACGGAGGAAAGTTATAGAATTAACGAAATCTTACTGACAAAGAAATCTCTTGAAGGAATTTACCAAAGTCTTTAAGCAGAACAAGTAGACATGATTAATCACATGAAATGATAAGAAAGAAAAAAGCTAGAAAATGAATCGATATAAATTTGTGGAATTCAATGAAATTATTTTTTTCCATATACCATAATGTCACGTATTCGTCTGCTATCCGCACATTAAGGAACACGTGGATTTATATTCCGTGTACTAATGCTCAAAGATGTGATATTGATAAATATGTCTGAGTAGTCATTAAAGAGACTTATACATAAATTTCCATTTTGCTTAGTCTAATTAGCTTCTTGTTTTCTGCTAACAGTGACATGGAGTTAAATAATGGTTGATAAATTGTGTCACTTTTAAATTTAAGCTTTAATCTAAGTTCGAATTGTAATCTGTGAGACAATTGGTAAAAACGTAACAACCTGAGCATAGGTTTCCTTCTTTGGATAAAAAAATGGGGAGAAATTGTGAATACTGAATACAAATTATTAAATAAAACTCCAGTTGAAACTAATATTATTATTATAAAACAAAAATATAAGAAATAAAAAAACAAAACAAACTTACAATACATAAAATAGCTTTTATGACAGAATACGGTATCTTGCAGTGTGTGTAATAGATTTACTATGGGTAATTAAAATATAAATACACATGATATTGGATGCAACATTTTCAATGGAGTCTCGGTCGCTTTAAGCGTTAGACTGTCGGCACTAAGTATTTAATCAAACTTTCAGTAATCCATCGAATACCAGTTATGTAGCAAATAGAATCTAGCCAATCACATTTGCAGTAGAAGATTTGTAAAAATGAGGAGACAGGAGCAAATACTAGAAAAAGATAATAAACATGAAGTTGGACAATTTATCAACAATTTCGTTCATGCTCTACAAAAACATATTGGAAAATTGAAAAAAAAATATATATTAAAAATTAAACCTTGCCTATGGGATTTAATAAAATTTATTTGAAAGAATTGATGCCGAAAATATACCTTACCTCTATACATGTATAATCTTTCCATTTCTATCTATCTATCTAAATCTATATTTTATTACACACGCACGCGCATGCACACACACACAGACACACACACACACACACACACACACACACACACACATATATATATATATATATATATATATATATATATATATATATATATATATATATATATATATATATGTAATGAAAAACAAACCACTTTAAGGTACTATTACGATAATTTATTTCCCCTAAATCCATTTTTAAGGATTCAGGATCATCAGGTAAAATTTCCAACAACGAATTGAGAGGAAAAATGGGATTAGAAATTGGTGGGTAGTGTAATTTTTGTAATTTAATAGAGGGGGTTGATAGTGGTAGTTAACCAGACAATATAAAGTATAGGGAGGGGTTAATTTTATATCTCTCTTAAGTATGTTTTATATTGGAGTAGGAGGAGTGACAGAACCTTGACCTCTTTATATGGTTGATAAAACGGAAATGAATTGTAGAAAATGTATACAAGTGAGTCTTATGGTAAAGAGAGAGATAGGGGGAGGGGGAAAGAGAGATGGAGTTGTTATAATTTTGTTTTAACAAAATTATGTAAAAGATAGTTTACAATGTTTGATAGAAAATTCGATGTCTGAAAAAAAAAAAATTTTGTTATTAACTTAAATCTTTCATTTTTTAAGTAAATAGTTTAAGGACTAAATATAACTATTATTGTAATAAACATATTTATCTAGGACATAAAGAAATATTTAAAAATTTTAATAGTTTATTCACCCGACTAATTGTATTTACTCAATATAAAAAAAAAACAAAAAAAACAAAACAATAACATCTATTTTAATATTTAAAATTAAATTATGAATGTAATTTATTTATTATATTGGTAAACTAAATTAAACATTAGGTTTCATTATTTAATAGTATTTGTGGGTAATATTAATTTTCATTTATTCATATATGTCTCACAAATGTATTCATGTATTCATTACCCTCAAATACTATTAAATAATGAAACCTAATGTTTAATTTAGTTTACTAATATAATAAATAAATTACATTCATAATTTAATTTTAAATATTAAAATAGATGTTATTGTTTTTTTTTTTGTTTTTTTTTTTTATATTGAGTAAATACAATTAGTCGGGTGAATAAACTATTAAAATTTTTAAATATTTCTTTATGTCCTAGATAAATATGTTTATTACAATAATAGTTATATTTAGTCCTGAAACTATTTACTTAAAAAATTAAAGATTTAAGTTAATAACAAAAATTTTTTTTTCAGACATTGAATTTTCTATCAAACATTGTAAACTATCTTTTACATAATTTTGTTAAAACAAAATTATAACAACTCCATCTCACTTTCCCCCTCCCCCTATCTCTCTCTTTACCATAAGACTCACTTGTATACATTTTCTACAATTCATTTGCGTTTTATCAACCATCTAAAGAGGTCAAGGTTCTGTCACTCCTCCTACTCCAATATAAAACATACTTAAGAGAGATATAAAATTAACCCCTCCCTATACTTTATATTGTCTGTTTAACTACCACTCTCAACCCCCTCTATTAAATTACAAAAATTACACTACCCACCAATTTCTAATCCCATTTTTCCTCTCAATTCGTTGTTGGAAATTTTACCTGATGATCCTGAATCCTTAAAAATGGATTTAGGTGAAATAAATTATCGTAATGGTACCTTAAAGTGGTTTGTTTTTCATTACATATTAGCTCTGTCCTCACATTGAGCTCTCAGGATTTCATCCTCTTTGGATTTACCAATTCGGTTTACCAAGTTCCTTATAACTTAAATATATATATATATATATATATATATATATATATATATATATATATATATATATATGTGTGTGTGTGTGTGTGTGTGAAAAAATATAGTTTTCAATCATGCTGTATGTATAAGGTAAAAGTGTTAAATATACGGGATAAAGCGTCAATAAATAAATTCACAACAGAAAATTCTCCTAGGGGCGAGCAAAAATTGAACAGTACTAGAGGAACTAATTATTTTTATATAATAATAATAATAATAGCTATATATTATTATTATTATTATTATTATTATTATTATTATTATTATTATTATTATATAAAATAATAGCTAATTATTATTATTATTATTATTATTATTATTATTAAATATGGATATATCTTGCCAGTGAGTAATCTTAAGTGCGTAATTACCAAGTCGCCTTTATTGTCTAAGAGCTAAAAGGACACTGTAGGAGAGTTTTCTACACACATTTGGGACGTTTCGTGTAGATGAAGAGAGTTTTGTGGATGTCATATGCTGATGTGTCTAGAAAATTTACTCACATGATTTTAGGTCCACTTTCTTTATCATAGCCAATGCCCCAATCACAACAAGGATAATCTTAGTTTTAAGTTTCCACATTTTTGTTTCTTCAATTTACAGGTCATTATATTTTTGCCTGTTTTTAAAATACTTTTTTTGTAACATCGGAGTTCGGTAGGCAAGTTATATCACATAGCAGGTTTCTTTTGATCTGTTATGACTGTCTGCTTTATTTGTATAAATTTTCTAGTCCGTGAAAGTCCCTCGATCATTCGTTTGGAGTTTGTACGATGCATCTGGGATTTCAATACCGTAGTTCGAACACACGAATGCGTATATTGGCTTAGCTTGGCATGCCTAATAATGTATTTTGTCTCAGCAATGACTGGAAATCCTGCTACTGTGTGACCAACCGTTTCATCAAATGTATGCCATAAGCAACAGGCGTGATTTGAGTCAACTTTTTTGATTTTAGCCTTGTAGGAATAGTTGTCAGATGTTGGTTTTTGCTGTCACAATAAGGCCTTTCGTCTTCCCCTTAAAATTACTTTTGTTAAGCCATAGATGGGTTTGGCTAACATCTACATCTGGTTTATCTAGACGCTTTGAGCACTTTTAATTCAACCTACGACTTGGTCACATTAAGGACTTAATTTCTACCTAGACTGCTGAAGCTGGTGGACATTTGAAAACATCCATAATGGCTCTTATTAATACCCTTCTCCGAGATGAGATACCCCTACATATCCGCGACATAACATTTTCAGCCAACTTAACGGCTTTAAGAAAAAAGACGGAGGTGTCCGCCCTATCGTTGTTGGCAACATTTTTCATCGACCCGCGGCAAAATTTGCTTGTAGAGTTTTTGTGAAGAAGATAGGGCATGAATTGCAACCTGCCCGCCTCGGGGTAGGCATACAGGACGAATGGAAAGTCCCGGTTCATGCCAAAAGATCATTTTTCGAGAATACATCACCTGCTTCTCTCCGTATCTTATTAAAATTGGATATTAAAAAAGCTTTCATTAAAAGGAATCATACCCTGGAAGTTTGCCATCAACGGCTCCTTCCATATTTAAACTGGCTCATCTTTCGTATAGTCATCCAAGTATGTTGATCGCCTCCGATAATATTATCTCTTCTGCTACTGGAATCCAGCAAGGTGATTCACTTGGTCCGCTACTATTTGCGATGGTTGTTGACTGGGTAGCTCGTTCCATCGCC
Organism: Acanthosepion lycidas; assembly: GCA_963932145.1. NCBI lineage: Eukaryota > Metazoa > Mollusca > Cephalopoda > Sepiida > Sepiidae > Acanthosepion > Acanthosepion lycidas. The sequence goes on from OZ010582.1 coordinate 3,145,580, forward strand.
TCTCCTTTCAATATATGGTATCTTGACGATGCAACGTTGGGAGGATCCATCGAGACCGTAGCTGCTGTCCCCCGCCGAGTTATTCCTACTTTATCTCTGCTTGAACTTGAGATTAACTCGTCCAAGTCAGAGATAATAAACTTGAATTATAGTGCAGATGATTTCGAGAGTGCTATCTGGGATATTAGACACATCCCTGAGGATATTAAAATAACACCTAAGGAGGAATTACACATTCTTGGTGCTGCAGTCTTTCCAATGGCCATTCGAGAGTGTTTGGATACTAAGCATGTCATTCTAACAAGAATGACTGACTGAGAATTTGCAATTAATTGATGCACACCCATCCTTTTTCCTCTTGAAGAACAGTTTTTCGCTACCGAGGTTCCTCTACAGTCTAGGAAGTGCCTCTTGATATCTCGAAGAGGATTTCTTAAATGAGATAGATATCACAATTAAGAGATTCGCGGGCTTAATTTGCAACGTTAATTTTGAGACCACAGGCTGGAGACCTGAGCCTTCGATCAACGGGAGACTTGGATCTTCTAGCATATCTTTCTTCATTTTCTTCGAGTCGCGATGAGATACTAGGTGGATCGTCTCAATGTTTCTCGTGTAGTTCTTTCGAACAAGCTTGCAGCGTCTGGGCCCAAGAATTACTTTCTATCCCACTAGACACATCAAAACAAAAAAGCTGGGATAAAATAAAATGCGATGCCAATTTTACCAATTTGGGTCTCTCTGGATCAGCATCACCTCACCTCGCCTGTCTAATATCTGTTTCACAACCGAGTAGTGGCGCTTGGCTCAACGTAGTGCCCTCTTCATCTACCGGTACGCTTCTGGATGATGAGTGCACTCGGGTCGGAGTCGCGATCCATCTTGGACTCAAATTATGTGAACATCACAGATGCAGATATGGAGCGTGTTTGGTTTTTATCCACTCTCCTGTCGTCGTAGTGCCGGCCGCTTTCCACGGCATGCAGCAATAAACGACATCATCATCAGAGGTTTGGATGCAGTTGGGTTCTCTTCCCAAATCGAACCCGTAGGCCTCGACCGTGGTGATGGAAAGCGGCAGGATGGCATTACCATTTTGTCTTTTAAAATGGGGAAGTCGTTGATTTGGGATGCGACTTGTGCGGATACATTTTCGACCGGTAATTTGATTAGGTCCACTGTTGAGCGGGGATCTGTCGCCCTGGACGTAGTGATAAAAAAAATAGTTAAATATTATTCCCTTGCTGATAGAATTTGTTTTTTTTACTCCTGTGGCAGAGTAAACTTTTGGTGTTATTAGACCTCGTTCGATGGCGTTTCTCCGGAGGATTGGCGGGAAGGCGTCTCGATTAAGTGACGAACCTCACGAAACGGAGTGGCGCTCTTGCAGCGTCTCTCACTGGCGATGGTGTGAGGTAATGCTTTCTCCATCACTGTGGCTGGCAGACGATAACAAAAATCATTTTGTTTATAGGTACTTTGTTCTAACTTTTTTTCAATAAATTACGCCACTTCCTTTTATAAATATGTGAAATACATGACGTCATCGATGACGAAAGAAATATTTGTTTTTCGTGTGTACATCATCAGCATCATCATCATCCTCTTGACTTTTATAATCGTAGTGGGGATCCGAATGCAGAAGCCATACTAAATCTCCTCGACAACTGTCTATCAACGGCAGACACCAGCAATTCTAGTATAGTCATAGTTGACCATTGTTTGCATTGGTCAACCATTTTTTAGGTTGTCGTCCTCTCCTACGTCCACTTCAACGGTACCTTGCATGATGGTCTTGCACAGGCTGTCGTACATCCTCAATATATTTTGTTTAATTTTTAGAAAAGGAAATTAAGTTCAAAGAAAGCAAGAAAAGTGTTAAAACACTATTATCAATAATAGTATTAAGATTTGATATTCATTGAATATGTAAATGAATTGATGTTTTCACTGTTGATCAAGTGGAAACTTTTCCTGTACAGTTGGAATCACTTCAGTATTATTTTCTGAATAATTTCAAAATAACGATAGATATGACTGGCAGCTTCACATTTTATGGATACATTTTTTCTGTAAAATCCAGACGTTTTTCAATAAAGTTTCAATTTAGTACTTTAACTTTAAACTCTACTTGAACAACTAACATTTAATATGTCAAAACCTCTCTTGAAATGGCGTCATATCGTCTGGATTAAGTGATTTGATTGAATAAAGAATAGTAGAAAGGAAGATAAGTGTTTGAGTTACAAACTAATGCTGATATTCATCAACGACAATCAAAGATGCAATGACACATGAAAGTATTCGAACATTTCAACTACTATATCAGAAATAAATATTTGGTGGTGTGAAATCATAAGTGGAGAAATTATTTAAAAAATTGAATCAAGCTTTCGGCCTAATGTTTAAAGTATTCTAAGCTTTAAGCCGTTGTGTTTAATAACACTTCTGTTTTAGATGCGTGCCAAAAATATACTTCCTTTTATTTTTTTCAAACCAGATACAAATTTTATTTTTGAAGTTAATCAACTTTATGAGAAAAAAAAATCTTACTCTTTCTACAATTCGATTATCAGATGTTTTGAATGTCCGGTTTCATTACATATTTTACATATTTTTATCTACCAAATAAAGAATCTGCAATGTTATTGATCCAGAGCCGGAATCTTGGTTTCAATCAATTTCTCACCGCCGTAAGCTTCCCTTTATCTTTTCTAAAAATATTTTCATAGTAATTTTTTTTCATAAGCTTTCTTCTTTAATACATGAACTTGAGCGTAGTACTAGAATGACAGTTAGGTCTCATCAATTTATTGTTGAATTTGCTAGAGGTAACCTAAGTTCTATTCTGATAGATTATTCTCTCGCATTCATCGTTTGTTGATCACTCTTCCGGGTTCCAGTATTCCTATCGATTAACGACCCTCAGTGACCCACTGTATTTTAGACACTCTATTGTCTTGCATGCCATGAAACAATTTTTAAAAAGTCTATACAAAAATAGACTTCTTAAAAAATACAAACATATGTGGGTGTGAAAGAGAGAGAGAGAGAAAGAAAGAAAGAAAGAAAGAAAGAAAGATAGAATGTATTCGTAATTAAGTACCGCTTAATTAAACAGAATGTCATGAGTAAAGATCACTATTAAAGATACATTCGAAATTTACTTAAGTTATATCCTAGTGATATATAATTAATATAAGTATGGAACGTTACATATATAATGACATTATTCATCATTACCGAAGTCAGTATTTTTGAGGGATGGATGTCCTCATAAACGGACACTGTTCAAAACATCGCCATTACCTGCATTGCGTATACAAGCGAAACGCCGTCAGACAGATGCAGAGAATGCGAGAGTTTGATAGATGAGAACATGAAAGTGAGAAAAAGACAAATAGTTAGACGTTCACGGAAAGGATTTTCAAATCTATCCTTTAGTACTTTGGATAGACTGTTATCATTTTTTTTATTGGTTACTTGTTTCAACTTCGGTTTTCAGAACAGGGTACGATCATTGTTTACTCAATGTGTTATAATTTATTGACTCTAATCAGGAGAGATATTGTTCGAAATGACTTTTCGTCACGAAACATATATTTAGCTTTTAGGATGTCGAATATTCATCACGGTGTTTTCGGCAGTATTTTTGACAGTATATTTGAGAGAAGTTTTCCATTTACTTATGCTTTTATCATTTAGAAACGAGCCTGACTTCTTCCAGAGAAACCTCAAGTTGTTTTATATGATCGTATAACAGTTAGGATATTTTTACGAAAAATAAGAATATGTCATTATCTGTAGATGGAAGAAACAATAAAAGGGCGTAAAATAAATCAATCAATAGAGATCTTTCTTTATCAAAATCATAACAGGCAAGACGTAAATAATATAGACATAAATGTGAGAAATATATATATGTATAATTTATATCCAGACCACATCTCGGCATTGCTCTCTAATTAACCTTTTTTAATGCGCATTGTTCCACTAGTGGAACATATTTTAAAACGTGAAACTCTAAAAGAATTATTCTGATTGATTTAAATATATTTACTAGTAAATATGTAATAGGAGTAGGTAGTCTTTTTTACCGCCCGGTCAACACTCCTCCCACTTCTCTTAGACATGAGTAGAGGCTTACGCCTTGTTTCTTGTTAAGGAAGGGGTTCCCGGTACTCTTTCTCTCTCTTGCCTCTGTATTAGTGCAGCTCTGTTTCTCCCGTGATGTGTGCAGTCTGTGGCATCACCTCTTCATTCTGGGGGTACACGGTTGACAGTTCTCTGGTTGCTGTTTCCGACTGGTAATTAGGAGCCCTAAATCTTGCGTAGCGTCTTGAGCGGCCGCTCTGATCAAATACCGGGGTGTTTGTAGTGCCATGTCGCGCATGGAAAGGTGTCCCTGCAATCACCTCCGGTGGGCAACCCTGAGGCCGCATAATGATGCAGGTTATGCCAACTGCTCTCTACCCACGTCACGGTCGAAACTGTCTGCTTCTTTTACTTCGGACCTTCTCAACTTCCAACCAAGATTCAACATGACTTACAAAAACCGAAAAATTAATCCTAAACCAGCCACTCAAAAATCACCTAAACCCCTCAACATTTCGTTCTCCAAACATCCGTGGTATTAGAACAAACTTCTGCAGTATGGAATCTTTCCTCACTGCAAACTGCCCGGATATACTGGCTCTCTGTGAGACATACCTTGTCTCGTCTATCCCGTCTTCTGATCTCTCGATCCCAGGCTACCTTCCTCTCCTCAGAAAAGACTCTCCAACCCACATGCACGGTCTTGGAGTCTACGTCAAGGAACATCTCCCTCTAGCCAGAGAGTTCTCTGTCGAATCGCCAGACCAGTCGTACATGTTTCTCCGACTATCTCTTCTCAATGCGGTAAGCTATCTCTTCTTCCTTTACCGCTCTCCATCCTCTCAAGACTGTGCGACACTCGATAGCATTTCTGACAGCATAGACAAGGCTCTCGCCCTCCACACGTTTGCTCACATATTTGTGTTTGGCGACTTTAACGCCCATCATACCTTGTGTCTTAAGAATGCTACTACTGACCACGCAGGCATTCAAACCCTCAATTTTTCAGTCTCTCAATCCCTCACGCAGATAGTTAACTTCCCCACTTGTTTTGCCTTCAACCGGGAAGGTAAAGCTTCTCCTCTCGATCTGTATTTTAACTCCATCCTCGAGTCTTGCAGCGCCTCGCAAGCCCTCTTGGTAACTCTGATCATGCGGTAGTATCTGTTAACATCTCCTTCAACACCACCCCCTATAAAGAACCTCCTACCACTAAAAATTCGTTCTACTATCAACGAGCTGGCTGGAACCCGTTCCGTGATTTCCTCCGCGATGTCCCCTGGGATGGAGTCTTTACGCTCCCCGTCCAAGAATGTGCTTCAGAGGTCTCATCCTGGGTTAAAGCTGGAATCGACGCTTTCATCCCATCAAGGAAATATAGGGTCAAGTCGCGCTCCTCCCCCTGGCTCTCCGCTGCTTGCTCAGCCGCCATCGCCCATAGGAACCGTTACTTTCACCTATTTCGTAGCGACATATCTGACTGCAATATACGTCTCTTTGGCTCCGCCAGTAACGAGTGTAAGCGTGTCCTCAACGATGCTAAGTCATTATTTGCGGCTCGGATGAAGGAACGTATTGCATCTCGCAAATTTGGCTCCAAAGATTACTGGCGTCTCTGCAAGAGCGTATTGAACAATTGCAAACCCTCTATACCTCCTTTATTCAACCAGTTTGAAGTCCTGACCTCCTCTGCCGACAAGGTTGAATGCTTTGCTCGGAAATTTTCATTCAACTCGACGCTCGACTCTTCCGACTTCCCTCTTAGAACTGAGGCTCTATTGAGTGGGCTACATATAACCCCGTCTCTGGTATTGGGCGTTATCTCCAATTTAGACCAAAACAAGGCTAGTTGTGGAGATGTGATACCAGCCATTGTCTTGAAGAAATGCGCGCCTAAACTAGCGCCCGCCCTTTCTAAACTTCGATTGTTCCAGTCTTCAAGAACTCTGGCGACCCCTTTGACCCTACTAACTACCGTCCTATCAGTCTTCTACCCTTCTTCGGCAAAGTCTTCGAAGCCCTAAACAATACCGAGGTGGTTAACCACCTCACATCCCATGATCTGCTCTCAGACAAGCAATATGGCTTCCGCTTTGCCCGATCTACAGCTGATGTGCTTACGGCCATCACTGAAACTGTCTACCGAGCGCTTCAAAATAACGGGGAAGCGCGTGCCGTGGCACTAGACATCTCCAAAGCATTTGATAGGGTTTGGCATGCCAGCCTTCTTCGCAAGCTCCAGGGTTATGGCACGACGAGTCGATTGTTTGACCTAATACAATAATTCCTGTCAAACTGTGAATTGAAGGTCCTTTTCAACGGATTCTCCTCCAGTTCCTATCCAACGAACGCAGGTGTTCTTCAAGGCTCCATGCTAGGCCCCACTCTATTCCTTATCTACATAAACGACCTCCCTGATGCCATAAATTCCCAAGTTGGCATCTACGCGGATGACACCACAATTTATTCCTGCCTCAAAAACAAATCCAGTGTCACTGAGAAAACTAACCTGGCCGTGCGTCTCGAAAAGGACCTCCAATCGGTTGTGAACTGGGGCAGGAATTGGCTGGTCAACTTTAACGCTTCAAAAACAAGACTGCTCTCTTTTAATCACCACAGAGATCCTTCCCTGCCCTCCATTAGAATGTCTGACTCTCAACTTCTCGAGAGCAACTCTCTGCGGCTGCTCGGTCTCACGTTGACTGC
>OZ010582.1:3157380-3167380 GCA_963932145.1 Acanthosepion lycidas
GTGTACTAAATCAGAGAAATGAATTAGCTATTTTGGCCGTCATAATCATAAATTTTACTTAAATAATATTTAAATATAAAATTTTTGAAAAAAATGTGATATGGTAATATACATACTTATACTTGATATGAAAAAAAAATAATTTTACATACTGTAAGTAATTCTAATACATTTACATGTTTTAAAAAGAAATATAATCTATCACCTTATATCACCTCCATAACCTACATACTGAGTAAATTGAAACTAATATTCAAGTTCTGTCAGTTATATTTTTCATTATTATTACAGAAATATGTCTGTAAAAAGACAATATGAATAGAGCCAAATGAAAAACATTTATTTACCAAAGTTTTCGTCATCGGTGAACATTATCAAGGTAAATCTAAATATCTTAGATAGATGCGTGGATTTATAAACATAACTAAAACGTAAGGATGTTCGTAAATACTTTTCTGTAAAATAAAATCATTCCATTTATCTTGAAGATCTATTATAGGACAAAACACGATGGTAAAGAAACACTTTCCTTTACTCTTCATTGATACATATATATATATATATATATAAACAATCAAATATAACACATGCACTCACACACACATCCATATATATATAGGTTGATTTAAATCTGCATAATATGAAATTGATTTCAATAGAATGTCGGTTTTGTAATCCTAAAACGATATGATAGATTTGAAAATTATAAACTTGTCAAAATTCAAAAAAGTTCACCTTAGCACAAATTGTTCACTTCAATAGACAATCAAAATTCAGATATTAGCTTATAAAATTATCTTCTTCTTCATGTTTCTTTGTTCATTCAACATTTCCCGCCATTCAAATGATGAGTCATATTTCTTGAATTGAAGAGAATGGCCTATCATAGGTGACTTGCCTCGCGCAAAATTAACACGAATAAATTTTCTTTCTTTCTTTCTTCTTTCCTTCTTTCCTTCCTTCTTTCCTTCCTTCCTTCCTTCCCTCCACAATTTGTATTTCCAGAAAAGTAAGGAAACGAGAAATGGTCTAAATTGAATGAAACAAAATAGGAATAAAAGAAAAAAAAATCAGCAGCATAGTGAACAGAGATAGTTTGAATGGCGTGAAGTAAATTTAACATGTGCTTTTATTTGCAAATATTTCTAGTTGAGAATTACGGCAAACATAGAAGGAAGGCAGTTGGAAAAATGACAAGAAAATTGTTTAACATTAAATACGGATAAGGCTAGCAAAAATAAAAACTGAAAATTGTTTGGAAGCAAAAACATTCATCAAAATTAAAGAAAAACAGGAAACGTGAATCGTAAGAAAATAAATAATTTGAGTACCGAGGTAAAATAGACAGAAATGACCAAATGATAATTACAGTTAATTACTGGTTAAGTAAGTGAAGTTAAAGAGAGAAAAATGTAGAAAATTGACGAAAGGACGAGTAATAAAATGAGAGGAACAATTCCTATTACAAGAAATCATTGCGATTGAGAGAAGTAAATTAAAATTGAAGTAAATTAGTGAGCGGAAATATTAATGAACAAAATTACAATAAAGATCAAGCTGTCACAAAAATATGAAGAAGTACAAGAAAGCTAAAAATATCGAAAACTATTGAAAGTTATTAGAAGAGAAAGTAAAATTATATATTAGGTTGGTGCAAAAATAATGTCGTTTTTTGACTTTCAACTTCAAAAGATCATAACTCCTTTCATAATAAACTTTATTAATCCAAATAAGAACCATTAGAATCGACATATTTTGCCAACGAGAAACAAGTTTATTTATTCCATTAGCATAGAAATCCGGAGTTCTGGAAGCGATGAAGTCATTGAAGGCCGATACGGCATCATCTCGGCTTTTGAAGCATTTTTCGCGCAGGAAGTTGTCGAGATGCTTGAAAAAGTGATAATCGGTGGGCGAAAGGTCCGGTGAATATGGCGAATTATGCAGAGTCTCGTAGCCCAATTCGTTCAGCTTCTGCTGGGTCAGTTGAGCAACGTGCGGGCGAGCGTTGTCATGGAGGAGAATTGGTCCCTTCATATTGACCAATCTCGGGCACATACGTTGGAGCTTCTGGTGCATTTCGTCAATTTGTCGGCAGTACTTCTCCGCCGTAATCGTTTCGCCCGGATTCAAGAAGCTGTGATGGATGAGACCGGCCGCAGACCACCAAACAGTCATCATAACCTTTTTTTGGTGCAATTTCGGCTTCGGGAAGTGTTGTGGAGCTTCTCCGGCATCCAACCACTGTGCCGAACGTCGCCGGTTGTCGTAGAGGATCCACTTCTAATCACACGTCACAATCCGCTCGAGAAATGGGTCGTTTTTGTTGCGCAGAAGGAGCGTAGAAAAACCTCAAAACGACGATTTTTTTGATTATCGTTCAATTCATGCGGCACCCATTTATCCAACTTTTTTGACCTCCCTATTTGCTTTAAATGGCGAACGACTGTTGAGTGATCGACCTTGAGTTCAACAGCAACTTCTCGTGTGGTTTTGCGAGGATCGACTTGAATTAAGTCTTTCAAATATTCGTTATCAACCGTAGTCGGCCGGCCGCGACCGTCTTCATCTTCGAGGCTCTCGTCACCATTGCGAAATTTCTTGAACCACCGTTGTGCCACACGTTCGTTAGTGGTTCCTAGGCCAAACGGATCATTGATATCACGAGCTGTCTCGGCATTTTTTCGGACTAGTTTGAACTGGAACAAGAAAATCGTGCGGATTTGAATTTTGTCCATGCTGTCGAAAAGCCTGCAAAAAAAATGAATGAAGAGATTGAGAACGGTAACGAATAACACGATTCGATAGAGCGAAAAACGCGCTTCAATATGATATATAACATGGCTATATATATCAATGAATTAATTCAGAAATCATATATAAAAGTAACATATGTGAGAAAACGACATTATTTTTGCACCAACCTAATAGGAAGAAAAATGCGAGAAAATAAACAACGAATGAAAGCAAAAAGAATGAAATTCAGTGATAAAAATTATTGTTTATACGAAACAATTTGAATGAATGTTGAAAACTAAGAGGATTCAGTCATTATTTTTTTTACTTTTTACTCACCTTTCACGAATCATTGAATTCTCTCATTTCTCCCTTCTTACCTAGGAATATTATCAGGGATATTGCTTACGTAAATATAAGGATTCACATAAGGTATAGGGGTATCAACACTAAATGGCGCATAATCTGAGTCCTGATTAAAGGCATAGACACAGCCTGACACAGACTGTCAAGAGTCAGTGTTGATACTTATGTACCCACTGATTGCACACACATATACATATATATGTATGAATTAGGATCAAATATGGATTACAAAATGATAGGATAAGTAAAAAATAGTAACTGTTTATAAAAATAACGCGTTTTCTTTTATTTAAGCTTCAACAGAAACTGAAATATGGTGGAGAAAATTCTGAAAGAAAGTTCTGGTATCTTTATTTTTGTTATGTTTGTTTTTCATTGTTTAAGCAGACCTCACGTGTATCTGCCCTGTCAGGAAGCGTTTGTGTATATAATTCATATGTGTATCTGTATCATAATTCACGTTTGTCTATGCGGGATTCGGATAATGTGTAATCGTTTGTGTGCATTTGAGCGTTTCGTACAAACGTTCATCTATATTTGGTGGTTGACCGCATGTTTATTTGTAGAAATTTTGTATGAGATTAAAAGAACTTAAGTTAGACCGATATTGGATGTAGGTAGACGTATCTTAGATTGTTTAATTACAGGTGTTATGAAAATTGTTAATAATGTGTGCTTTACGTGTGTTTATAGACGGCAAAATATTTATCAGAATTCCCTTTTTAGTTTTTCGTACGTAATGAAAATGTACTTTTCTAATTAGAGTGATATTTATGAAATCAAAGTTATTCAAACGAGTTCAAATTGTCCGAACGTAGATGCTGGCTTTTAGATTACTACATGGTCCGCCAATGTAGCTCTATTTCTCTATTTTATGTCATAAATCCTAGGATCGAATATGGTGTTAGATTTATTTAATTCTTGTCTTGGATGTGATGTTCATGATATAAGTGTTGGAGATAAATGGTTTGTATTCTAATATTGTTGAAAATTCCTAATAGACGCTCAAACAACAGACGCACCCAAACAAATGCGCATTACATAATAGGAAAGATAGAATTGCTTCTTATTTATCTTTCGTGGTTGTGCGCAGAGTGACTTTAAGATGCTTTGTGTTAGGGTGAAATAGTACTCAACACTAATTGAAGAAGTAGTAGTAGGTAGACATATCTTATTATTAAATGTTAGTGATGTAATAAAATGTGTTTGATGCATGTTTATATTTATTATATAATATTTATCAGAATTAACTCGAAGTATTTGCCGCGTAATAAATTATATCATATTTTTCATTAGGAAGGAATTTTTCAAATTAAATTTACGGCTAAAATATGAAACTTGCTGGAATGAGATCTTGGTTGGGAAGAGAAACTTTCAGCATCTTCAAATATAGATAACTAGACTTGTTTCGAAAAACCCTCGAATTTTTGATTTGCCAATAATCAAATCGATCTCGAGGGAAAAAAAGGTTTTAAAAATAAGAAAGAGCTACAAACATGAACTTCTGCCGAAAAAAATCGCACAGATGCAGGTCTGAATCCCAAAGAAAAAACACCGATACGAGTAAATAACTAACTAACAAAAGAGCTCAATACAACCGTAGAGCAGACCTAGATACACCTAGTGAGCCAGACAAACCTAGGTAGGTTTGTCTGGCTCACAAGGTGTATATATATATATATATATATATATATATATATATATATATATATATATATATATCGAGAGAGAGATACTAAAATTTAAACATCAATTTGTTCTTATTAAACAGAAACACCATTTACCGAAAATCTGCTCTGAATCGTAAAATCAAAAATATGCAATAATACTATGACATTATTTAATTAGAAAAACGTTTAACTGCTTTTATAAATAATATATATATATATATATATATATATATATATATATATATATATATATATATATATATATATATATACAAAATTTTATTGTTCAAATAAAAGTATTTTTTTAATTGTTTTTTTTAATTTTTTAGCCCATTCTAGCACCTTCCAAATTTTGGTTAAAACTCTTCTTTTTCTTGTCTCGGCGAGTGGGCCAAAGCGTCTTTTTTGGTCTTTAAAGACATTTTTAGAAATTCTTGCAAAAGTCATATAATTGTCAGATTTTAATGAAATTTTCATGGCTTCACAGATGAATGAAATTATTTGGAAATTTTTATTTTAGAAAATCTTGGTAAAATATATGTTTATTTTATATCTGGTACCCCGACTTGATTTTATGAAATTTCGAGAAATTGAAATACCACCCTCTTGATATTTTATTAATTAAAAGCAGAACGTCTTGGGGAATTTAAATAATCAATTGTTTTTATCAAACAGAAAACACAATTTACCTAAAATCTGCTCTGAATCATAAAATAAAAAAATGCAATAAATCTATTATTAGAAAAAATGTTTACTTGCTTTTATAAATATATTATATTAAGAACACTATATTTTTTCGATGAAATATGAATTTTAAAGAATTTTTTTCATTTTTCGAAGTTTTAATTTGAATAATTTAATATTTTAAGTTTTAAATATTGTACAATTATGTATTACTGCCATCCTTTTTGATGATATTAAGTAAACAAAATTATATTTATTAATCATAAATGGAAAGCTTAGTACAAATCAGTAAACACCAATATTTTAAAAATATTTTAAAAAGAATTTTGAAGAGTTTATATATATGTATAAGCGTGCAGATTTTTGTGGATATGGACTCCCATACACTTCAGAAAATAAGAGTGATAACTGTAGTAAATTTAAAGACAGACTTTCTAAAATTTCTTAAAACATTAGATTACGTAGAATGTACTTAAGATTACTGAGTACTTAAAGTTATATATAAAAGGCTCTCAGATTATATTCAATTATTTTTACGTTTAAAGTCGCCATAGAAAAACATCAGATATACAAACATCTCTTATCAAACTGTCAGGCACTTCAACAGCCTAAATAAACAACTACTGTCAGGTTTAAAAATGCATTTCTGCGATGCCTTATACTTAAAGTATATAGTAGTTGTTTCATATCAGATTAATTATCAGCTCATATTCCACAAATAAAATTTCAGAAAATGCATTTTATTTTTGGAAGATTTTTAAATAAAGAGAATTACATTGCAATGAAAGACAAATTAAAAAGGGCTCTAAAAATCTATTTTAGAAAAAACAAAGACCTCCAGCCAAATAAATAAGTTTTTGAAGTACAGCAAGTTATTTACTTATTGGAAATATCACATTTTATCTATAAACTTGAAATTGAAAATAAAATAAAACATTTAAGAAAGAATTTTCATTTTTAAAATTCATTATTTACTTTTTAATACATTTTGAAACATAGGTATGGCGTTTACTGTACATAGATATCAGAACTTCTATACATTCATCACGATGTCTATAGTTGTGCAACATGTATTATGATAAAGATTTGCATTTTATTTACAAGACACCTGATTAAATTCATGGAAACTTATTTAGAGAAGCAATAAATGTGAAACTGTCTACAAATGTCTTGAGAATAAGTATTATTACCAACTTTAGCTGTATGCTTTTATGTGCCATAAGAAATTTAACCATAATTTTTTTTGTAATTTAACATCGGAGAGTGTGCCTGAAATCTAATATTACCAAATCATTTAAAATTTTATAAATGATGTAGCAAATAAGGATTTTATTCAGTTGAATTCGAAATAAATCACGTCTAATGTAAGTTGAAGTTCTCCACAAACACGCATATGTAAATAGAAAATCTGCGAAAGCGCACGGAAGGAGAGATAGTTGTATTCTCTTTCCCGCCACACGCCACGCATTGATCTCTTCTATCAAGCGGTTCTGCGACGTTGCTGATGGCATTGCTGAGTGGCGGGAAAATTTGGCGCCAGTCTCGGCTCCCCGCGCGGTTTCACACTGTCTGCGCGCACACTGCTGGATAGAGTCGGCAAGTATTTCGATTTTGTCGAAACCTGAAGATAGTCGCAGAATGATAGGGGAGGGCTGGTGAATTAGCTGTCACGATCGAGTATACATTTCCCAGAAGGAGATATTGAGGACGCGTCTACGAAATGCGTGCTCGGAAAGTGAAAATAGATGTTTTCTGCTTGTGAGTTTGCTTCCAAGGGCTCCAGATCTGTTTTTATAAGCAGCTATGTATGAATAGACAGTAAATAATTGAATGTTTCTTTTTATGATTTTTGTTTTCAATTGGCCAACCAGGTCCTCCTTTACGTCACCAATATCGGAGGAAGCTAACATGCTGAGACGTGTGAATCAACAAGGTAAAAATTATAACAAAAAACAGATAAACTTGGAAAATGTGCAATCTATCGCGCAATCATTATTTGTGGATATATTTGTGCAATTGCAGTATAAATCATGGTTAAAGATTTAGTAATACATACGGACACATAAACACATAGCTATATATGCAAAAAAGACACGTACATAATATACGCACGCAACCCCCATATAATAATAATAATAATATATATATATATATATATATATATATATATATATATATATATATATATATATATATATGTAATCTGTTAGTGCGTGTATATATGTGCATACATCTTGCAAAAATATAATCAGTGGTAGACAGAGGTCGGTATTTGAAACGAAATAAAATCTTGTCGATAATTTGCCCAATGTCGACGTAGGTGAAGCCTCAACAACGCTGGTTTTAATGCTGGCGCAATACAATCTTTATTCTCTTCCCTACGATTCTCTTTCTGCTGGGAGAAACTAGTCTTAGAAACTATACGGTTATCCCCACCATACACATTTCACTCAGGCACACATAGACACACATTCACGCGCACACACACACACACACATACACACACACACACACACACATATATATATATATATATATATATATATATATATATATATATATATAGTCAACGACGACATAATTCGTACACCTAGTAATTACGAATATTTTTAACCATTTCTCAGAATCTAATGCCCGTATGTAATTTTTTTACATGTTCATAAGCACAAACAACGAATATAAAACTCAATTTTGAGAACAATAGATTAAATACTACAAATTTGACAGGTGAATTATGAAAAGTAGGAAAAGATAAAATTAAGCCTACCGTATGAAAAATAGAAAAAAATTAAACAATTTTCACAATATTAATAGTGAATAGACTGGCGTCCCGTCTTTATAACTTTCTGTAATAGTTTTCTAAAGATTTTGATGAGATTTGAACAAATCTTTTCTGGGATTTTCTTCCATTCTTCAATGGTTATATGTTCTTAATTCCTGAAGTTTTTTTAGTGACTGATGATTTGTTATAATTTTTAATTCTTGCCATAGATTTTCAATAGGATTCAAATCAGAACATTGAAAGCCATGGCCGAAATGTAATCTTCTTTTTCTGAAGCCATGCAGTCACTGACTTAGATGTATGTCTGGGATCATATTCTTGCTGGAAAGTAAATCACCGACCTAGATGAAAATTTTGCGTTGATAGTTATAGATATTCATCCAGAATTTGGTTATAGTATGCAAATTTAATTATTTCTCCTATTGCAATTAACCAACAGAGCCCCAAAACTTCATCGATCGACATATGTTTTAATGTTGCCACTGTGTTCTTTGGGAGAAAAGACTCACTTTTCTTGCGCCAAATCTTGTGTACACCATTATGGCCAAAAAGCTCAATTTTTGTTTTATCACAAAAGCAATTTTCTTTGTATAAGAACGTTTTGGCAAAATTAAATTCTGCACTAATTTGACATGGTTTATGAAAAGGGGTTCGTCGTGGTCAGGTTCCATACAATCCATTTGTATCTAAAAAAAAAAGAAAAAGTTGTATTGTGTGAATATTTACGCCGATACACATCGTATTCAAACTTTTGGCGATGTATTTCAAAACAACTCTTGGTTTTATATTAACCTGGCGACAAAGTTTTGCTATTGAATCAGTTGTCTAAAAGTCTTCACCGATAAAAAAATTATGTAAATTACTTAGGCTTACACGAATCAATCAAATTAAAATGATATTTTCTACGGTACGAGTGCTTTTATCATTTCTTATTTTGCATAATTCGTCTGTCATATATGTTTTATTTAACCTATTGTTCTGAAAATTAAGTTTTGTATTTCTTTTTCTGTGCTTAAGTTATGAAAAAAAAAAAAACTTATCATGACACGGGCATCAGATTCTGAGAATGGATAAAAATATTCAAAGTTCGATGGGTGTATGAACAATTTCGTCGTTGACTACATATATATATATATATATATATATATATATATATATATATAAAGCTCAAACACACATATATATACACGCATATATATATATATGTATATACATTCATACATCTCTCTATCTATCTCTCATCTAACTCCCATCGATAGGGGAAATAATCGATTTTTTCATGCTTCTACGGCAGTTTTCATGTAGTTTTCTACTGGCCAGAATGAGAGCCTATAGCTGGCTGCCACGAATAAGCGGGAAGATTCTATTGGTCAGCTTGAGAGTCAACAGCTGACTGACACGAATTTTAACTAGCATTCTAGCATGCAAAAAAAAATCGATAGCTGCATTCGTCATAAGTGGGAAAAATTTAAATCTACATGGCACTTTACTCTAGTTGGCTCATTCGCTTGCTTAAGCTCAACGTTGATTCTAATTCCGCAGAACTGGCTTCGGTGTGAAAAAGTATTTGTTGTTAACATTCTTTTTTCATATGGTTTTTCCAGTTACGAGTCCTTTTTTAAAGCTGATCGGTCTGTGTTCATTTTGTTTAGGTCTTTTTTCGTAACAGATTTAATGTTTAGTATAGAGCTTAGAAAAAATTCGCAGTGTGAGATAGGCAAGAAGTAAAGCATGTAGCAACATCAGCACGGCAGAGGGCACT
>OZ010582.1:3169880-3182380 GCA_963932145.1 Acanthosepion lycidas
TGAGTCACAAATAATCCCACCGCCATCCTCAAACGAAATATCCTCCCCGCAAATTATTACATGCATCCTCAACCAATGTCCCATTCTATGACCATAATGGCGATATCTACTCCCATACTTAACGTTGTCAATGTAAGAAATCCTTTCGGCTTGTGATTTTTAATTAATTAAAAATCTTAATCGCAATACCTTGTTCGTCGTCTTTAATTAAACATATATGAATGAGGGATTGCTGTCTACATGCACAATATATAGAGAGAGTGGTTCAAAAGTAAGTGGACAGTAAATAATTACATTTATTTTGTGATTACATATACATACAATTATATTTACTTATACAATTATTACATTGACAATTAAATTTTATTGTGAACAATAACACAAAAGCCCTTAAATGTTATCAATGCAGGTGCTCAAAATGTTTTCCATCACAATTTACACAGCTATGAAGTCTACCTCTAACGCTTCGACAAACTTTTTGGCACAAGTCTTTTTGGGTATTAATTTCTTGAAATGCATCTCTTATTTAATTTTTCAACCTTTTTTTTCCACCTACTTTTGGACCACCCTGTGTATATATATATATATATATATATATATATACATATATATATATATATATATATATATGTGTGTGTGTGTGTGTGTGTATACCAACTACTTTTGGACCACCCTGTATATATGCATATATGTGAAAGAATTTTGAGGAATTAGGATAACCATATTGTAATCCATCTAGTCTAGGAAAATCCTCAATAGAATGCATTGTATGGTCATATCTTCTTATTTTTGGGATTCATCAGCAGTGCGCATCCACTATCGACATTCGAACCTGGACCGTTTCGATGCAATGCAAGCGTCATACTAACTGTATGAACGGGCCTCTGTGTCGAAGAAGAAATTAAATTGACTTGATGTAGCGTCGCTACTCGCAAATTTTGTGGTGACACACCCATACAAGTATTCAACGGATTGTGCCCCAAGAGCAACATCTTTCGTTTTTCCTACGCTCTTCCATCACAACCGGATATTGAACTCACACACTTTAGCTCCTGTCACTGGATAAAGGCGTTGGTTAAATCCAGTGACAGGACCCAAAGACTGTGAGTTCAATACCGGGTTTAGGCAGTGGAAAACTTGCATAGGGGAATTAATAGGAGCTAACTGATAACTGACATCGATTAAAAACATGGCACGTGGAACTAGAACAGTCTTCCCCAGTAAGCGAAATAAAGGGTTAAGTTCGACATTCCAACCACCTGAAGAAGACCGGTGCATACAACGACCGAAACGTTGTAATATGGCAACAAAGATGAAGACAATAGTCCGAATAATGTAAATAATGATTAGTTTGGTCGAAAAACCATTTGATGGTCTTTATATATAAAATAGTTCTTGAAGGTGAATAATTAAAATATGGAGAATTATTCTTGAATTATTTCTTTTAAATCTGACTCAATATTAATAGAGTTTTTTGCAAATCCTTTTTGATCGAAAACTTTTCAGAAACCTCACCTTCCTTAAACAAAAGACTCTTAATAAAATATGATCTAAAAAATCTAGATAAATGGAAAAAAATAATGACTGTAAAATCTGTAAGAAGCAGTCGAAAGGAATAATTTTGAAGAAAAAGGAAAGAATAAAGGCGCTTCCACTAAAATGGGTAATTTCCTCCATGTTTACATCTGTCAAATTTGCATCAGTGTTCTCAATTTGCTACCAAATCCAAAACAAAACTCCGAATTATGCATTTTAATATAGGCATCATCTCTTGCTTTAAAAATTGACGCAACAAAATCTTACAATTAATCCTATAATTTGGCCATCGCAGAAAACGGACAATATAACAAGTTTATAAAATAATAAAAAAGAAACCAAAATAAAGAGAAAATGAAAGATTTTCTTTGCAAACTATTATGATGTGGCATTGGGGTGGAGGAGAAAATAAAAGAAGTCCAGTGACAAACAGCAGAAATGTCCGAAGGAAAAAAAGAAGTGATGTATTTAAAGCAGAGACAAAGGTTGAAAAGAGAGAAGTGGGAAACAAATAGAATGATATAAAATGAACCTTGGACAAAAGATAGTTTTGTATCCCCGAAGGGTAAAAACAAAGATTTCGAAAAACTAAAATCACCTTCATTAGCGAATGTGTCGTTGACATTAACGTCCCTTTCCAGAACTCATTATATTGATTATTATCATCGTTATTACCTCAGCATCTCTGCCCCTTTGCATCATCATCACACTTTTCTGTTATCGGTCTTCTCCTCCTCCCTTATTCCTTTATTTCGTTCACCCTGCCACCCTAAATCCATTATCATGGTCAACAGTTGCAATGCATATTCAATGCTTAGACCCATTCATCACTCGTGTCTAGCATGTCCCACGTTTCATAGATTTATCTTAATCTTCGGACACAGTCCCTATGGGTGTTGACGCTTTCCACTGGTCACTTTAGGCCATTACCTGCACAGATTACCTTATGACCTTTGGCTACTAATGAGATGACTGTCATCACGATAGAAAATCATACCTTTTGCATTTGAATGAAAAAAGAAATGAATCGGTCAGCAGTTTTCAACGGGAAAACACTTCTGAAGAAAATGTATCTGAATAAAACATACATTTTCTTCATTGTATATTTTATTATAATAAAAGCAGAAAACTAAATAAAATATCGCAGGTATATTTTAATTTTCTATGCAGTTTGACACATTTTTGAAACTGCCAGTTTTTTGGTTTTTTTTTCTACGCCAGCTTTAGAGTAATATTTTCACTCTATTCTCTGGTCCGTATCATGACCAATCATTTCGTCTACCATTCGTGCATGCATGCAATATTCATGCCACATATGGCCCGGTGTCCCTACTATTTACCTTGAGTACCTTGATAAAATCCAAACAAGAATCAGCAATATTATTGGTCCTGATCTGGCGGCTCGGATTCAGTCACTGTCCTACAACGTTAATACTGCCTCCGTCTACCTTTTTTTTTTTTAAAAAAAAAACTTCCACGGTAATTTTTTTTGGATGACCTCTTTGTTATGATATCCAGGCTATGAATTTCAGCTTAGTACTAGATACGCGACGAGGTCTCATCAATAAACAGTTGACTGGCTAAATGGGACTGTAAGTTTTATGCTAACAGATTTCGCAATTCTCGATTGTGCATCTCGATTGTGCATCTTCCATCCGGCTCCACACATTCAAGCCAACTTTAAGGTGCAAAATTTAAATGTAGTGTCAATCGTTATCTACTGCCTTCTTGATAATTCTTTTCTTTTCCCGATAATGATTATTTCTGTCCATAATTCTTCCACGCCCACTAAACACTTAGTGGCTTGGAAACTGATAAAAAAAAAACATTCTGTAAATTATAGCAGATTATTTTATAATGTTTTATATTCCGAATCTTACCTCCTTTCTTCTATTCACTTTTTCAGGGAGATAAGTTTTACATATTACTATATTTACCATAACTAGCTTATAGTACAGGGGAATCTATCTATCTATCTATCTATCTATCTATCTATCTATCTATCTATCTATCTCAGTTCATTTTATATCTATCTATCTATCTATCTATCTATCTCAGTTCATTTTATATTTATCTATCTATCTATCTATCTATCTATCTATCTATCTATCTATGTTTATTCGTTTCTATCTATCTATCTATCTATATATATATATATATATATATATATATATATATCATTTCATTCATATCTATCTATCTATCTATCTCATTTCGTTAATATCTATCTATCTATCTATCTATCTATCTATCTATCTATATATATATATATATATATATATATATATATATATATATATATATATATCTATATATATATATACATAATACATATCGTTTCGTTCATATCTATCTATCTACATTTATTCGTTTCTATCTATGTATCTATCTCATTTCGTTCATATCTATGTACGTTTATTCGTTTCTATCTATAGCTATGTATCTGTCTATCTCATTTCATTCATATCTATCTATCTATCTATCTATCTATCTATCTCATTTCGTTCATATCTATCTATCTATCTATCTATCTATCTATCTATCTATCTCAGTTCATTTTCTATCTATCTATATATTTATCTATCTATCTATCTATCTATCTATCTATCTATCTATCTATCTATCTAACCCTCTACTTCAGTTTATTCGTTTCTATCTATCTATCTATCTATCTATCTGATTCTGTTTAAAAGTGCCCTTTACATTTCTCTTTTTTCTATGCTCCTCACAACAAAGAAGACATGAAAATGAAAACGTTCACCAACATTTAATTAACGTTATAACATTTTGATATATTACCTTGCAAAACCACTCTTTCTAACTGCCTTTCTAAAAACATATAATGGTTGCTCAGATTTTAGGAAGTAAGTCAGGTCGAGAATATTTCAAATGACTCTCACAGTTATTTACCTTTTATTATATTTTATTATTTGCTTTAAGTGAGCAAATTTCACTCACATGATGTTAATCTGACTATAATCATCTAGAAGCATAGAAAATTCTGTCCGTGGAGAAATATAAGACAATTTATTTCATATATTTGAGGCATGAATATTCGAATACATGTAAGCTGCGATTAGGCATTTTTTTTACTGTTTCATTTTAAAATATAAATGAATGGGAAAGAAAAATAACAGCAAAAATAATTAAGAATTTATTAGAAAATTGGGAAAATGACCGAAAAAGTGCGATAATAAAAGGAAACCGAGAGAGAGAGAAAGAGAGAGGGAGATAAATAAATAAAGAGAAAACTATGGAGAAAGAGAGAGAGGGAGTGAGAAAAAAAAATAAAAACAAAAAAAAAAATAAAAACAAAACAAAACAAAAAACAATAATGTCCCATAGCAGTAATATTGTTTTAGATATTGGAGGCATAATGCACATCTGTCAAATTTTTGCCAGGACCTCCAGTCGGGCAACAAATAACAGTCTTTTCACCACTTTCCTCTGGGAGGAATAAATATCATATTAGTGTCTCTGATATTCAAATTACCTATATCTATCTATCTATCTATCTATCTATCTATCTATATCTATATATATATATATATATATATATATATATATATATATATATATATATATATATAATTGAACAGCTATTTTCGCTAAAAAAAAAAAAAGAAGATAAAACATTGCTCGTTTCAACAAATTTTCGACATGTAAAAATTCTCAATTTAATCTTTCCAATTTATTTCTTTTTCTTTCTGCAATTCATCTCTAAGTTGCTTCACATTTCGTAGTATTTCGCAGGTTTTATTCTTTTTAAAATTGTACAACACAAACCAGCGGAAATAGATGTGCAAAATATAAATGAATTGCATTTAAACTTTCGCTTTTCTAATATACAACTTTTAATATGCAAGTAAAAGAAGAGAAAGAGGAGTATTAAGCTCGAGGCTTGCATCAATTCTATACTCAAGAGATTCGATGATTAAACAAGACAAGAATGACTTTCTAAAAACAATCGGTGATGTAACTAAAACGAACAATGATTCGAAATCTAGTAAAAAATCAAAAGTCAAGAACACAAAAATAGGAATAAAACCAATGCACGTTTCACATTTTTATATGAAGATGAATATTTTCAGGAAAGATTAGATGAAAAACGGAACCATTTTAAATAACCACTGAAAAGAACGGTATAAAAAAACAACAAAATTTATATAAAGGCAGCTATAGAAAAATGTTAGAAATCAGCAGACTAAAGATTGTAAATGAAATTAGCATAGGATGAAGTAAATTAGACCCAAAAGTATAAAAGATTCATCAAATGGAAAATAGCCAATACGTAATGCTGCAAGTGATTACACTAATATCATTCAGTTCAGTATTATAACCACTAACTAGAAACACACCTGGGATTTGAGATTCAAAACAAACTCCTAAATTACAAAGAATTAATTATTGAAAAAAAAAAACAAGAACACATAGCAGTGAATTATGAAGATTGTTTTGAACAGAGACAAGATATGGAACAAAGAGTACTGTTTGACAAGTATGTCGACATTTTCAGGGATAGTGTAAATGTCGTGATAGATGAAGACGTACCAGCTGTTATTGCTGTGCTGGGATCAGGCACGAAGAATTAAGAGAGAAAAAAGACAGCCTTCAACCGGTGATAGAAATTAGAGGTAGTTTCAAAACGATGTAATCGTTGAAAACAGTTTCAACGTCGAAGAAGGGATGAAATATTGAAGAGACTTGCTCTTAATTACTCTACTGTGTAGGTCACTATTTACTTATGGTGTGAATATTGAATGAGTGAATAATAATAATAATAATAATAATAATAATAATAATAATAATAATAATGTGATAATTGTTGATGATCTTGTATCAGGTTGCACGGTATTGGCACCCAGTTAATATAAAAACCCGACAGAGTAGGCCAATATCTGCACTGGAAAATCTGTAACTTCTACGGGAAGGAAACTGAAAGAAATTGGTATGAACACGACCCAGTCCCGGTTACGGAGATAGGACCTGTTATAATTTTATGGGACAACAAAATACACTCAGAGAGAAAAAACTAACCACCTACACATTGTTATTTGAAATCGCAAACAAAAAAAAAGTCTCCTTATTGATATGGCAGTGCCTATAGACTGCAAAGTATATTTGAAGATCTTCAAAAAGCTATCAAAATGCAAGGACATTGAAATCACAATCTCAAAAATCTGGCACATGGGTATATCAACAATCCCTTTTGTAGTTGGAGTCCGGGGATTGATTGGAAAAGATTCCAGTAGATTCAATGAAGGGATTTCTGGAAACCCATGCCTTAAAAAAAATACAAAAAATTGTTTTCACGAGTACAGCCCGCACCTTACGAAGAGCTTTGTTTATATAAAATATGTGTGTTTTTTTTTTTTTGTAATTGCTCAGTGGAAAATATTATGACGCCATTTCTGACCTTAGGTGTCTAGGCAGGGAGCGGAAAGAAATGTTTACACACCAGAAAACATTAAAATAAAATAAAAATGATAATAATAATAATAATAATAATAATAATAATAATAATAATAATAATAATAATAATAATAACAGTCTTGTGTCGTTTTCTATCTAAGAAATGGCTACAATTTTTTTGGTTAATATTCTAATAATTCAACATATTCTGAGACAAAATGACTTTTAAAAGCTGTCATACTACAGAAAACAAAGGCAAAGTTAACAAAACCAACAACAACAACAATAATAATAATAGCAGTAGTAGAAGTCATCTGAACGTGAATAACAATTATCAAGGACTACTGGAAACAGATTCAGTTAAGCTGAATGGAAGGAAAGATAAAGATGTCTGCAAAGATTCATTAAAATCTGACAATTATTTGATTTTTGCAAGAATTTCCAAATCAATGTTTTTTTACTGCAAAAAGGACGCTAAAATTTTCTCTTGGTCTCTTCGCTGATGCAAGCAAAACCAGATTTTTACCAAACTTTCGAAAGTGATAGAACGAATTTAACATTTAATTAAATAATCAAAAATACTTTGATCTTTCCTCTTAATAATAACATAAATAATTTTACTATAAATCTTTGTTTTTATTAATTGTGGGTCGTTTTTCATCATGATATGCTCTTTTACAACGAATTATGGAGGTACTTATCGTATTAACAGCAAAACTTTCGTATATTGTCTATTTGACGGTGTATCTAGTGCAAAATTTTGTATGTTTCATTACATTTCTAGAATTCTAGTCCAATTTCTTCAGTTTATGAAGAGTCCGTAGTAAAAACTTTCAGTTATATATTCCTTCGTTCAAAATTTCACTCTAGCGTCTCATATTTTCTCGTCATTCTTTGATATTTTTGCAGACATCTTTATCTTTCCTTCCATTATAAATAATTTCATTTTATCAAAACCAATATTTTTAAAAGAATTTCGATTTTTTTTTGTAACGTGTCGATTTTTGTAGATACGGGTGTTCATACGCGACATTATCAGAAAATAAAAGCGATAACGATGGTAAATTTAATGTCAACATATTTAAAATTCAATAAAACATTAGATTACAGTGAATATTTTTAATATTACTGAGTACTTCAGTATCTGTCTATATTTCTGAGATGAGGTATTATGTACACTATTTACGTTATTCGGATTATTGTCCCCATCTTCGTCGCCATATTTATTACAATGTTTCGGCCATTGTACGCTCCGATCTTCTTCAGGTGGTTGGAATGTCGAAATAAACCCTTTATTTTGCTCACTGGGATAGACTGTTCTAGTTCCACGTGTCATGTCTAATGGTTGTCAGTTATCCCCTACTTGATCCCCTCTCCAAGCCTTTATCCACTCTGCCCTGTGTCCTTGAGGACACATGGCCCAGTGGATAAAGGCTTTAGTTAGATCCAGTGACAGGACCCAAGGAGTGTAAGTACAATACCTGGTTAAGGCGGTGGATAACTTAGAGAGGGGGTTAAGCAAGAGATAACTGATAACTAACATCCATTAGACATTGCATGTGAAACTAGAACTGTCTGCCCCAGTAAGCGAAATAAAGAGTTAAGTTCGACATTCCAACCACCTGAAGAAGGCCGGAGTGTACAACGGCCGAAACATTGTAGTAAATATGGCGACAAAGATGAGGACAATAGTCCGAATAATGTAAACAGTGTACTGTGTAATTAATAATTATATAAAAAGTCGCTCTCATTTATTTCTTCACTTGTGTTTTACAGATAAATTCCCCGGAGATAAATATCAATCTGTTATTAAGTGAACAGCTACTGTCGCGTTAAAAATGCATTTCTACGATATTTTAAACTTAAAGTAAATAATACTTGTTTCAAATCAGATTAATTATACTATAAGTGTGCAAATATTCTTAGAATAAAATTTCAGAAACGAATATTTTACTTTTGGAAGGTTTTTAATGAAGAATTACATTCTGATGACAGATCACTAAAAGTGCCTCTAAAATATTAATAATAAAAAAAATATATCAGAAATTTCAAAACGAAAACTAGTTCCTGTCAATTTTAATTTGTGTTGAAATTCAGTGAAGTATTTTTCTTATTAGAAATATTAAGTTTAATCTATTAACTTGAAATTAAAAATAAAATAAAAGATTCAAGAAATATCTTTCGTTTTTAGAAATTAATTTTAAACTTTAGGTATCGCGAATCTTTAGACGAACCGGTAATAATGGTTTTTTTTATTTTTACTCTGTAATTTATTATTTGTAATCAATTGAATTTCCCAATGAAGCAGAATTTTGATCAAATTTTAAAAGGCTTTCTCAATCCTCAGAGTTAATCTTCTTCTTCTTCTTCTTCTTCTTCTTCTTCTTCTTCTTATTATTATTATTATTATTATTATTATTATTATTATTATTATTAGAATTTTTAAATTATTAGTTTGTAATCGTTTCAAACTTGGCCATTCTCTTCAAGCCAGATTCTCTTATCATTTGAATGCATTTAAATTATTCAGTGTAATACAGAAAGGAATATTATCCTTTTCATTATGCTCATCGTGATTGCAGAGACAGATTTACATTATCATTATTATAATTCTTCTATATTTACACTTAATATCATGGAAATCTTTCATTATCATCATGGAAATCTTTGTCTCAAACTAAATATCTAATCTGATTAGACAAAAGAATCGGGTCCCACTATCATGACGTATTCATTATTTTCTAATAAAAACCAGTTAGAGGCACAACGTACGATGACCTTATAACAAGGAAAAAAATGGAGAGTGTATACGGTGATAGACTGATGGAAAGGGTATTGAAAGTATAGTTGGTGGGTTGGGAATTGGGGGATTATAGATTGGGTGTGGTCCATTGTCCGGATAATAATAATTACGATACGAATGACTGGCCCGAGAGAATCTTACACTGACCTTCTCATTGGCAGGGTGTGGTGAGGGAGTGAGCCAGATGAAAAATAAATTTAATATTTGCATTAACAGGGTCTGTGTTTGTGGTTAAATGAGAAGAGGGAATTCGATAAGCAGAGTTAAGGATGTGACGGTCAGTAATGGAGAAAAGGAAACAGAAGAAAAAGCAAATAAAAGATGATATACATAAATGGAGATAGATAGATAGATAGATAGATAGGTATGAAGAGACTTAGCTTTTGGAAGGGTATCTTTCGCTATCCAAATTCATTTTCGGATTTCGGTTTCGCTTTACCCGTCCTTTGTTAAAAAAAAAAAAAAACTTCTTAAATACTTTAATTTTTGTAATTTCTTAATTTCGATATCTCTAATTTATAATTCGAATGTTGGGCTCTTCATTATTCTGATAATCACATATCTGGTCTTATATATATATATATATATATATATATATATATATATATATATATAGATAGATAGATAGATAGATAGATAGATAGATAGATAGATAGATATACAGGGAAAATGCAACGTAGTAAAATGATTTGTTTTGTTATTTACCAGTCGGTTGTCACAAAATGAAATGAGCATTAACCTGAATGAAACAGAAGTAGAGTAAATTAAATGCCCATGAACAAATATTCATCCATACCTATATTCGTCATGATAAGAATACACATATGTGAAATCTGACTGACATGAAGAAAATAATGAACACACACACACATCTATATATATATATATATATATATATATATATATATATATATATATATATACACATACACACACATACATACACGCACACACATACAGAAATATAGACAGAGTGGAGGTGCGAAAAGAATCAGATAAAGAAATAGATAAGTAGAAGGAAAGTTAGATAAATAGATTTGAATAGACAAACAAACAAACAAACATGTATACGGTAAAAAAAATGTATGAGGCTCAACTAGGAATGGATTCTTCTCAAGATTGTTATATATTGTATTATTCTCAAAGACTCACAGATTCGCATCACATTGTGGCCGTATTACTAGTTAATATTATGATGTGTTCCTAAAAATGATAAAATAGCAAAGAAAAAGCCAACATTATGTTCGGAAAATAAAACAACCATATAACTCTAGAAACATACACACAAATTATACACCCAATAAAATCATCCTTGATAATGGCTAAAAGTATAGCCGAAAGCGGTCGGAATTACAGAACATTTGGACAGTTTCTACACACTGTGTCTAGAAAATAAATAAAATGCTTAATCTAGTTCTTTGTCTGTCGTCTTTAATGAAACATGCATAAATGAAGGATTGCTACCTAAATACACAATATATATATACATGTACATACATACACACACACACATACATATATATATAAAGAATACATATATAAAGAATACATACATACATATATATATATATATATATATATATATATATATATATAATTATTTATTTTTAAAGAAAAAAAAATTTATAACATAAATATGTTATAAAATCACTACAAAAATAGCCATTTTGTTTCAACACCTTCGGTGTCTTATCAAGTGATGACGTTGAATGTAAAATAAATGGTTTTAAAAGTTTCAAATTAATTAATATTCTACGCAAGGGGAAAACGTTGTTACAAAGGCTAGATGGACCAATCAGAACACAAGTACAGGAAAATTCAAAAAGCTCGATAACGAAGTCATGTTATAATATCTATTCAGATGTTTAGTATTAAAAAAATAATTTATTCCAACGAATAATTACTAAATTATATGATAAAATTTAATATTAAAATTTAAAACTGCTAATTACAAAATCAAAATTTAACATTTATTCGCTATCAAGTTTACAACTATAAAATTACTGAGGAGAAAAGAAGAAATATATATGTTATTCAATTTATTTTTTCATTGAAGTTACTTTAGCTATATTTAATATCCGGTCTTTTTACAATGTATACATTTTAATCCTCATGGTGTGTAAATGGGGTCCCAAACTCACGCGTAAAACAAACGCAGTCAGATTCTAATACATAAGCACCAAGACATATACACACAAAAAAAAGGGGACAAGACAGAGAACATCTCCACCGTCTGTCATGAAAAAAAAAAGGGGGGGGGATGGGAGAAGGGAAACCAACACACACGTACATACATACATAATTAAAAGTGGATGCACTTTCCATACACATAGATACATATAAATACATGCACACACATCCACAGACATTGACCCAGACAGTTGGATACCCCAACTGATAAATATTTAAGACAGAAAATGTCATTGCATGAATGTTAACAACCTATTGAAATCTAACTTAAGCGAGTAAATATACAAAGATAAAAATGATCAAAATTAATATTATTTAATATATTAAAATATAGTGTATGTAAAAAAAAACAAAAACAAAAAAAAAACCGGACATTAAATTCAACACCCATCGGTAGCTACGATGTCCACCTCATATACATATAAGTATATACACGCACACACATATACACACACATATATACGCATACAAACATATATATATATATACACATATATACATACATATACACACATATATACATATACACATACATATACACATACATATACATATATAA
>OZ010582.1:3184880-3187380 GCA_963932145.1 Acanthosepion lycidas
ACCAAATACAGGAGCGTTAGATATAGAGAAGAAACGAGGACAAAATGAAATTGAAATGCGGAAAATGATTCGTAGTCCGTGTTGGGAAAATTCAGATATGAATGTTGAATAATTGTGTTAAGAAAATCCTGTTAATGAAAAGTTGTGGATAAGGGAGGTCAATTATAAAACACTTAGTTATGACTTCGCGAGGAATTAGTAAAAAACAAAGAAAAAAAATTAAACCCCGCTTCCGTTTTGAGATTTCATGTAATCACGTCAAGTGATCAGAGCTTTATATATTAAAATGAAAAACTAGAAACAAAAAGAGAAACTAATTATAAAGCACAATCTGTCAATCGAAAATAAGAATTCTTTTATTTCTTTTTCACTCTGTTCATATATAGCTTTATAATCAAGTATATACAATCTAGGATTCTATAACGCGATAAAGGTAAAAATACAAACACTTTGAAGAACAGATTATAGTCTTAATAAAGATTGGGAATGTGATCCAAATTAGTGGAATCATTTTCAATTACTCAAATCATGAGATTTCATTTGATCTTAAATTGTCAATGAAACAGCAGAATCCATGATTTCATAAGGAAATTACTTGAGAAAGAGTTCAATCCAAATTCAAGAGGAAAAAATACAGAATTAATCGAAAGTTAATAAATGTGGGTAGGTCAACTTTGAGATAAAAAGAGATTCATTTGTTGCCTTTTAAAAAAATGCGATCAAATCGAATAAAATGATATTCTGAGAATTTAATTGAAGAAAAAATGCAAATCTCACAAAAATACAGAAAAATACAGAAAAATACATAATACATATAACTTTGAAACAAAACTTCACGAGCTTCAACTTTTTCGAGAAGAAAAACAGAAATAAGCGTATATTTAGAAAAATGTAAAGACCGAAACGAAAACGATATCTCTTTTCCAATATAGCAAAAAAGGTCCAATGCCATACACACACACATATATATATATATATTTATATATATATATATACGAAATTATATATTCATTTTTGCCGATTAAATGATATTAAGTAAAACTATATTTAACTCATCATAAATAGAAAAGCTCACAATAATTCAGCGACCCTCTGTATTTTAAAAAGAAATAAGAAATTCTTTTAGAAATACAGACGTCCATACACAACATGATATATATATATATATATATATATATATATATATATATATATATATATATATATATATATATATATATATTTATATATATTATAAATTAACTGATTTAAATGTTTTTCGCTACACATTATTAACCATGTTTCAAAAATGGAAGCTGAATGGTTCAAATTTAATGTTGTAATAAAATTAAAAACATTAGTTCCATTTCATCCTCAAACGAATTTCGAAGTAACTTATTTTTTAAAATTTACTGTTTTAAATGCACAGAAAAATTCATAATTCAGTTTTCCCAAGGATACAGGGTAATCTAATCATTCAGACAACGCGTGGTCGCGTGTTCATCTTTATTAACTTTTGTTGTATCAGTTATTAGTTACGTTTGAAAAAAGGGTTATGTTTAGTTAGGTGTAGGGATGTATTTTTTCAACGAATGCTGACATCCGTTAAATGCATGTCGTCTGGGGTTTTTAAAAAAAATTATTGTTAACGGCAAAAAATTCTTACGGCATTTTTTCTATTTGTATACTTAAAGATTTTTTTTGGATGTTCAGGTTATAATACGTTTTATTTACCTACCATTTGAAAATATTTTCACTTTTAATTATCAATAGACTATATTTCTTTTTAAACAAATAATGCTTTTAATTTAGTTAAAAAATGTATTTAATTTAATGGTGATTACAAAGGTGTTTGGAGTGACACTAGTGATGCCGACGTTCTGGCTCCATACATATTCCCATAAAACCTCAGACACAACACAGAGCGCATACACATCAAGTGCCTTGAGAAGTTAATGCTTCCCTACGACAAGAGATGGTCTGCTGGAAGACTATGTATCAGCAGGATTCTGCACCATGTCACACAACCAGGATAACCCGGTGATGACTGTCAGATAATATATATGTGACCACATCAACCCTTACATCTGGCCACTTAACTTCCCAAACAGCAAAACCACTTGATTATTATATGTGGGGCACAGTTGTGCGAGAGACAAACATTACTTAAATGAACTGAAGGCAAGTATTATGGAATCATGAGGAAGACAACTTAACCGAGGAAACCACCCAGAAGAATTGCAAGAGATTCCAAATTCGCCTTTGTTGAACAAATTTTCTGTTTAATATTTCAATATATCTTTGTGTAATGTTGGCAATTTTATCTGTTAAAATTTTCAGTCATTTGTTAATGAAACGTGCATAAAAGATGGATTTCTGCACAAATACAATATTATACGTATATATAGGCACGGTGGAGTAGTGGATAGCTCTGAGATTGAGGAATCGGAAAGCCGAGTTCGAATTCCAGTCGAATCCATTGCATTCACTTTTGTGCTAATAGCCTTGGGAAAGATTTTAA